>JARLTB010000108.1:1960000-2325000 GCA_030141615.1 Unio pictorum
GGCTTATATATGTATTGAATGTTGTTGTTTAGGCATAACACTATATTTCAGTATACGACAGACTATACATATCGGCCAGTACAACTGTTAGAAGTAGAACCTTATAAAACTCCTTGGATAATAGGGGGAGGAAACCCTTAAAAGAACCACCGGCCGATGAAAAACTACTGGCAAGCTTTCTCACAAGATATTTGTTGAGTATTACTTGTATTGTTATTTGTAATAAGTCGAAACAGTACGATAATCAGATTATCTCACTGATGTTGTATGTTGACATTAGCCCCCATCCTTTTAGAAAGTACATTTACCCGGTTTCCTAATTTCTAATTTCCTAATTTCTAAAGTTAATAAAGATAATTGTTGAGTGAAAATATCATTATTTAAATTTGCTCTAAATTGTATCAAAGTAAGTTTTCATTACATTATATTGAAAGTAATTTCCACGAATATATATTTACATTAAGTTTGACTATCTGTGTAATACAACTGTATGCAAATTTATAAATATGGCTCTTTACGAGACGGTGCATAAATCGATTTCCAATGTATAAAAAGGTGAGCAATTTAGATTTGGTGGAAATATGATAAACAGTTAATTTTTTATAGCAATAATGGATGAGTTGAGTGATATGATTCCCATGGTTACTGTGGGAAAGTGAGTTGTTTTGATCCGAAGTGAACGGCGAACATCATTGCGTATAACTAAAAGAGCAGATTTACGCAGAATGAGTTCGTTTCTCAAGTCAGAACAGCTCTGTCTTTTCCTTACAGTAATTGATTTACACAATCCTTAGGATGTAACCGTATCTATACCTTTATTTGTGACACCATTGATATGAGAGCCTGAACTTCTTCTTCTTCTTCTTCTTCTTCTTCTTCTTCTTCTTCTTCTTCTTCTTCTTCTTCTTCTTCTTCTTCTTCTTCTCACCATGGCCAAAGTCATTGTATACATTATGAGTAATTCCTTTTTATTGCAAGAAAATGAGAAGAAGATTGTGGTACAAACCTTATCAAAACCCTTCCAAGCTATTTGTACGGGACGAATGGAGAAATGTATGATACGGCGGCATCGGGGCCGTGAGTGTGCGTGTATGTCCTTAGGAACCATACTTAGAATATAATGTAATTGTTTAAATCCATTCTATATTCTTGCAAGTCAATTATACAGATTATTGCATGAAATTTGTTTTATAAAATACACGAAAGACTTGAAAGGCTCCAGCATCAAATAGTTCAAAATACATCAATCGACTTTTGCAACATGTGTATTTCGATAAGAGTCAAATTAGAAGCATTCATTTCGTTAAGTAAGTTTCTAAATCGGTGTATACCATATATATACATCTATTGTTTCGTAAAGCTCAAAGTATTTACCGCCTTTTCACACGTCCAAATCATTCCAGACGGAATTACTGTTGTAGTTTTCTTTTCGTAATGTCTGACGCGAGAAGTCCATTTGCTGTTCATTGACATGGAATACAATTTTAAAGTCTTAATATTTCCATGTCCATTCCGTTATGAATTAACACAGTTTATGTATTATTGGACGTACACTCTATCATTTTAAGGACATTTGATAGGTGATATGATTGTATAAAAAACAACACATTGTAAATTAAACATCATCAGAAACAGATGTAATATGCAGCTACCCTTGTAGAAGCGTATATAATTGTAAAGCTGATGTTAATGATATTAGTCTGAACATCAAAATTAATCTTATGGCAATTCATTCAAGTTAATAGAGTGAGATCAGTAATGTACTTTAAAAATTATTGGTATTCAACATCATCAAACAGGCAATGCTTTATACAATTACCGAGAGTTATTGTTTTTAAAAGGTACTTCGATTCTTTCATTGTCTCTAGTAATAAATACTTATCTAAGCAGCAACTGAGTTGTGAAACACATAAAATAAGAAGACAACAGTTTTATAGAAAGAAAGACAGAGGCTTCCGCCTTTAGATTCGTTTTTTTAGTATTATTCGCATCCTTTGTGTCAACAATGTTAGAATGTCTGTGTACAAATATATTTTGTCTTCAGTTTCGTCCTTTCTTCTCAATGTATTGTTCTGTTTTCTTCTCTGTCCATGTTTAATGAAGTTTTGACTTCTTGTCTCTTTATTATTCATTTTCTTCTTGATTGAGTTCTTCATCATCATGTATATATTGTATATGTTAGTGATCACATTAACGCACCTAATAAATCCAGTTCAGTATAATTCAGAAAAGCGGAATTCAATTAGGTGAACAGCAAAATAAAATCCTTTCATTACAGACCAATGGAAAAATGTATTTTTCAATCGCGTTCTTTCAATGTTTAGCAGACCAAAGTGAGATTTATTAAAAACTGATGTCTAGCGCACAACGAAGTTGAAAGTCGCTGGGCGTTGATATGTGCAAATTTCTAATGTTCTTTTGTTTAGATGACTCTATAGTTGTGTATTAGTTTTAAAATAAAGCATACATTCGATTACATTTTCTAGTTATGTATTTCTTTATTATTAAGCCTTAGTAAAATATTATAATGAAATGGTTACTGCATTTATATGGGAAGATAGGAACTCCTGTTTTGGCACTAATACTGTGCAGTATTATCCAAACAACAATATTTTATATATTTGGCTAGGTTAACAAATGTTTTATTCCTGTTTCATATCTATGTTCAGGAATATTTGATAAATCTTTAAGTTTTGTTCAGATATAATTAGAGAATAATTATATATTCAAAATTAATAATTGGAAATGCAAAGTACTCATAGAAAGTATGGACTTAACCATATTTTGTCATTATCGAGAACACATTCAAAGACATTTTGAATTGTATAATGTAGTACAGCAAGGTACTTAAGAATCTTGGTCCATCATCACATACACGACTATCAGAATTCATTCGAACATTCCCTACGTTTGGATATACCAAAACACATTCGGAATTATTTGCGATTTAGTTATTTTTTATTTCCACTTACAAAGTTGATAAATTAATTATTTTTTGACATTATATTTAAAATGTAAGTTTTAATTCCTTTATGTTCTATCAGTACTTCGGACCGTAACATAACTGACTTATCCTCGAGGAAATAACACTCTTTAAAACATTCCATAGCTATTAAAATGGTCTTTAAAATTGTACAAACCTAATTCAAAAATGTCATTGCCCTTAATAAATATTTAATTTAGTTTGAGAATCCTTTAATGAAACCTAAAAGCATTCAAAATACCAATTTAGAAAATAATTTAGCATTCATGTCAAAAGCTACTATATCACTTATTGGTAAGTATTCCAGTCATATATCTATTTAAATATTATGGGAATGTTGATCTTTTCAGTGTGTTGTTACCATATACTTTCCCCGTTATCTGAGAAGTATTCTTATAGTGAATGTTTTCTTTATTCGGGACGAATGCTGCTGATTTGTTGTTGTTCAGTATTAAACCTAGTAAAATGACCAACGATTGTCCAGGCACTGTTTCGTTACCTATTGAGATATTTTGTTGTATTGCTAGGAAATTGACTAGATGGGGAGAGAGTAGATTTTAATCCTTTTTTAACTCAAACGTGTTGTTTGGAAAGTTGATTATTTTGTTTTGAATCGACGACTTGTATTCTGGTGTGAACTTATCAGAGCATTGACCTTGATGGCAAAAGTATTCTTTTAGCTAACACATTTATTGGACAGTCTTATGATGAAACTATTGATCAATCATTAGAGATTTATCACAGTTACCATTTGTTTCTAACTAATGGACCCTGGAAAGAATTTATAGCTTTTGTACGAGTTTGAAGAGAAATTTCTTTCAAATGACGGTGACAAAACTAATCATTTTGACTTTTAACTATGTCTCTGATTTCAAACATAAGATGCCATATACATGTGTAGTAGCAACGATCAATCTTCATCCACTCAGTCAAGTATAAAATTGCTATTTAACAGAAATACAAAGTAACTACGACTTTAGTTTGGTTAAACAGTCTTAACACTCATGGGCATATCTCACAATTCTCTACGGTCTAAGTATTATGGTCTGAACACAATGATAAAAAAAATGGAATGCCTTCATGTGTGTCACCAAAATACCTAAAAGGTAGAAATAGGAACAACATTTCATATAACTTTGTTAAAGAGCTTTTGGTAGTTATAGCCCAGTTAATTTTAAATTAGTTCAGTTGTACCTGTCCCACACAATGAGTATTTTAACGATGGAATGCAATTTTTAACAAATACGGTTTTCTCAATATTCTGATGCAGAAATATTAAATAATCCGGACTAGAAACTTCTCAATTGTGCAATCGCTGTACATCAATAAACTAAAGCATATATTATGTAAATGTGTTCACTCGTTTCCAGGTGTTCAAACACTAGTACATATAATCCGTTATGTTTGAGAAAATACATAATATTTTGTGGATAATAATTTCTTAGAAAAAGGTCATGCCAAAATAAATAGTTACTAATTATCAACAGTGTCGCTTACAATCAAAACGGATTAACTTCCATTAGGAAGAAGAGAAATTTGTATGGACATAACTAGAAATACAACATAATTCGCATAGTTTGACCTTTTTGAACGAATTCTAGTAAACGCCAGTTATGGAAGGAGAAAATAAATCTCGGTATTTGCAACTCCACATGAGCTTTATTAGTATAAATTAATTCCCATTACAGTGAATAAGTCAGCAACAACATTACATCTTTTCATGAAAACAGGAACATTTGCATGATATAATTGTGATGTGTACCTTAATGACTTTATCATCTACAACAATCCCTGGAGATATCACACGTATATCATGGAGAATTCTATGATACACTCAGTGATGCAAATCCAACATATAAGTTAGGTAAACGTAAGCGTCGCTATGTTTGTGTCAACTGTTAAGACTTATTGTCTGACGATTTATTTCACAACAATGCAAATGTCTTTTGTTTCTTCGGCTTGTATTCTATGAAAAAAGAATTATTTGTTACATTGTTAAGACATTATTGGCGTCATTTCGTTTCTGTTACTTATTCTATGACTTAGAGCTGTCCCAAGAGTTTGTATGGATTACTTTAGCACAGGTGGTTAAATGATGATTTTAGATTTCAAAACAAGCAAACTTAGTTGTGTTCGGTCATATTTTCTTATTAAAACCGATTTTGTTAGAGTCTATACATTCAAGTGGGAGTCTATGCGCTACCACATTGAATGCTGTCCAAGATTTAGTTTATATTATACAAAATTTTATTAATATGTAAACCAAAGCTTATTCAAATGTACTTTTGTCACATGAATTGACTCGTAAAGTAATAAAAGGGAACAGAACACTAGCATATTATTTATCAGTGTAACTATTGTAAACATCCCTGCATCTGTAATACAAGTACCGTATTACGTTTCTGTATAGGTATATGTAAAGTTACAAATAATGCAACAAATTTCTGCATATTGTGACAGTTTAAATGTTTACAGAACCCTTTTGTAATTTCATATGTCCTTAAGCCACCATTCCTCCGAAAGTGTTGATTTGTGGGTGGTTAATAAAATTCGACATATGGCAAATACTGTAATATATTTGCATATCATGTTTGCTAGAATATTATTGGGTATAAGTATTGTTTGTTCCATCTGAATTACACGTACCTCCTATGTATTGGGACGTTTTTGATTTGCAGTGCCTTTTCTGCTCATTATCCGTTTTAGTATGTAAAATATTTTCCATGAGAACATTAAGAACTAGTGGTGGAATATCGTTATCTAGTGCTTAAAGTAAGGTGTCCACGTTCGTCTGTAATTTTGTGCATAAATTTAAGAATTTCATATAGGTATGAAAATATAACACGAGACACTAACGGTTGTAGTAATTTTCTAATACGATTATCACTTTAAGATTTTACATATTAAATATATCTAATAAACTTGAATACTTTAATTTTTTATATTTACTGTAATTATGTTAACAGCTCAAAGTTAATCTCTTTGTCGGAGCTGTTTTAGGAAAAATAATATCATTAAAAAGGTCTTTGAAAAAGGCAAAATGTAAACTTCTCACACATTGGTACAGAAATTTCGCTAGTGCCATATTTCTTACGGTGGAAACATTATTGCAAAAACAAGTTTGAGAGATGAAAAATCCTTAATTTATTGTTCAGATACTTCGGTTTGGGCAGAATTTACTGTTTCTAAAATGATTTTCGCAGTGTGGATTAAACATCAACAAAACTAACTTGGAGATCAAGCTATATAAAATCCAAATGTCTTAAATGCATATGCTTCCATCTATATTTACGTTCGTAGCAGTAACGCTGTTTTCTTTCAGTGCACGTTTTTGTGTGTCACCTTTTGTTTGTACTATCAACTTTGCATGATCTTTAAATTGGAGTGCAAATCGCATTAAAAGGTCTATTAAGAACACATATTATAATCAAGATAGTCATTTTTGTTGTGACTTCAAAATCAAACAGCAAAATATGTGTTTATCAAACGATATTGACACAAAAATGCTGCTGATTTCCCATATTCAATACAATTTATACGGCGTGCGTTCGTAGAAACGGGGATACATATATCCATAGTTTTATTCAAGTTAATTTAAACAAGAACGTTTATATATGTTCTGAATAATTATAGTTGTTATTGTTATTAGTCTAGTCATGCTTTAGTAAAAATCAATGACAAACCTAGACAACTTATTTTAGTCGAAGCGTGGAAGAACTACATCCATAGAAAGTCAAAATTTACGTTGACGAACAGATACTTGAGAATACGTTGCACGTGCAGCTGACGGGTACTCCTTGACAAATAAATCTTTTGTTCTCAATAAGTCTCCCTCTCAGCAAATGGTTAATGGGAAACCGATATAAACTTAATCAAGAACTTACAAATTACATTGTTTTACAACCAGCGTCTGATAACACTGATCAGAAATCCTTATCTCTTCCTACGTTACTTATTGTAAGAAATGGGGACGTTATTACTGATTGCTTGTTTTTTTTTTTTTTAAAAAAAAACAGTAGATCCAAATGTTTTGTTTCTCATTGATCAAAGTCACAATCATGGTTTGGAAAAATATCGTTTGTGGGTTAAACAAACCAAACTTTCAGTCTGAATCAATAATTGGAGAAGTATAAACCTTTCCTTTTATATGGATGAGTTATATATCACATATTCGTGATTTGACTAATTCTTTACACATATTGAAGGACACAAAAGCTTTTCAATGTCTTTTAGTGTCAGGTACTTTGGGAGGCAATCTTTTTCTGGAAGTGTTTATGTTGAAATAGAATACGGGTTGTTCAAAATCTATCTCGATAATGTTAATTTAATATTTGACAGTTTAAGGGAAGTGACTGTTGGTGTTGCATTTGTTGATCCATATTGACTGTTCAGTTATTGATGGGGAATAATTTAACTAGAGATAATGTTTTGATTAATCCATTTGCAACTGACAATCCATGTTTGGATTTAAAGGCTGAGCCTATTGAAAAAGAAACCCTTGATTTATACTCCACTTGTGCAATTAAAGAGCTATTGGAAACATAGCTTTTGAGAATCAGGCTGACCAGAAAGGTATTCCTCTTGGCTAACACATGCATTTGTTAAGCTGTTGAAGTTCCGTTTGCTTCTGTTAGAGATCAATCAAAAAGTATTGGCCGTTTTAATCCGCTTTTGACTATTCATTCTATAACGTCTACTCAAGGTGACATATGGCAAACTCTTATTGTTGAAGAAAACAATGATCTTGATATATCTTGTTTCTTTCATTTGTAAAATATTAAAGCCGATTCTAGAGATGTACAAACTTTCTATTTTTAACTCATACATGCATTGGTCAGTCTATTTCCGAGGTCGTTTTTGTTCAAGTTTCAGATCAATCAAACGGTATTGGTCATAGTAGCAGTAACGCCTCTGGAGATGTACCAACTTGTTAGTTTTAAAACAAAATAGTGTCCTTATGAGACAATGAAGACCAACAGAGGTTCCCGCTCATGACGTGTTGTCACTTAGATATCAAAATGTTTACCTAGGTCATATAGACAAGAAAGTCTAGGTTTAACGCATGATACGTCCTTTGCTGGTCAAAACGGAGGAAATATAACCTATCGCGCATCAGTTGTGTTGGGTTAAAAATAAGTAACTTCTGCAGTTCTTGTCATACTTGTTAGCTGGTAAGTAAAACTAACTAAAACGATACCTAAATGAACCTTACAACCAATTGTCCCATACCGTTTTGAAGAATAATGGTATTTTTTGTATGTCCCTTGCCTAATATCAAGTCAAACTAAGAGCACTTATTGACCAATTATGTGTGCGTCAACAGGGTCTCCAGATGACACTTGTTTCGGACACACTTAACGTGTCCCATTGCAGTTATTGAGAATTGTTTAAACTGAAATATCAGAAATTAATTTTCATGATTATTTCTCTGTCCATTAATATCAATCCAAAACTTGTAAAATCGCAAGAAATAATCAACAGTCTACCATATCAAGAATGAAATCGAGGTATGACAAAATTATAAAGAAAATATATTTTTAACCTGGTGATATATTCTAGCTGTCTTGCGAATAACTCAGACTTCGCCTCAGCCTAGATAGTATGGTACCTACATAGTTAGAAAGGGCCCAAAGTGGCCGAGTGGCCTAAAGCGCTCACTGTTACGGATCACTGCCATCTCACTTCTGTCTGCGTAGGTTCGAGTCTCAGGCTCGGCTAAAGCAGGTATGTGAGAAAGCTTGCCGTAGCTTCTCGTGCGTCGGTGGTTCTTTCTGGGGTTTACCTGGGTTTTTCCTCCAAGATTAATAGTGGCCGCAATGTATAACCTATATTGTGCTGAAAAATGGTGTTAAACCCTACAACAACTACAACTACATAATTAGAAAGGAAGTAAGTGATGCAGGCTATATCATGGATACTTCTGGGAGCCTAATTTAGTATAATTTAGGATAACTTACTATGAATTCATAATTCTTTTAAATTGCTTTAATATTATTATGAATTGAATTTTTAGTGAAATTAATAAGATTGATATTTTCTTTAAATTGTATTATTAAAGCAATGTTTTATTCATTTATAGCAAAACGTTGGCAACTTAAATCATTATTATACGAATGTACATTATTGTGTGGAAATAGGTTATAAAGCAAAAGTCAGTCAGCTTCTAAGTCTTATCAGTGAAACATATATTTTGTAAAACCAGGCATTGGCAAAAATCTTACTGAAGTCAGTCAGCCTCTAAAGTCTTATCGGTAAAACACAGAACAAACTTCCGTACTGACGTAAATACAGAAGGGTTCTTGTCTAATGTTGGACAGTATCTAATGTTTGACGGACATTGCTGCTGGCTTAATATATTAAACATGTTGCTGATTTAGAATATTTAGGGATTATCATGTTCGGACGTAACTAATGCCAAACGAAATACAAATCTGAGTTGTACCTTATGTCAGATGACGTCAAATTAAGCTGGTTTGGACCAGGAAAAACTGATTTTTACTTGATGATAATAAACATCTATTTCCAAGGGTACGTTAACCTGACACAGGATGCATATAAAAGACCACGCATTTAAGGGTCAGGTCAGTTCCGTACCGACAAAAGAAAATAGATTTTTGCCTTCTCATTACAGGTAAAATAATTGTATATGCTATAACTTATTTTAGGAATAAGTATTTTTAATGATTGAGATTTTAATGGTAAAACTGTTTTGTGTGCAACATTGCTACTGAATTCTTTTATTTATAATATATTGTAACGGAATGTTTAAATGTTCTAAAAAATTTATATTTGATTATATTTATGTACTTTTTATTGTAAGGTTGAGATTGCTACCAACTTCATGTTTAGATTTAATGATTGAAAAAAGTATTCTTTAAGTAAGAAAGAATATTATCTAGCAATATATTCTAAATCAATATTCTATTTTAAAATTATTAAAATGCATTTCTTTAAATTAATTGTTACACTAATTATGGTCATTACATTTTTATATCTTGGCTATCTTGAAAATGATTGAAATTAACTATTTGTATAATATTCTAAAAAGTAGAAGTTATACGAATAAATGAAGTTGGAAAGCCGGAAAAAGAAAAATATAATATGTATTGCATGAACTTTTATTATAAAGTTTTTAGATGTGTTTCTAGAATGTAGTCAATATATTTGTGTTGTTTAATTAAATAAAGGTCAGTTCCGTACCGACAAAAGAAAATAGATGTTTGCATTCTCATTACAGATATAGCTGATGTAGTGCAACTGGTTTATCATCGCGGCGACGGCTATCATTTCAGATATAGCTGGTAGCTGGCGAATATCATTCAGTGTAGCTGTCTTATCATCGTGGCAGCACGCGTTTAAGAGAGCCTGAATTCTCTCTCTCTCTCTCTCTCTCTCTCTCTCTCTCTCTCTCTCTCTCTCTCTCTCTCTCTCTCTCTCTCTCTCTCTCTCTACCACTATGGGTATTGACGCTCCTTAACATGCGAGTAATTCCTTCTCATAGCAAGAAATGAGAAGAAGGTTATGTAAAGCTAATCACAACATACTACATAACAGTACACACTAATGATAACATGCCTCGTAGTATTTCTGCAGAATTACCGGATCTCGCCCAATATCAGCGCGAGTGCCCTGATTTTAAAGACATGTATGTTTACTTAGAACAAGGAATATTACCAGAAAACACTCGTCGCGCAACAGCTATTCCATATGAAGCAAGCCAATACGAACTAATCAATGGTGTCTTACATCATTTTTTCCAACCTCGTACAAAACATAAAACTTCCTCAGATCAACTCATAAAACAAGTTACTTTACCCACAAATTTGAGACTCGGTGTCCTTCTATCTTATCACGATTCAAAAGCAGGAGGTTGTCATTTTGGTGTTCAAAGAACATATCAAGCTATCAAACAGAAATACTATTGGCCTAAAATGTATCAAAATGTGTATGATTACATTACATCATGCTCTAAATGTCAGCTCATTAAACGGGACACAAATGCACGAAAAGCTCCATTGCACCCATTGCCCCCAGAAGACGTATTCTCTATGTGGCACATGGACATTTTGTGCATGCCAAAAAGTAAGCAAGGTTATCAATACATCTTATTGGTGACAGATAGTTTGTCACATTGGTGTGAAGCCTTTCCCTTACGTTCTCAAACAGCAACAGAAATCGCCAGTGTTTTGTACAATGAGATATTCACACGTTATGGTGCACCGCGTACACTTATCAGTGATCGTGGACGAAACTTTATGTCTCAAATTGTACTCGCACTTTGTGAATTATTTCAAGTCACACGACATCATACTAGTTCATACCATCCTCAAACTAATGCTGCATGTGAGCGCAAAAATAGTACAATCAGTCAGTCATTAAGGGCTTACTGTAGTAAACACCAAGATGATTGGCCGTCCATATTACCCAGCGTAATGATGGCATTCCGAATGAGCCCAGCAGTTAATTCTACTGGATACTCACCTTATTACATAGTATTTGGGAAAGAAATGACCTTACCCTTAGATGTATCTCTTACGCCTAAAGAAACTGTCCAAACACAAACACAACAGTACATAGATCAATTGATTCAAAGATTGAAAATAGTTCAAGAAATAGCTAAAGCAAATACACGTGAAGCACAAAGCACAAGCAAACAGAGGTTTGACCAGAAAACAAAAGCACCATCCTTTCGCGTTGGTGATTATGTACATTTACAAATCTCACATATACCTGTAGGGTTATCAAAAAAGCTTTATCCTCGTTGGGAAGGTCCATATTACATCACCCAAGTAGGTCCGAATAGCACCTACAGATTACGTTGTTGTTCAGACAATAAAGAAATGAAATCACTTGTACACGCAAACAGGCTTAAGCACTATAAAGATCCTAGGGATTATAGACCTCCGACACCGGACACAAGTAGTACACCTCCACAGTCAACACAAACATCAAATGATCAAACGAGCAATGAGCAATCACCAACCAACAATGGTACCGAATGGTACTTAGTTGATAAACTGTTGAAATCCAAATGGATTTCTGGAAAGAAGCATTATTTGGTTAAGTGGTCAGATGGATCCACACCATCATGGCAGCCAACGGAGAATGTATCTCAGGCATTAAAAGAAGCATTTCACATAACACGCACACAATCAAACACACGTCGCAAACGACGAAGTCGAATATTTCGTAATTGAATTCAATGCGAAATTCTGAAAACATAAAAAAGAACAAGTTCCTTCGTATTTGGAAGAGAAAATTATAGTCCCATCGTCCATTCCATTCTTTCTTCTCATACCTTCTATTTCTCTTTTCTTCTTTCTGGCGCCAAATCTCTCAGTTCTCTTTCTTTCTCTTAAGGTATGGATGAAATTTGGATTGGTTCGTAGGTATATGTTTCTTTTTAACTCTGAATGCAGAGTACATAGTATCAGAACAAACAACAACATAAAAACAAAACAATTTGAAACATGGGTTATCTCCAGCATCCCCCACTTTTGTATAGTTTAGCTTATAAGTGGATTCACAGTTTAAATCAGGCTTACACGGACTTGTTGAATTGAACGTATCGAATATTGTTACAAGGATGTCAAATGTAGCTACATAATGACATTATTTCACAGTTATAATACGTCTTAAAACGAATACGCGGTATAATACAGCAATCTCATTAATGCATGGGTTTGACAATGTTTAGAGGTTTATCTCTCACGATTTCATACCATTTGTATGAAAGTATGTACCTTATGGTACTGTGTCTTGGCGCATTCGCCATAAATGATAAAATCGTCAAAATGTCTGCGCGATTACTCGACACAGAGATCACGTAATGCATAGCTCTCAAGACATGAGCAGCTATTGGTCTATATACGGCCAGCTTCTGAGAAAAAATCATTTGAAAAGATAATGGCAGTACATTCTCTTTCACGCGTCAAAGATAACGTTGATAAAACACGTACATTTCAAGCTGCACTAGACTCACTCATTGTTCTTAGGTTAATTCAAAGGCGTTACATATTCATACACGCACAGGTCAAAGTTGATTGCAAGTGAACATACGTCATGGTTATTAAGGCTAGTGCAACATTAAATTGTCAGTTCCTAACTCTCGATATCATAAGTATTCAGCCATAAATATGTTCTGCTGATGTTATACGAATAACATCTAAAAGAGAAAATGAAATAAAGAAAAAAGACACAAAGGAAAAGTACACTAAAAGAGAAAAATAAAAAGAAAGATAACAAGAACTGTATGCTATTATTTTGTTTTACAATCGTCTCATAAGCCTAGTTAGAGCTACGTTTGTAGTTTTGTAGAATTGTATGTTTAATAACTATATATATATATCTCTTATCAAAGTATTCAATGCTGTGAAGTTTTATTCCCATTGTGTTTTTGGGAATTTTATCACGTTTTTGCATTATACTGTACCTTTTTGAATCTGAATGAGTATTGTGTAATACACTTTTTAATTGTATTTTTTGCTTTGCAATATATCTTTTAAATGCAATTCTTGTATTTTGAATTATACCTTTTCATTGTATTCTTGTATTAGCCATATTGTATTCTTGTATTTTACAATATACCTTTTCATTGAATTTCTTGAATTGGACATATAGCCTTTAATTGTATTTCTTGTATTTTGCAACGTACTTCTCATTGTATTTTTTTTTTTACTTTACCTAGTATTTTGCAATGTATTTGCAGTGTTTACATTATATCTTTAAACTTTGCGAAATGTCTCGCAATTTTCTTTTATCATTGTATTTTTGATCTTTCACCTTTTATCTTGTTTTGATGAATGAAATTGATTTTTCTTTTCGAGCCTCGAGGACTCGGCTCAAATAAATCAGAGGGTATTATTATGAATTGAATTTTTAGTGAAATTAATAAGATTGATATTTTCTTTAAATTGTATTACTAAAGCAATGTTTTATTCATTTATAGCAAAACGTTGGCAACTTAAATCATTATTATACGAATGTACATTATTGTGTGGAAATAGGTTATAAAGCAAAAGTCAGTCAGCTTCTAAGTCTTATCAGTGAAACATATATTTTGTAAAACCAGGCATTGGCAAAAATCTTACTGAAGTCAGTCAGCCTCTAAAGTCTTATCGGTAAAACACAGAACAAACTTCCGTACTGACGTAAATACAGAAGGGTTCTTGTCTAATGTTGGACAGTATCTAATGTTTGACGGACATTGCTGCTGGCTTAATATATTAAACATGTTGCTGATTTAGAATATTTAGGGATTATCATGTTTGGACGTAACTAATGCCAAACGAAATACAAATCTGAGTTGTACCTTATGTCAGATGACGTCAAATTAAGCTGGTTTGGACCAGGAAAAACTGATTTTTACTTGATGAGAATAAACATCTATTTCCAAGGGTACGTTAACCTGACACAGGATGCATATGAAAGACCACGCATTTAAGGGTCAGGTCAGTTCCGTACCGACAAAAGAAAATAGATGTTTGCCTTCGCATTACAGGTAAAATAATTGTATATGCTATAACTTATTTTAGGAATAAGTATTTTTAATGATTGAGATTTTAATGGTAAAACTGTTTTGTGTGCAACATTGCTACTGAATTCTTTTATTTATAATATATTGTAACGGAATGTTTAAATGTTCTAAATAATTTATATTTAATTATATCTATGTACTTTTTATTGTAAGGCTGAGATTGCTACCAACTTCATGTTTAGATTTAATGATTGAAAAAAAGTATTCTTTAAGTAAGAAAAAATATTATCTAGCAATATATTCTAAATCAATATTCTATTTTAAAATTAGTAAAATGCATTTCTTTAAATTAATTGTTACACTAATTATGGTCATTACATTTTTATATCTTGGCTATCTTGAAAATGATTGAAATTAACTATTTGTATAGATTCTAAAAAGTAGAAGTTATACGAATAAATGAAGTTGGAAAGCCGGAAAAAGGAAAATATAATATGTATTGCATGAACTTTTATTATAAAGTTTTTAGATGTGTTTCTAGAATGTAGTCAATATATTTGTGTTGTTTAATTAAATAAAGGTCAGTTCCGTACCGACAAAAGAAAATAGATGTTTGCATTCTCATTACAGATATAGCTGATGTAGTGCAACTGGTTTATCATCGCGGCGACGGCTATCATTTCAGATATAGCTGGTAGCTGGCGAATATCATTCAGTGTAGCTGTCTTATCATCGTGGCAGCACGCGTTTAAGAGAGCCTGAATTCTTTCTCTCTCTCTCTCTCTCTCTCTCTCTCTCTCTCTCTCTCTCTCTCTACCACTATGGGTATTGACGCTCCTTAACATGCGAGTAATTCCTTCTCATAGCAAGAAATGAGAAGAAGGTTATGTAAAGCTAATCACAACATACTACATAACAGAAACATTACATAACAATATTATGAACCAACGTTTGTAAATCATTCCGAGAAGGTATTTGATCTCTTACTTAATCTTTTCTTGAGAATGATCAGTAGTGAAATCAATGTTGACTTATGCTGGAATTTATATTATTATCCCTAGATTACGAGCTGTCAGTTATTCAGTTTGTCTCTCATGCAATACAGTAGGGAATGTTTATGAGAACACATTACTCTAAATACAAATGTTTGCCCTATTATCTTTGCAAGGACAAAACGCTGGCTTCATATAATATTGGTTTTGGATACATATTACTATGTAGTTACCTGCGTGAATTATTTAAGACATTATTAAGTGCACTCAAACAGTGGATATTGTTGAGATGTTTACAAATGACAGCAAGAGTTGAGAATGTAGACAGTTAAAACAGTTAAATCATATAACGATAGACCTTACTATTTTATAATTTTCACTGCAATATTACGTTTGAATAAACTTCTATATTGAATGAATATGCAAATATGTCGTCGATTACGACCCTTAAATTAATTTGAAACCTTTAAATTGACCCCGGAATGAACTTGAATGAAAGGAACCTAGTAACGTCAATTTGTCTCCACACAGTACCTTTTGTACCATTTATTAGGCCATGCGTGCTTGATTAAAATGGCACAAGCTATATTGACTCTCAATTTTAAGTAAATGAACACCGTTATGTTATTATTGTGAAAAGACAATTACCATATATATTGTAATCCGAATAATGAAAATGGATGAGAGTTTAAATATTTCCTTGCGTGTTGTGCATTTCTTCTGAGTCAGTTACGGATCATTATACTTTTTCTTCGACATAGCGATAGAATACCGACGTTTCGTTTCTTTTACAAAGTTATTATTGTGTTTTATATATTGCTAGATGATGATACTTAATATTATTATTATTATTATTATTATTATTATTATTATTATTATTATTATTATTATTATTAGAAGTAGCCGCAGCAGTAACAGTAGTAGCAGTGGTATTATAGATACTATTTAACAATATACTGAGCTGATACACTGTGTGATTTTAAATAGTATCGTAGACGTGATACCGTATCTATCTCACAAACAAGTCCCAAATTAAATATTAAGATACTTTGCTGCCAAAAAAAGTAATATGAACAAAACCCTAAAAGACACCCAAACAAAACAAAATTTACATTTAAGATATAATTATTTCCTTGATCCCTTTTCAACTCATGGAATATTCCAATAACGATATTCTCATTATTTTCTTCCAAATAAAAATGTACGGACATGTCTGCAAAAACTTTGGTCCCTGAACTTTTCGTCATGCTTACCTAAGATATTCCAATTATCCAATGAATTATATATTTATGTAACTTATTACTTATCAACGTGTAAGTGAAAACAATTTAAAAAGAAATTGTAATTTATACTAGTTGCACAACTTATATAACTACGACTACGATGACGACGACACCAACAACAATATAGAAGACACCGATAGCTACTACTGCCAGTACTATTAACGAACATATAACTAATTACTAATAATTAAAAAGACGGAATTTGTATTACAATCGCCCTCATTCATTTTCAGCTTAGTATTATTAAATGTATGCCATGTAGTAAATATTCCAATATTTATCAAAGTAATATAATGCTGTAATAATTACACAGATAAAAATGCGCAAATTTAAAAATTCGAAACGAACAATTTATTTTACGAAGAGCAATAGTATCAATATGTTTTTAACCCACATGTTATGATTATGTGTTTTCAAAGCACGCAGCGAAACAATTGTGCACATGAAATTGAAGTTGGTACTGTTACAATTAAATATTCTGACATTGTTGCAATTGCGATATTATACACACATATCTAAATGAATGTATGGATTGTAATGGATAGATTACAACAAATAAAGACAGTCCGATCCAGAACCGTTTTTAATAAAGGTATATTATTTTTACCTTTAAGGCACGGTGAATTTTGCTCTACATAAGTCTGCAGTCCAGTCAACAACATTGTATTATTATAATTTCACCTGGACGGCTGATAAGGCTGTGGATGGGAATTCCAATGGCAGCAACCCAGATAGTTCCATGACATGTAGCTCAACCAACAATACAGGCGACCAATGGGTAAACCACACATGGGAAGTTAACATTACCCGAGCGATCATTGTAACGACTGTCACGGTATACGGAAGAACTGACGGTATAGTAACATTACAAATAGAGTTGAATTTTGTTCTCAATATACTTATTGTATAATAGTAAAGACTGATAAGAAGAACATGCAGTCATCATAATCATTTAATGAAAAGTCGGATATTTCCTATAGGTATTGATTTGTCTTGCTGCTGCCAAATATATATATATATATATATATATATATATATATATATATATATATATATATATATATATATGGATACATGCTTAATTTTCATGATACCTCCAGAAAGTTTTTCAATAAACTGACCATCCGATTAAACAATATCTGTATGTAGATAGGTACAACTGATAGAATGTTATAATCATGTTATGTCATAATGACAGTGTAAACCATTTGATTTCTGCCTTCGTTTGCTAATGATTGATCTTATACAATAATGCTAATATCTCGCGAAGAGTTTTTGTATACAAACCCAAACACCCAAATAAATAAATAAATAAATAAATAAATATATATATATATATATATATATATATATATATATATATATATATATATATATATATATATATAGCATGTTTTGGGCGTGAACAATAAAGCGTTACTATGGTTCGAGTCCTACTTAGTCAGCAGGACACAAATTGTATCTGTAAAATGGAATACAGTCCATGCCAGTTGATATCTATAGGTGTGTTCCAGAGCTGTCTCTTCTTGGACCTGTTCACTTCATTATATTCACTCATCCGCTCTCAAGTGTCATTGATTATCATTCAGTGTCTCACAAATTGTACGCTGATGACAGTCAAATGTACAAGTCTAGCAACCCTACTGATTATGATGCAACCATCCAAAGTGTAGACTGGAGCATGTCGGAGGTCAATCTCATGATTGACATGTAAGAAGCTGTTGATGAATTATGATAAAACTAAGGCCATTCCGATAACAACACAAAGACTTTCGCATTCAAGTCCATGACCTCAAACAATACATATCATCAATACCAAGATTGTATTTACAGTGTCATTACGAATAGGTGTTTCTCTGGACAGTACTTTCACAATGCACTAACATGTCATGAGCATTGGCAAGGCCGCCTATATTGAGCTGAAACGCAAGTTAATGGTGCCAATCCGACTTAATAGATGGCCAACACAATGACATCTTGAACATCGTGTTATCTCCATTGTATTTTCAACACGAGACGTCTTTTGATTTCATATTTGTTCAAACTGGATATGGTGCCAGTTATGATATCCAGTATGGCCACCATAAAAGCCACATGGAAAATAGAAAGTCGTTTTAACATGGGATTTCATTACAAGACTTCTCATTTTCTTTTTTTCTATAACATTGCTGTATGTGCCATTGTAAGGGCCAAAGTAAATACCTGTTTTAAGTTTGCAACCTTATTTCTTCCTTGTGTGACACAACCATTTGTTTTGGTTCAAATGAAGTAAATATAAATAATTGATAATATTTAATTTTGCTTGTCATTTCCACTTAATGAACCTGAAACAGTTATACGCTTCTGGCCCTCACATAATAACGTTTTCAGAAGTTGTTTGCATAAAATACATTTAGACCAAAAGGTTCAACGACAAAATAAATAAATTGCTTCTTTTAATATTGGCCTTAATTACCATGATTTCATTGTATTCAATTCATAGTTTGGTATGTGAGAACGTTACAATTAATTTCGCGTGTATCGTTGGTTCTTACTGGGGCTTTGTTTTCTTCTTCTACTAGTGATACTGGTTGCCATGAATAGCCTAAATCCGTACTGTGAGATGGCATTAAACCCCAAAACAATATCAGCAACATCCACAAAACAGGTTGATATCGTTTGTAGGTTGTTTGGTTGATTAGGAATTTTAACGTAACTTTAACAAGTGTGCAGTCATATCGCTACGATGTCTGCAGTGAGGCAGTTTAAAGTGATATCAAGCACTGGGGCATCATCCGAAGACATGTAGCATGACGTCCCACCCAGTCACATTATCCTGACACAAGTCCGACCAGTCTTAGCACTAACCTCTTAATGCTGAACCTCAAGCGAGGCAGCTGTATGTACCATTTTTGTCAGTCTTTGGTATGACTCGGCCGCGGATCAAACCCACAACCTCCCGTTTCCGCGGCGAACGCTGTAACCACTATGCCACGGGAGCGGATATATCGTTAATATATTACTTTATACTGTACCCCTAAAGAATAATGATCTTATTAAGATCATTAATTCCATGGAATAGGGTGAGTAGATGTGTTGAATGATAATTTGCTAAGCATAAACTGGAACGCAGGCTTGAGAACCAAGTTAGAACGAGTTGAATAAATATACACGTTATTAGCTGCTCAGCAATATGATGTGAAAATCCAGTGTAGTTTAATTTTATTATGAAATATGATATATATTTCCTCAATTAAGATGCAACAAGAATAATTTGTGGTTTAATAAAAAAACATTATTATAGACTTTATAATTTAAAGCTGTCCATCAGTGGCAAAACTAACTTTCTTAATTGATTGTAAAACTCACTTAAATTTATACATACAGTGGCAGATGTATATGCTCACCTGATCTTAATTGCTAGTTCAAAGACACTGTCATACATATTTCAGTTTGTAAAACTTTAATTCAGGTTATGGGGTCTCTTAAATTACTATTTATGTTATTGAGTCTTTATCTTAATAACATAAACAAGAAAGAACTTACATAATTTAGTAAAGTTCAACAAGTAATTCATTTTCCTTTAATACAAAGTTAATATTGAAAAAGAAGGTACATTATTGTGAATTAAATCATAAATAATCATAAACTGACTATCACATGTTTTAATAATAATAATAATTATGACCTTGTTCCTTAACGAGTATATTATATACCAATATTAACTTGGTCTATGTGGTTGGCATAATTTTGCAGATGTGCCATACCTACCTACCTACCTACCTACCTACCTCCCTCCCTCGCTCCCTCCCTACCTACCTACCTACCAACATACAAACATAGCAGCAGAGAGGGTGAACAGACCAAATTTGTAGACGTCAACGATGCTTCCTTCTAGTTAATATTTACTAGGAAGTCTCAATTTGTCAAATAGATCTTTCTGGTAAATATTAACTAAAAGGATCCATTTGGTAAAAAAAAAGACGCCAAATATATGGCGTTCACCCTCTCTGCTGCTATGCGCTAACCGATACAGCTATAGATACAATGATGCATTAGCGGTATATTTTTTATATAAATGTCAAACATCGGAGAAGCACAAATAACTAGATTAACACGAGAACGGTTGGCCGCGATTAAGAAATTTCTCCCGGTGAGAGATTCTTTTAGAGATAATCTTCAAGCGCGTCAACAAGCAAAGGAAGATTTTACCACTGACACTAAAGAATTATTTAAGCCTATAACTACGGCAACTAAGGAAGTTGTAACCGCTAAAAAAAAGAATCACAACCTACAGTTGCACCTGCGGTTAAACCTAAAAAGTTGTATGATGAACGAGTTCAAGAACTCCGAGATAGATTTACCGAGGAAACTTTAGCAGAGATTGATAAAAAAGATATAACTGCTTTAGTAGAACTTCCTGTGTTGGGATATTATCAAAAAGGAAAGTATTTAAAACCTGGGCAAAAAGGTTATATCAAAAACGTAGATGATTTTGCTAAAGCAGTTTACACAATTAAAAATAAACTACCACAAATTGATAGTGAAGATCCTACGTATCAGTTATATTTGACCGCTGTTGATCAAAAATATTTAGATTATCAGGAAAAAAGGGGTTTATTAGTAACTGAACAACAACGACTAAAAACCGAACAAAAACAACGAGAGAAAGAGGAACGAGAACGATTAAAACAAGAACGAGTAGAAGAACGAAAACGTGTACAACCATCTCCACAAGGACGAGGACGACCACGAAAACAACCAGAACCTGTTATTGAAGAACCTCAACAAGAGGAACCTGAGTTTGATATATTTAGAGAAGAACATCAAGAAGAAAAATCTGGTAGTGGTTATCGTGGTGGTAATATACCCTGTTCAAGAAGTGTCCTCGATGATATATCGCGATTAGAAGTTCTTATTGGAGGAGTGCGAGCTGGAAATAATTCTCCGGAAATAATTAACGAGGCAACTGAAATTTGTCAACGGTTATTTCAAGGACATGTAATGGATATCGGACTATATCGTAGTTTCATCGATGAACTTACCGATAATTATTACAGTGATTAGACATATAGCATTTAAATAAAATGATAGTACATCGTAGTATGAACAGAGCAAGACCTGTTTACGTTATAAACTCGCGACTACCGGTTTACAAGCTCACGTATGGTAATGGACTTGGTGATATTGTCACTGGATTATTTACTAGAATTGCTCCAAAGATTTTACCTGTTGGTAAAGACATAGCGTCAAAAGCTATTGGGGTTTTCGTTGACCGAGCTGGTAAAGTTATCGGTGATAGCGCATTTGATATGTTAGGTAGCGCAAAAGAAAAACTTATGTCATTGGCAAAACGTGGAAATAGAAATTCAAAGAAAAGTGGAAATGGATTTCAACGAAGAAAGTTTCAATTACAGTCTACGGAACAAATGCCCCCTAAGATAGGCAGTGTGATTAATAAACTTGCAGCGGCGAGGTTGAGATTAATTGCTGGTTCAGGGTTGGCGCGGTTAAGCATTTAGATCAACTACGTTAATATAAAATGTTTCGGGATGAGATTGATGATGCTTTTAAAGTAAATGATCCCGTATCAAGGAATAATTCTATACGCGATTATCAGTATTTTTCATATCAAGCACAAATTCCAAACGTAAAGTCACAAATTGATCTTAAATTCGATGATACATCTAAATACTTCTTGCCGTGTGAAGCATTCATCGAAGTAGAAGGACAGCTACGGAGGAAGAATGATGCTGATGGTGTTGCGTATGCAGCCGGCGATAATCTTAAAGATACCCGGATTGGGTTTGTCAACAACGGAATAATGGCGTTATTTAGCAACGCCCGGTATTCGATTGGTTCTTCTAAAATAGAATCCATTGATAACGATGTTGATATTGCGACAACAATTATAGGTTTAGCTAGATATTCTGATGATTTTATTAAATCAGCTGGTCATTCAATGATGTTTTGCAAGGATACTACCAATCACGCTGATCATCGTCAATTTATTATAAGAACACCAACAAAGTTAGATAACTCTGCCTTCGCTGATGGTTCTAAAAGTGAACCTGTTGTTGTGAGTGATAATCCTGATTACATCGCAGGATTTGCGTTACGAAAAAAGAATATTGATGCCGATGGTAGATTTTCATGTACGATTCCACTATCTCATATATTTGGATTTTTCCGAGATGTTCGGCGAGTGATATTTGGTGCTAGTCATACTGTAACACTTACACGAACATCAACTGATGAATATGCTCTTTGGCGTGGTCCTGCTCCTGTAACAGATGGTATTGTAACATTGACAAAGTTAGCGTTGTGGATGCCAGTTATGACTCCATCGTTGACCGTTGAGACTCAATTGTTATCGTTTATGGATCAAGGGGGAAAATCGTTGATGAGTTGGGGTGAGGTTACAACGGCTACTACGTCTAGTCCAGGTCCTGGAGTTTTTACTTGGCAACTTGCGTTGACGAAAAATATTTCCGCTCCAAGACATGTTTTTGTTGTATTACAACACCAAAATAGAACTCAAAAGACAGCTGCAGATGACAGTCTACAATTACGATCTCATATGATATTTGATCGTTTTAATGTCAGTGAAGTATCATTGCGGATAAGTAACCAACAAGAACCCGTGGAAAATCTTATCATCGATTACGAACATAATCAAATAGGACGAGTTTATCATCGATTGTGGTCGTTTATGGGTCGTGATCAAAATATCGATACTGGACTTCAAATATCACAGGTGGATTTTAAAGAATTATATCCGATTTATTACTTTTCGTTGCAACATCTTTATTTTTCTAGACACTCAACCGTTGATGTAAAATTTCAAGCTCGTGTTGGTCCTGCCCCTGACGGATTTAGAGCAGTTGCTGTTCTTGTCAATAATAAATCTATGATGCTTGAAGGTGGTGGTGGAAGAATGAGAGTCATTGATGCACCAGTGGAAAACCTGTAATTGGAAATCTTGAAAAATTCTTCAAATTTTCTATGAAAATCCATAGGATTTCAACGACATGTAATTGAATCAATCGGTGTTATATAAAAATGTCGTATAACACTATTAATGTCACATTGACACCCGGTCAGATAAAAAAACTTCAATCGAGTTCAGCTAAAAAATGTGGAACTACGATTACGCTAAAACATAATCAAATGACCGGCGGATCAAATAAACTATCGTTGACGAAAATTCAGGTTAATTATTTCAATAGCGCTTTTAAAGAAAAAAAGGGAGTTCAGATTACCTTATCTGCGGCTGCTATAGCAAATATGATAAAAATCGGAGGATTTTTCCCGTTGTTGGCTGCAATTCCAGGATTGATTGCATCAGCGGCTCCGGCAATTCTTGGAGCGTTAGGAACTGGTGCAGCCGGAGCACTTGCTTCTGGTGTTGTCAATAAGATAATGGGTAAAGGTCTAAAAGGAAAATAAAAAAAAGGGAAGGGGATTCAGACTACCAGGAAGTCGATTCACGCGATACTACAAAACCAGTTAGTGAAAAAATCTAGATTCAACGAAATTTCGCCAATGTCAAATTTTGATCTAATCGACGTAGTAAAAAAACTCCCTATAAAGCATTTCAGAGGTGTATTCATGAAAGATCAATTATCAGCAAAACCACAAATACCAGAAACTGGTATAATTAATCTAGATGATAACACTGGACCTGGAACTCATTGGGTTTGTTACGCGATATATCCAACGTCGATTATTTATTTTGATTCATATGGATTACCACCTCCGATTGAATTTGTCAAATACGTGTCTAAATTACAAAGTAATTCAATTTCACAATCAATTCCGAGAATTAAAAGGATTCCAATTTGGTATTCAACGTTACCCACGCAGACATTAACAGATCCTCCAATATGTTGTCAAGAAACTCTTAACGCGTTAATGGTTATCTCGGAAAATCCTAAATTACCTCACAAGGCCATCCACGAATACACATCCATGAAATCATCAACGATGAATCATCGATGATTTTAACAAAGAGGAGTATATATAACAATGGCAGATATTTTTGGAAGATCAGTAACACGTGTTCCTGAATCAGTTACTATCGCACAGGTGAAAATAATAATTAATAAAGCTATCTCCGCGATAGCAAATTTAGATGAATTAAAACAATTATCTGATCAAATAAATGATATAACACAATTACAATAAACCATCGATGACATTAAAGTAACTGCTGGTGATTCCGCCAATGATACGAAAAAACTACGTGACGATTATAACGTTCATATAACCAAATTTGATCAACTTCAGCGGGATATCATCGATTCATCGAGACTCATAAATAATTTCTTTGGTGTCCCACCTACACACGCTAATTTACAGATCGCACACGTAAAAGCAGCTGTTGATAATTTACCAAAATTACGAACTGATTTTGATTCTCATGTTGATCAGTTTACTAGTTTACGAAGAAATTTTAGAAAAGCTGATGACGCCATCGACAAGTTCTTCGGAAAGGATGCAAAACCAGATGATATTAAAACATTTCTCGGAAATATTATTACCAAACTCGATGAAATAACCGCGAATAATATCCGGTTAGGTGTTATTCGCGAAGATAGATCAATTTCAGATTTAATCGCGATTAATAAAAAATCCATCGATAATCTTAAAACGACAGCACATGCCATAATATCAGATGCAACAAAAATGATAACAATACTTGAAAAAATAAAAATTCCTCATGATAAATCTATCGTCAACAACGTCGTATACACGATTCAATACGGATCATATACGTGGACACCTACAAATAATATTTTACACGTTACTGCAGCCATAAAGGGAATTTATCGATTAACGTTAGTAACACCAACCTTGTTTAATATATCATCGTCGAGTTCATCTGGGGTCAATAATACGATATCAACAATTATCGACAAGGATACGATTGAACAATTCACGATTACATCCACTGATAATAATCTAGCTAGGGTTTCAATGACATGGTATGTTGAATTTGTAGTTGATTTAAGTAAATAGTTAAATTGAAAGGGGAAAATCTTTGATTGAAATCCATAGAAAATTCTTTGAATTTTTCAGGATTTTCTATCAAAGAATTGTTGACGTCATTAATAGATAAAAATGTCAACGATGAAATCGTCAACGATGTCATTGGCACCAACTGTATTTGAATACCGTTATAACAAAGAATATCAAAATAAACTTGAAGCGTTAATCGCCGAGTATAAAACAAAAAAGAAAAAATACCAGCGTAGAATTACCATGTTAGATGTAACTGTTTACTCGGTATCAGGTGTAATTGCCGGCGCTGGAATAATACTATCTTCGGTGGTTATGATATCCCCAGTTGTTGTACCAATTTGTATATCTGCAGCTGCAACAATCGCAGGAGTATTCACCGGAATAACAAAAAAAATATCATCGTGTTCTCAACAGAAATTACACGATTACGCTGTTAAACTTATTACTGCGTCAAACGCTTATTCGCAATTGTCAATGCTGATCTCGTCAGCGATTGATGATCAAATAATATCCGACGATGAGTTCTCTAGGATGGTACGGTTATATGATTCAACGATTTCAAAGTTGGAAAACAATAACAATAACAATGTCATCGTCGCAAGAAATCCTTCAACGAATAGCAACAAATACTACCACGACAAAAACAAAGTTGATCTCGGTGGTAACGAAAACACCAGAATTCAGCGTTGAATTTAATCCTCCGTTGGCAGTATCTGCAATCGCGGTAACACAATTAAGATGCTACTACAGTTGGCCTAATGTCAGATCAGAACCGTTTAATGGTAAACCTCCCAATAATAGTTTCACGTTCACGTATAAAAAAACTAACCCCGATGGTACAAAATCCGAAGCAGAAACACATACGATACATCTGCCAACGGGTGTATACGACATCGAAGATATCAATGACCCAATCATAGAATCAATCCAGGCAATCACAGGACCAAATATCATCGAAGTCAAAGATGGACCTGATAAATACCCCATTGAGATAAAAGGACATGAACCGTTGCTGTCAACGGTCATCGAAATAAATTCACCGGATTACTCCGTGGATATATACAACAGCTCAATTAGAACCTTATTGGGTTTTCCCGAATTTATTCCAGGCACCGTCGACATAAAAGATCTACCACGTGAGCCGTTGAAATCTGACTATGTTTCCACGAAGGAGGATTATCATAGAATTGATCGTTCAGGTCCTTATAGTAATTATGATGAATCTCTTATTAGTCCATTAGGTGTTCCTAAGTTGAAATATGATTTATCCGATACGAATATTAAGAAATCGATTTTAAGTTTTATAATAGATAAAGTATATATTGATCGGTATTTAGCATTAATAAAAAGTGAATTTGAGAGAATTAGAGGTTATTTGATAACAGCAATAAGTGAAATTCCGCCACGCCGCGATGATGTTATCAAGTATACAGAGGTATGTAATAAAATTATCGCCGAGATGGAATTTTATAACAGTGAAATGATTAGAATTATTCTTACTGGTAGTCCTGAAATAAGAAGAGATTTTATAACAAAATTTAATATCTGCGTCGAAGACATTCCAACGTTTAAGCTTCCAGGATATAACGTACCATGGATGCGAGGAAAACTCAGTGACACCATCGACGAATTCTTCCCACGGATTCACCAAAGATGGCTTGATAGTCTTCCTGCGTTTCATCCGAGATTACCAGAACCTAAATATGCTGACTTTATCGATGATACACTAACAGCTGTTGATCCACGTTTAGATTATTCCGATAATGGTTTTTTTCGTACAGTATCGACGGCAGATATAACATAGTATCGTGTAATAACAAACTACCAGAGTTCCGAGTATATCACAGGTGGTCCTGTCACGTGGACATTTACATCAGCGTCTACAGGAAAAAGTTTCACCGTGTCATACAATAATATATCTGCGAGATTCAACAACATGAAGCTATTATATCAAACCCATCAACAACAACTTCAAAATCTTATTCAGGGATCTCTCGGAAATTATTTGAATTTTTCAAGTGTAACAATTACACAAGATTTAATCAAGCAACACCAACAACAACTAAATCAAATTATCGCTGATATGAATTTGTTAAATAAAAAATTAATTTATGCGGTAATAACAATTAATAAAGATTTTCAAACAGCGTTTTCACTGACAGATAAAACTCTATCTGATTATGAAAAAAATTCGAATTTTCCATTTCCCGGGTATGATGTACCAGCGATGAGCGCATCAACGAAAAAACTCATCAATGATTTCTTTCCTCAGATTCACGCGTTATGGTTTAAACTAATTCCGCCAGAAGCAATTTTAACATCAACGAATTCAGTGTACCACAACAACAAACACAGATCTCCCAGTATCGTTGATATATCATCTGTTATTGCAATACACGTTATCTGTGATGGTATCTTGGGAAGTTTCTCAATTGATACTTCAAAATCAAACAGCGCCAACCAAGGATATATCATGTACACGTTCTCTCCTGACGTATCTCCGGGGAGTCTTATAGTGAAAAACTCACCTAATTTGACTTATCTTGAACCTGTAAATTCATTTCTGTCCAGGATGAATTTTTCAATAACCGACCAAGATATTAACCTAATTGACCTTCGCGGGGAAACACTACAAATAACACTAGATGTGAAAAGTTCTTAAGAACTTTCAAAATCGTGAATTGCAAAGCAATTTCAATTGAAATTCTTTCAGAATTTCACTTGCAATTTCAAGGATTTTCGTCGTAAACGGTTTTCATTTCAAATTAAAAAAATGGAAAATCTTTTAGATTTTCAAAAACTGCTTTAATAATGTATCAGCACATGAGAGTATCTGTCCATGATAAAGAACTTCTTGTGGACGCTATCAGAGAGGTATTCAGCGGAGCAACAACAAGTGAATTCTACGTGGAGATAGTCATAGATAACTTAGGCACGGAAAAGTTTTTATTGACGGATTATCAACTGTTAAATCTTCAACAAAACGTTATAACCGTGGTGAGATTAACCCGTGATCAAATAATGCAAAATACTCATTCATGCTTATCCGTGGAAGATCTTAAAAAAATCTTACATATTTTCTAAAATTGTTCATTTACAGAGCTAAAAAAATACTACTTAAGTATTATACTTCCTTGTTATTGACCACATACAATACAATTTTACTTCCCTGTTATTGACACAGGTTTACAAACTTTGTTCTAGTTGAGTGCGCGCGCTTCACAAACGGGTATTATACATGCGTTTCACACATTACCTGTGTACCGGTTATACGAAGGAGGCTCTCTACGCGTGGGGCTCAGCCTGCTCCATTAGAGTTTTTATCTGTCTCACCTTACAATTAATAAGTTTCCTTTGTTCATATTCAGAACTTAATTGTTTCCGTACATGTTCTACGATCATACATAATGGTACAAACACATTAACGTCTTCGGTATTAACTAAACTTTCACGGATAAGTTTTTGTACGCGCTTAATTAAATAATACTGCTTAGCGAGTACATATTTTCCATTGTTTTGTGAAAATTCAATATCCTCGAAATCGGTCATTATTTGATCACAATCTAACCCTGAACATAGTTTAATATTTTGATTTTCAAGCTTGTTAATTTCCGAAATAATACATTTGATATTTTCAGAATTCATATTATATAAAAATATGTTTGTTGAATTGCTTGCAATTTACGATGGAAACTCAAAGAGTTTCACAAAATGAATTCTGGACACGCTAAGGTGTTGGTCATCTTAGCATATCCAGAAGCTTAATGCGATTATAACGATTATGGTTATATACAATGAATGACGACATCACATTCAACCCCGCTGATCTAGTGTGACGGCGGTTGATATATACATATACGACAGCACATTCAACCCCGCTGATCTAGTGTGACGGCGGTTGATATATACATATACGACGGCACAATTACACATCACCGTTTTGAACCCCCTTGGTGTATTTATACATCAAGCGGCGCTCAACGGTTACATATACATAATCACGAAGCGTATTCCCCTGTGAGTAGAGTCTAACTCGCGGATAGCGGATTTGACCTACAAGAGGATACGTTTAGTGCGCACACACGGACAACATACAACAATAGATTATAGGCGATTATGATTATATACAGATGCAATGAATGACGACGGCACAACAATGATTATGGTTATATACAGATGCATTGAATGACGACGGCACAACAATAGATTATAATGATTATGGTATATTTACAATGCAATGAATGAAATGACACGATGAATGAATGCAATGATAATGGTATGTACAATGAATTGATTCAATGACAATGGATGACGGGGGTGGGTCTACATTCATACGTGATCAATTACAACCTAGACAAAATCCTAGGATGTATGAATACCAAAAGGTACCCATACACCCGGAAGTGTATGGACTATAATGATCACATGTATGATTTTCGAACGCTAAAACCCCCAATAGTATAAGACGGGTTTAACGTACATAAACCGCTGTTAGAGACTAACAGCACAGTGTGGTGTGGTGCTTTTTATTCCTTGTTGTGTTTAATAGTGATCATTGATAACGTTAAAGTAACACATAATACTTGAAGCAGACACTAAAAAAAGAATTAAATACGACGTGTATATAAAACAGTTATGTTAATACTTGAAAAAAACGAAAATTAATTATACTCTGTTGATATTTATGACAATTATAACAGCCAATCAAAAACTACCTCCGCTTTCACCAACGGTAACTCTGTCATTGGTGATTGATCACACGCGCGTTACCTAAGGGAGTTATTCCCCTTGAACAATGCAAGTTTATGTACTTATACATAAGTAAACTGAATTTTTTGTCCGTTTTTTCTGGAAATCGCCAGTTTTTGTACTAGTTCTGCAACAAATCGCACTGAGGGGGAGAGAATATCAAAATACCTACTGGCGCTATTCAAAGATTGAAATACTATCTCCGTGTTATTTGCCGTATTAAACGACTTGACGGGTCTCTTCCCAATTGATTTATAAGTACCAGTTTTCCCAGATGCAGTATTCTCACTTTGTGTAACAGCTCGTAAATTATTCAAAGAATTATCAGTCTTAATTCCATTTATGTGATCAATAACAAAACCATCCTTGATCAATCCGTTATATACCTCAAAGACGAAACGATGATTGAGATAAGTTTTCTTTCCAGCGGTAAACCTCAAATACCCTTGATTAGTCATAGCACCAATTGGCTTCTTGAGTCTACAGTTTCTAACAACACCATCACGAGAAGCTTCGTAGTTAGTGATCACTGGATGTCTTTGAAATTCTTGGCTCATTTATATACAATATACTTTATTTGTCTAAATCATTATTTGGTTGAGATATAACATTGAGAAATCTTTCTATGTAGTCCTGAGCAGTTCTTATGATTTTGCCGTTGACGTTGTCGTTGACGTCATTGACAACGTCAGGAGTTTTTATTCTTCGCTTGTCATAATAACGCTTCAACTCTCTATAACGCTTACCACCGCAACTAATACATAACTGCGATTTACCTCTAACACCTACCCCACAATACAGGCACGGAAGAGGACCCTTTGAACCGTTTCTCACACTTTGCATATGATACCCACAAAATTCATTTCTGCATGATTTGTTACACGGGGTCCTTGATCCAATCATAAGCCATTTGCAATGATTCATTATATAAAAAACTTTTTATTTAAATACTTGTTTTAATTATAATATGAAAGAATTCAAGAGATTAACGAAAATTAAGCCTAAATTTAATCTCGATAGAGTCTCTGATACACCAAAACGTCTAAACGACGGTAGCATGAAGGAGTTCAAGAGATTATCGAAAATTAAACCTGGGTTTAATCGGGATAGAGTCTCTGTTAAACCAAAACGTAACAACGACGATAGCATAAAGGAGTTCAAGAGATTAACGAAAATTAAACCCGGATTTAATCGGGATAGAGTCTCTGTTAAACCAAAACGTTTAAAAGACGGTAGCATGAAGGAGTTCAAGAGATTATCGAAAATTAATCCTGGATTTAATCGGGATACTAAATTCGATCTCGATATAATCTCTGATATGAAGAAGTTCAAGAGATTATCGAAAATTAAACCTTGGGAAAATGCTAGATTTAATCTCGATAAAATATCTGATATGAAGGAGTTCGAGAGATTATCAAAAATTAAGCCTTGGGAAAATGCTAGATTTAATCTCGATAAAATCTCGTATATACCAAAACATCTAATCGATGATAGAACTATACTGGGTAAAATCAGAGAGTGTTTTAATGAATTCTACCGAGACGGTGCAGCACACTGTTGGTCGACATTTCGAATTATCAATGATGATGTCAATGTACCAAACATTGATGCTACTATGAACGATACAAGAGCAGCTTAGATAATCTCACACCTTGGCGAGCCAACGGGGAAATCCAAGCGTGTAGCATCCAAGGGATTTCAACAAAGTAATTCACAGAGGTACTTTTTTTAGAATAAAATTCATTATCGAAGTCGAAGGTGAATTGATTATCAGGGATAAATTTGAACCAATTCTCAAGGATAAAAAAATTATCATTGTGAGTAGAGATTCCAAACCAGGAATTCTAACTGGATTGACAAACCATACTACGAGAGATCTTACCCTGTAACAGCAGTTGTTTACGGAATATATCCGCTAAATGATAAGCCAAGTATTGCAAAACTAGCTCCTATGAAATATTCACCGTTGACTTCGTCAAGGCTCAATTGTGTAGCAACACGGGTAATGGAACATTTCACGAATGCATCCCGGGGAAATAAACTAACTGATCTGCGACGTAAGAAAATAACCGAATGGGAACTGACAGTGGAACAGCGCGGGGCAATGATTTCCGATATAGCTAAATTAGAAGCGTTTTTAAAATTTCCAAAATCGGTAGCGACGATAACCGGAGAAGTATTATACGAACCGAAATATCAATCGTGAGGAGCTCCAATTGAAATTATTGATCATAACAAACACGCATGGACACCTGCAGTAAACGTATTTTCACGAGAACGAATCGTAAGATATATCCCCGGGGGTTTTTGTAAGGATGTTTCCCACGAAGAGAAATTATTTGATGTTATTCATGCGTTGTGTAAAGATGATCCTGTGTCAGTGTGGTTACTTAGTAGTGCTGGTTCCGAATCAGGATTTGATCAGTTTGTAAGACCAAATGGTGAATTATATCGCGTTGAAAAATTAGATAACAGAATGAGAAAAATCGCTTATGAGTTTGCTTTACAATTTCCATTTTCAAAAGAGATTTCATTCAATGAAACACTACTCGCGGATAGCTTCACAATTCCATCAGTGTTAGCTCACTTCGCAAGAGAGAAAAACTCATGGCGTCCAACACGAAGTGATTTTCTCGAGGACGTTAAATTGAGTTGCGTCGAATTTAGTCATGGAGGACTGTGGAATACAAAATACTCACGTGATAGTATGATTTCAATTGATATATCCGCGTGTTATCCTGGAAGTTTTCTCGGGTATGGAGAATGCGATGAGTATTTTAAACGATTTGGACACCCCACGTATGAAATGACTCGTGTTGCGATTAATGGGCCATTGCCTGATTTTGATTTAACCGGATTCGCTCGTGTGATATCATTTGAACTCGCTACGGGGTTACATCCGTATAGTTATCTTTGGCTTGGTAGACACCTATCTGTGAAACATTGGATGCCAATTGTGTTATTGCGGTATATGATTGATTGTGAGATGTTACAATCGTTGATTGTCGGTGAAGCTATTATATGCTATCACGCGCAGAAGGATGTTTGGTTACCACACCCCAATATAGATCGTATAATTAACGAACAGCGAGAGCATTTTCCAGATTTCAGCGAGGAAGAAATCATGAAATTATCTAAGGAGTTATTTGAAATTAAAAACAAAGAAGCCAAAGACTTCGGACGAAAAATAATTGGTAAATTCACTCAAGGTGGAAGATATGACAATGCAAAATACTCTTCGAGGTTGATCATAGACGACGCAGAATACGATTTTATCATAGCGGATTTAACGAAACAGGGAAAACTTGTATCCCGTAGGGATGTTTTTCTATCCAGTGGTGAGAAATCAGGTACGGTTGGTACCTACTGTGATGGATATAATTCCCAGTACACAAATTTGAGAAGTTCTATGCTAGCCTATGCTTGTATTAATCTATTTTCGATGATAAATAGATTTCCTAATAACGCGGTTAGAGTAGCTACTGATTCGATGTATATACACAATAAAAACAAATCGGATGTAGCGGCATTCACAGATCCCGAGGAAAATTGGGGACGTTGGCGATTTAAAAAGGAAACACTACATGAGCATTGTGAATCCGCAGACGTTGCCATGGATGATAAATATCTTTGTTGTAACCGTATTGAAATTCAATCAGAATTTTCTAATGCACCACCCGTATCTGATCCCGTAAGTAGATACAAGACAGTTTATTTAAACGGTTGTGGTGGGTCAGGAAAGACAACTCGTGCAATTGAATTATTTCGTCGGTCAACCATGATTGTGTTAACACCAACTCACAGACTCGCCAGAGAGATGATAGCGCGAGGAGTAAATGCCTGTACTTATCATAGTTTCTTTCGATTGAATGGTGATGAATGGACTCCTGATCGAATGGGAGATAAATTCATTCCTGAAATCATAATCTTGGATGAAATATGCACTGTATCGTTGAGAGTATTACAGACATTTCTTGAATGGTTGTTAAACAAAAACACAAAGGTCGTCATGTGCGGGGATCACGGTCAACCACCGCCATTTGTTGGTGGATCTCCACATGAGTGGCTAAAGGGTTTTGTAGATTATTATGAAGAAATTAATACCGACTATAGATCACTTGATGAACAATTACGAGAATTCAAAGCGCTAATTAGATTACAACCGGATAAAATTCAATGTGAAATAGCGCGTGAAATAATTTCAGAAACTCCCATGAATGATTTTTGGGAAACGTGGAGACCAAATGATTTGATAATTGCAAGTAGAAAAATTGTCAGAGACACACTTCAGATGAAGTTATTTGAAACGCATAAAGAAAAATTTGCAACACTTCCAGTACCGTTGTGTTATAGGCCTTCGGATACACGAAAGCAGAATACTGAAGTTGATATTCCAGGGAAGAGTGAAAAGCAGATTCTCGTGTTAAATGATATTGTGCTGGTTGATATCAGCGTCGTCGAAGATGCATTGCGTGCTGATAAATCCCCATGGACGTTAGGTTACGCAGCGACAATACACTCTTCACAGGGATTAACTATATCAGATACAATTGTTTGGATGGTGGACAATCACATCGAATGGTCGAATTTAGTCTATCTTGCAGTATCCAGAGTACGAAGAATAAATCAACTTCGAAGAATTGTTGTTGACGAAGTCAGTGACTATAATGACACTTCAATCAGCGATGACAACATCAAGGATATAATCAGAAAAAAACTCTCTGGTTATAAACAACAGGATAAATAAAATAATAGAAAATTTGACATTGATGCTGAATTAATAATTTCGCTGAAGCAACAACAGAATAATCACTGCGCGAGTTGCAATTGTATAATGCGTTGGAGTTGGTCGAATAAAGATCCTCGCCAATTTACCGTGGACAGAAAGAATAACAGCGTAGGTCATACCAACGATAACGTTATGTTGACTTGTCTTGAGTGCAACAGACGAAGAGGTGCCAGCACAATGCCTCTGGGTAGTGCTAGTTAAGACCACGCGGTGGTAATTGAGTATCTTCGGGAATTACCTGTAGTTGTTGTCGAGTAAATCCTCGCTGAGGAACAGTTGAATCCAGTTTATAGATTGGAGGTCTACCAGTAGATCGTGTTATACCGGATATCTTATGTACGGTGACGCTGCAAATAGGATCAGTAGCTCTTTTTTTACCACCCTCAACCTCTCCTGGTTCATATAAATACCTTATAGTGACATTACTACCAAGAATTTGTTTTCGGAAATCTTTTTGTGAAATTCCTTGGATTTCCATTTTTGGTATAGACACTTTCTTAATCGCGTTGACAGGTTTCATGTTAATTGTTCGAGTAATCTCGTTATTGAGCGCGGTAACTACACCTGGTAATGTCTTGAACCATTCACGAGATCGTTTATTCTGGATGAATTCCTTCGCGTATTGATATCCAAAAAACCGCTCTGCAAGAGTCCGATTAAATCGTTCAACAATTGCCTGATCACGATGTAGTGCAGTATGTCCTCGTCTGATGGTGACATTATGATGTTTCATTGTTGTTAAAACAGCGCTTTGAAATTCCTTGCCAGGATCAACTTGTAACAGATTTGGCCAGCGTAGTGGGCCTCGTCGATAAATCCTTTCAAATGCAGAAGCCACTTCAGTTGATGATTTTGTCCTTAGCGGTTCTGCTTGTTTGTATCGACTTGCAACATCAACTAACGTTAACGCGTATTTGTAACCGTTGTCATGTGGTAAAAATAGTATATCAGCTTTGATGAACTTCATTAGGTGTTGTAACATCAAAATGCGAGAAGTTAATTTGTTTAGGCGGTAGTAGATAAATTTGCCATATCGCCTGTTTGGATAACCAATCCGCCGCTGTAGTATTTTTTACTTTTGCAGCGCTAGCGAGTTTACTGATTGCTGCCTTACCTCTCCAGTATCCCCTCGGAGAATAGTAAATAGATTCCATGTTGTTATTAATTACCCGCACCAAATATTAATTTACCTTTCATGGCGGATTTTATTAACCACGAGGTTAATTTTTCTTTTAACGATTTATCTGGAATAGCATTCAACGCGTGAATCAATGCTACATCCGCGAGATGACGCTGTTGTATATCACCACTACGGTAAGCTATATCATGTACACGACATGCTTCATCGATGGCGTTTATAGGATTTTCTCCCTGACGTGGATTATTTTGATCATCAAGTCTTATATCTAATCGTGTTCCCGGTCCACAATAATTATACCCGGGAAGGTGTTTTTCACCTGGATATTTTGACCATGGTTACCCTGGGAGTTTAGCTAACTTTGCGGCGATATCACCTCCTTTTTTTTAAAAGGATTTTTCACAAATCGATATTTTTTTATACCGCATATTTCACACTTGCCGGTGACCGCGCTTCTGTTCTTGCTTGTGGTAACAGTCGTTGGGTCAATTGTCGGTGTACGCGCTCTACATTTCACACAATATAGATCCATAATTATATTTATGTTATATCAACAAATGGAAGTGATCGATTTCTCCGCGTTGAAAAAGCAACAAGCCGATAAAACATCATCCGATGTTACCAAACTCAATCAGAATGATAATCATTGGACCATCAGGAAGTGGTAAAACACAATTGTTGCTTACGATGATAATGAAGTATCTCACCTGGGATACATTATATTTAGTTGCGCCAAGCGTAGACGATCAACATTGTTATCAGGTGCTAAAAGATTACAACGAAACTGCTTCAGAAGCTTACGGCGAAAGCGTAATTGAATTTATCACAGATATTGATGAAGCGCCATCAGTTGAAGACTTAGACGGATCCGTTAATAATCTTATCGTGTATGATGACGTGACGTTGGACCAACAAAAGAATCCAGCTAGAATATTTTCCCGAGGACGTCACAAAAACTCCGACGTGATATATGTAACTCAACGTTATACACAAATACCAAAAGTGATCAGAGACAACTGCAATTTGTTATGTGTGTTTAACGGAGTTGACACACACACGTCAAGAAATATTTGGCAAACGTGGTGTTCTGACATGGATTATAATCGATTTCAAAATTTCTTCAGCGGCGCCAGAGCTACCCAACATGGATTCGTAACGATAAGTATACACGATCCTCAGACACGATATCGAATTGGATTAGACCGCATCTATAGCTGTATCGGTTAGCGCATAGTAGCAGAGAGGGTGAACGCCATATATTTGGCGTCTTTTTTTTACCAAATGGATCCTTTTAGTTAATATTTACCAGAAAGATCTATTTGACAAATTGAGACGTCCTAGTAAATATTAACTAGAAGGAAGCATCGTTGACGTCTAAAAATTTGGTCTGTTCACCCTCTCTGCTGCTAACATAGATACATACTTTCGTTCGTACGTATATACATTAATACGTACGTACGTACATACATTAATACGTATGTACGTACGTACATACATTAATACGTACGTACATACATACACATACATGCATATACACTTGTTCATATTCTGTATTCATTTTTCTGTTGCACAGAATTGGAAGTTCAATACTGTCTAGCTGCTCTTTAATAAGTATACCACTTTTAAATAATATACATGGTCTAGTTATTTCCAATAATCCATACAACAAAATGAGTGTTTCAATTATGAGTGAAACAACAAAAATCATGTTTACAGAAAGAAGAAATATCACATTTGGTAATCATATTTCATTTCTTGAAAATTTCTAACAGAGAGATGAGTCTTTTGTGTGAAAGCTAAAAGCTGTTTATACGCATTTGCAGAGAGTGGCAGAGTCATGATTTTGTCTGATATTGCAAAAAAAAAAAACAGGAGGGGATTTTGTTGGACTAAAATTATACAACTAACCTGATTTGTATTTAATGTGTATGAGTATGGCACTAAATTACAGTAATTGTTGTGTAAATTTTACCCCAATTACTGTCTAGTTATATAATTAATGTAGACAAATCATGTCTAGATAAAATCCTGTCATTGAATAGCTATATTATAAGTGGTTCATGTAATGAGGATTGTTTGCCTAACTTTTTTTTGTATCTAGCAGCAGTAGTAAACAGAGGACTATCAAATAATATTAGTATTATTTTGAAGCTGCTTAAAATAAATCATCAAATGAATTGCATGTAACACTGCCATGACCAGTGAGACAACCTTTGACATTGATGCTAATCCATGGAAAACGGTTATGAAACTGAGAGTAATACTGGTTTAGAAAAATCATTAACAAACAATTTGTACGTGTGTCTGGATGACATCTCACTAAGTATTGATGTTCTGGGGACATGATGTATGGGCAAAGTGGGACGTTCTTTACAAGATTATCTCTCAAAACATCGTTATGAGTTAGATACACCAGTGTAAAATGAATGTGGCACTTTGCAAGATGATAACATGACCAAGAACGATGATGTTGAAGCTACTGGAATTTTAATAACTCCATCATTGATACCTAACTCAAGCATTTGCGAATATAATCAATACAGGCTTTGTGCGTGTGTGTTAGGTTTGGGTTTTGAACGCAGCTTTTAAGATTGTTCAGTCATATCACTACGATGTCCGTTGTGGGACAGTTTATAGGGATGTCTAGCACTTTGTTATTATGCAGCAGACTTGTAGCGTCATGCCCCTCCCAGTCACACTATCCTGACACCCGTCAAACAGTCCAAACACTAACCTCTTAAATGCTGATCCCAACGCAAGGAGCTGCGTGTATCGTTTTTAAATGTCTTTGGCATGATATTGTCTTGAACTGCATATGAGGCGAATGATCTATCCACTAGGCCACCAATGCTGCCTAATACAGTTAGAAAACTAATCTGCCATTGAGTATAATAAGATAAATTTACTCTATACAATCACTTATACGTCTAGTTAATCTACAAAACAACAAATATCTTTATTTACCATAGCATGATGCACCTGCAGATTAGGGTCTATGCTGTTTGTTCTATATATTACTGCTATCAAACTGCACAGGTCAATATTTCTGATGGTATGTTATGTTATAGTTGATCTGGGTCTAGATAGCCAACATTTGGAACTCATAAGTGAATATATGTGGTACATGGTATCTTAAATGTCATATAGGAAACAAAGTATATGCTATAAATGCGGGGTCCCGAGTAGCCGAATGGTCTAATGCGCTCTCCGTTACGAATCACTGCCATCTCACGTCTGTCTGCGCGAGTTCGATTCTTAGATTCGGCAAATGTGGGTATGTGAGAAAGCTTGCCATTAGCTTATCGTGGGTCGGTGGTTCCTTCAGGGAGTTTTCCCGGGTTCTTCCTCCATCATTAATACTGGCCGCCATGTATAGCCTATTGTGTGCTGAAAAATGGCGTTAAACCCCACAATAACAACAACCACAATATCTGCTATAAATGCCATCTATCGTAAGGATTCTGTCTTTTCTGCTGGTAATTAAATGTAAATGTAATATCTCTAATACTTCATTTCAGCTGTATCAATTATATTATTTTATATGACTCAATACTATCCTACTTCTGATACAAATTTCTTGTCATGCGCTATTTGACCAGGACGATGAAGTCAAATAAATAATGAATTTTGTAGATCTAAGTATGTGAAGATTTGTTATGGTTCTTTTTGGATCAATATTTTGTTCACCAACATATAACAGCAGTTAGATTGTTTTAAAATTCAGTTGTTAGTTTTTAATTTTGGCATATATTTCAAGTCTAAAATCTGAATATCGACAAAATCCATGTGATACATTTTTCAACTGAACTGTTCTTTTCATCAGCATATAAAATGATATGAAGTCAGTTGTTGTTAATATATTACCAATTCTCAATAATTTCTTCATGTAATGTTTTCAGTAGCCATAATTAGAATGTTTGTTAAAAGAATAAAAAGAATGACAGCCGCAGCAGCAACAACACCAACGACAATAATAATAATAATAATAATAATAATAATAATAATAATAATAATAAAAATAATAATAATAATAATGATAATAATGTTAATAATAATGATACTACTACTATTATCAATAATAACAATGATACTAATAATAATATGACAGTAATAATAATAATAATAATAATAATAATATTAATAATAATAATAGCACTAATAATAATGTAAAAGTAAGAGAGTGCATACTGTTTTTAATCTCTGGAGTATAAGATTTCAAACATACAACAACCAACTTACAAAAACAAACACAATAATTTAGAAAAAAAAATATGCTGACAGTAATTAAGACAGTAAATATTAAATCTTCAAGTCTCTTCTTGTAGTGAAATGAAGTGAATTTTAAGAGCACTTATACAAGAAAACAGTGTCCATGTGTCTTGGATCTATGAGCAATTCATGTCACGTAGGTGGACACTGGTATACAAAAGAATGTTCTCGATATCACTTCATTTTAGGGAACAATGACATCATTGTTAATATCAAAATCCCTTTGAAATAATGTTATGTTTACAAGGAAAGGTAGAGAAAATTAGTAAATGTGTTTTTCACTTGATATGACACCGAAACAATGAAACCTACTACATCATGTATCCCTAACTAGCAAATCGTGTCACAACAAACTAGTAAAACTTAGTATTTACGACTCGTTCAAATTCTGGAGAAAGGTTTTGTATACATCGAGATTATGTCAGTCAATAAATGTACACCACTTTCGACAACCTTCTCTATGGTCTACCTTCGGGAGATGTTACCACAGTTAATTAATGAAATGTTTAATCTATTAGAGATATGCTTGACGACACAATTGCAACTGAATTAATATTGAATTAATATCACCATGCATTTGTCACACACACACACACACACACACACACACACACTCACACATATATTACTAATGGGTTCGAAGATCAAAACAATGGTACAGAACCATTACCATGGGAATAGGGTAATATAAATGCAACTGTTTGATATTAAGAAAGCAGTAAAGCATCATCAGGAAATAAATATCACTACTGGATGGGTTTCAGGAGTAACGACATCGCCAAGTTACTATTATTATCAAAATCATTAATGCCTATCAGTAAACTTCTTTCCTGTGACAAATTTACTTCGTCAGGTTTTTAGATGGCAAAATCATTATTCTGCTCGCGCCTAAAACATTATAGTGCCTTGCTACTACATGGATTTGAGGCAATGTAGTATTATTACTATATCAGGTTTGGAAATCACATACTCAGTGATACACTGTTACCATGGAAGCAGGGTAATATTACCCCATGAGATATGTGATTACTAATGTAGTTTTGTTACTACACCGGAATTTTGGAGTAGTACACTTTCACATGGAAATTGGGATATATTGCTATATGATTTTGCTCTCTACCACTGTAGTATTCTTTCAACAGCAGTGTTTCGAGATCAAACAATTAGTGTATCACTGTTGACTGTGAATAGAGTACAGTAATTTTCTTACATGGGTTTGGTAATTAGCAATATAATACTCTTATTACATAATAATAATAATAATAATAATAATAATAATAATAATAATAATAATAATAATTATAATGTTTACAATGTATTGCACCTAATCTTTAGAAGCTCAACTCTCTTTACAGCATTATACAACACCGATAACACTAAAAGCATATTTAATAATATGATTCCAATAAGTCAAGCACAATTAGGTTAGAAGAGCAGGAGAACAGGTGAGGTCACCTCATAATAGAGGTAAATATTTGCTAAACTAACATTTCCAACAAAACCGAAACTAAAATGACAACAACAACAAAAACAAAGTTTCTAACTAACCGAGAGTTTCTCCTACGGGTTAGTTAATATTATTGCTGTTATGTTGTCATTTTGGTTTTTTGATTATTTATCTATTTTGTTCTTACCACCTGATACGGTCACAAGACGGACATACAAATACGCGTTAACTAAAGTTTTATGATATTAGTAGATATAAAGAATCAGAGCCAATATCGTCAACGACAGCAACATAAGTAGTTTCTGCATTTGAACGAATTTATCAACGAGGACCCTTGCGATGGCCACAGTTGATATAGATTGATCATGGCAAGGAATTTCAAGATGTAGTATCATCGCTGATGAAACATCATAATGTGACCATCAGACGAGGACATACTGCAATACTCCGTGATCAGACAATTGTTGAACGATTTAATCGAACACTTGCTTAGCGGTTATTTGGATATCAATACGCGAAACAATTTATTCAAGATAAGAGATCTCATGAATGGGTTGCAAGATTACCAAGTGTAATAAATGCATTAAATAATGAAATTACTTGAACAATCAATATGAAAATTATTAACGCGATCACAAATAAAATGTATACCTGCACGAAATGATTTTTCGAAACAACAAATACTTCATAATGTGACTGTAAGATATTTATATGAGTCGGGTGAACTTGAAGGTGGTATAAAAAGAGCTACTGATCCTATTTGGAGTGTTACCACATAATATCTAACATAACAAGCTCCACGGGTAGACCTGTAATCCATAGATTATGTTTAACTGCTCCTCAGCGTGGATTTAAACGTGAACAATTGGAAGTAATACCCGAGCATACACAATTACCAAGGCGATCACGTAACTAGCACCTATGCATCTATCACATTCAAGACAGATCAACATCGTATTTTCAAGTGAATCACCGCCACTACTATCCTTCCTATCTACGGTAACTTATCGTGGATTTGTATCCGAAAACTGCCATAGCATTATACAATTAGAGTTCGCACAGTAATTATTCTGCTGTTGTTTCAGCATAATTACAAATTCAGCATCAATATCAAAGACGCGATAATTTTCTTTTGTCACTTTGTTTATAACCAGCGAGTATTTTCTTACTACACCATCGCTAACAATTTCGTTGTTGGTGTCAGTAAAATTTCAAATAACTCTCAGAAGCGGAGATATTCTTCTAAGTCGTGACACGGCGAGAAAGACTAAATTTAACCACTCGATGTCATCATCAATGATCCAAACAACTGTATAAGACATGATTAACCCCTGAGATGAATGTATCGTCATTGCTTTTCCTTGCGTCCAGGCAGATTTATCTGCTAACGCGTCCTCGACGGTACTGATATCAACTGCGACAACATCATTTAAGACGACGTTCTGTTTCCTTGACTCTCCTGGAATTTCAACTTTAATATTATGTCTTCGTGTATCAATCAGCTGGTCTTTAACATAACCGTAATGGTAGAGCTGGAAACTTTTCTTTATTTGCTTCAAATAATTGTTGCTGAAGTATTATCTCAAACATCATTCAGGGAAGGTTCTGAAATTATTCACATTGAATTTTACTATTCCACATTGAATTTTATCTGACATTAATCGGGCTAATTTCTTGATCTCGATTAACTCTGAATCAAGCTCTCTATGATCTGCAGTTATCGCCTCTTAATAGTCGACACAATTCTTAAACCGTTCGTGTGGAGACAAACCAACAAATGGTTGTGGTTGACCGTGATCGCCACACTTTATCACGGCTGTAGTTTTTAATAAAAACTAGCCGAGAATTTTTTTTAATATACCCAACGACACAGTGTATATTTTATCCGTAATGATAACCTTGGGTATACACTTCTCTCCCATTCGATCAGAAGTCCAGGAGTCACCGCTATATCGGAAAAAGCTGTGATAAGAGCAGGAATTAACACCTCGTTCTTTCGTCTCTAGTGCAAGTCTTTGTACAGGAGTTGAGACAAAAAAATAACACGAGGCGTCTTACCAGAACCGCGACACACGTTCATGTAAACAGTCTTATGTCTACATACTGGATTGGATCTAGATGGCGCTGACGATAATTCTGATATTGATTATTTTGATAGTAATTATCATCAACCGTAATATCTGCGGATTTAGAATAATCATATAGCATTTCCTGTTTAATTCTCCATGATCGTCATGGTGCGTCAGCGTTTGTAAAACGAGCCACTGCTTCTATATACTAGCTATTGATATAAAATGAATATGTTGCAACTCTGAATGCGGTGTCAGAGAATCTATTTGTCATCGATAACAGGTTTATTGATACATAAGCCAGTATATATGATCTTAGACGCATATAGTGAGGGGATTCGCCATCGATATAACCAACAATTGTACCAAACCGTGTTCCGTTAGACAAGTAAGCGTTTTCTCGACTCACAAATATATTTTTCGCTGTTCCATCTGCTAATATAAAATCGTATCCAGCGTCATCTAGACATAATCGTTCATAATGCTGCTTGTGATCATATGCTCCGCCTTGAGTAAAGTTGCCGATTATCTTCTTCCGAGATTTGTTTGCAGCGCTATAACTGACTTCACACCTGCGCTCAAAGATCTCCTTATATTGTTTAAAATTACAGTCTTCGACGAAATCAGTAAAAGGTTCCTTGTAATCGTTTATAATTTTATCAAGATTAACATCATCAGGTTGTGGTAAAAAAACCTCAGTCTGCTTTTTATTTGATATAATTTCCACGCCGACAATCAGCGATATCAATATTGTGCAATCAATCATATATCGTAATAACACTATTGTTGCCTCGTATTATTCAGAGGAATGTCTACCAAACCAAACATAACAGATAGGATGGAATCCTTTAGCAAACTCGAATGATATTACAACAACGTATCCGGTTCGATCAAAATCGGGTAGTGGTCCATTTATCGCAACTCCTGTCATCTCGTGCGTATGATAACAAATCGTTTAAAATATTAAGCACACTCTCCGTACCCGAGAAAACTTCTCTGATAAACACTCAACCATATCAACCGAAATAACATTTTATAATCCTATTTAGAATTCCGCCTTGTCTGTTTTTACAGCAACTAGATTGAACATCCCCGAGAAATTCAGCGCTTGTTGGTCCACATAGATTTCTCCCTCTGGCACTGTGGGCTGCAACTGACGGAACATTAAAACAATTTGTTAGTAATTGCTCGGTATTCTCTGTTGAAATTTTCCGCGCGAGTTTTTTCATCATGTCATGAAGAGATTCCGGACGATATATTTTGCCGTTAGGTCTTACAAATTGATGAAGTTCTGGGGTGGGTGGGTAAAATCTTTTAGTTCAATCTCGCGGAAATATTGTTACTGCCTTAGTCCACGCGTGGTCATTATGATCAATGATATTTATTTCAGCTCCTCCTTTTTTATAATCTTTTGAATCATATCGAGTCTCTCCTGTTGTAGTTTTTGCTATTATAGTAAATTTTAGGTTTCTTTTTCTCTAAGCTTGATACATCAATTATTCTAGCAACGATATCCTTAACCGATTCTGCCCACTCGTTTATCTTTCTAAGTCTTAGATCTGTCAGACCGTTTCCACCCATCACATTTTTAAAATGCTCTGTTATTCGCTCAGCGACACAATTTAACGATGGAAATTTCATTAGCGCTCGATTATCATTTCTAGGATTTTCATTTATAGGATAAATTCCATACATAACCGCCCGCGGTCACAGGATACGATCGCTCATACGATTTGACAAGACCGGTCAACATTCTTGCTTTTGAAAGTTTACTGACATCGACATTTTTATTAGCAAGGATAGAATTATGTTTATCAGGAATAATCCAAATTTCCTCTTTCTGCTAATAGAAGAACTTTTACTCTGAAAAAATACTTTCGATTGAGATACGCCGTCGCTGCTAAATTTCTTCTTGGCATCATGAAATTTTAATATTCACGCTTTTATTCCGCGCTTGAGTTTTTATTGGTTAGTCAGGAGACAGTCTATCGAGATTAAATTTCGTTTCAGGAAGCGAAGTTTTTCAGGGTTTGATTTTCGATAGTCTCTCAAACTTCTCCATACTATAATTAAGACAAGTATTTAAATTTAAAATATCATATATACAATGCCCACCAACCCCCGGAAAAAAGTCATGTATAAACTATTTTTTAGGATATCATTCATAAAGTGTTCGACGAAGAAGCTGAGGTCCGAAATCATGTTTGGTATGCGATGTTGGTATCACGTAAAAAACACAGTTGTGTGTAAAATGTGGTGGTAAACAATATCAAGAGCTAAAACGGTATTATGATAAAGAAATAATGACCTTGACTCTGTCAGCGATAAAGTTATAAGAACCCCAGAAGACTATATTGCTAGATTCTCAAATTCAAATCTAGTCAAATAATGATTGAAACAAATAAATAAATATTATTTATATATAAATATACATATATATATACATATATATATATATATATATATATATATATATATATATATCTATAAATGAGCATTCCACGATCAAGAATTATGAAGCAACTGGTGATGGTATAATCAGAAACAGCCGGTTGAAAAGACCAGTGGGTATTGTCTTTATTACCACATGAGGGGTACAATGTGTTTCAGATAAAATAACCAAATGTGCATTTCCACACAAGTTCAAAAACCGGATGTCATTCTCTTATGTTGATACACATAACGGAGGTAACTCCGCCGCGGATGTGTAGGAAATTAATAGAGTTACTCCCCTTGATCTCAGAGATTGCGTAATGTTTTTGAAATCGCTATATCAGATACATATATTTTTTTTTCAGAAATAACTAACTTTCAAATCTGACTTTTTAAGTTGAACTAAATTCAAGTAATATTTTTTGCAATCTAATATTACTGTATGTTTCAAACCTAATTGTTTTAAAAGTAACCATATAATAATTCTGAAACATATATCATTAGCAAGGCTCCATGGTATATTGCTAGCGGGTCTGATTCTGGTGCTTACGATCAATGGTTCCAATTCCGTAAGAGGCATATTGTCGACGGCTGCATAATAGCTTTTTTTTCTATATAATTGGGGGTCCACTCCAAAGCTCGAGGTTCAAAAGAATAGATATACACTGCCTGCTAGAATGTCATACGGTAATCTAATGGTTCATATGGGGAATGAGCCGACCTAACTGTACTGTGTCGTCATTCACCATACACGTCCTCTTGAGCCTTCTATACTGTTGTTTGACAAGGTAGGGGTTCACATAGGGGATGTGTTGTCTTGTATATGTGACCTCTGGAGTTTCTAGGATGTGATAAGGCGACGAAGAAGTTCACATGGGGTCGATTAAATGTATATCTCTAAGCCCTGTTAATATGTCACCAGGCAACATAGGGGAAGTGGAGAATGTGCTGTAATAAGACAATAAGAACCACTAGATTGCCAAGCAACTAAAAAGATTATAGAAACGAGTTCTGCGAATAGAAGGGAGTTCTGAGTAACGAAAATGAAAATAGAAATGTTTCAGAACATTTCTTTTACTATACAATATCGTGCATACCGACTCATTTCGTAATTTTTATAGGGCATTTACTACTAAAAATCCTGCACACCGACGAATTTACTAATTCTGATATGTATTTACTACTAAAATTCCACCAAATTGATTGATTTCACAATAATATACATTTATCCGAGTGATGAACAAAAATATTTTATTTATATATATTTTGTGCACAATGACAGATTTATTAATTTTGATAGGGTATTTGCTATTTAAAATAATGAAAATGGTCCGATTTGGTAATTCTGATAGGGTATTTACTACATAAAATTCGTGCACACCGACTGATTTCGTAATTCTGATAATTTAATTGCCAGTAAAAGTAATGAAAATCGCCCAGTTTCACAATAATATACAATTATGCGACTGATGAACAATACAATAATTTATTTATATATATTCTGTGCACACTAACAGACTTACTAATTCTGATAGTGTAATTGCTAGTAAAATGCGCACACCGACCGCTTTACTAATTATGATAGGATATTTACTAAATAAATTCGTGTACATTCATTAATTATACAATAATATACAATTATGCAAAAGTTGAACAATACAATAATTTATATATATATATATATATATATATATATATATATATATATATATATTTCGTGCAAACTGATAGATTTACTAATTCTGATAGGGTAATTACTAGTAAAAATCGTTGCACACCGACCGATTTACTAATTCTGATAGGGTATTTACTACTACAAATAATGAAGATTGTCTGATTTGCTACTTCTGATAGGGTAATTGCCTTATGAAATCAAATGCCACAACTGATTTGCTAATTTTGATAAGGTAGTTACAACTGAAACTAATGATTTTGTGTGGAACTTTTTCAAAATTATTATTAGTTTGAATCAGAAATATCTTTGCGTTTAAGATATGATATAAAGATTTATTTGTAATTTCTCTCTGGATAAATCAGGTTAAAGTTCGGGTCCTTAAGTTTGAAATGTATACTTGCTAGTAGTGAATTATGACATCGGAGATATTGTAGGTTAACTGGTTACTGCACGATCAAACTTCCAGGAGATACTCGAGGAGTGAAAGTATACATAATATCCCTGCTGTGCCTGATTTGATATTTCTGTGTTTGTCTGATAACTTCCATCAATTGCATCACAGACAAGACTGATTGCGATCGCCGAGGTTATATTTACTGTTTCTACCAGCTCCAAATGGATCGCTATTGTATCTGAGAATAGTTGCCGGTGGTAGTGTTTTTCTCCACGATTCGAGTATTCTAGAAAATTTTCATTGATACGATCGTTGAGTGATTTTTTCTAGTTTGTCTGGGTTATACGCGGGATACTTAAAATTTGGTATATAAGCTTCAGTTGTCGAGTAATTGCTAAGGAAGTTTGGTTTATTTCTATCTGAATTAATTACAAGTTGTGAGAGCGTTCGATGAATACGTTCAGCATCAAATTGTATTTGATCTAATCTTTCAATTTGTTTGATAATATTATCCCGAGCCGATGATAAATTAGAAATATACTCGGTAAAATACCGACTCAAAATGTCTAGTTGTTGCTTGTGAATTGCATTATAGCTATTCTGACAATAATATCGTTCAATGAAAGATTACTAGTTTTTAATTTTCCCTGTTTGTCTTGAAATATAACAATTTCGTTAGGTTCCACATTTGCAAGAATTAACAATTACGATAATTCGTTGTTAATGATTTTTTACATTGTCGCGTGATATTCTTTCAGTCGGATTTTGTTTCGAGATAGACCTTCCGTAAATATATACCATTATAATCAGATTAATTATTGAAACTAAAATCTTTGGTAGACGAAATCATAGATTTCCAACGCTGACTTATATAGTCGTGTGCAGCTTTATGCGGTGGTTTTGGTTGATTTTGATACAGACTCGAGTTCAGCAATTGCTTCTCTGCCACATATTGGTGGGTCAGTTATTGTCTGCGTTGGTTGCGTTGAGTACCAAACTGAAATACTTTGTACTGGATTAATATATTTTAGAAATTCTTTTGGTGGGGCTAACCCGTTTGTCCACCAACACCTTCGAGTAACATCGATTTGTCGCTGAATATAACAGCTATCGCTCTGTAATTAGGGATAGTGACAGCAACTGCTGCATAAGTCGGAAGAGTCACACTATTTCGGAATCGTATATCAACAGCACTCTGTCTGGTTAAATCAAGATGTTAAAACAAAAAGTCATAAATCGGATATAGGTTTATAAAATCTAATTGTGATATTTGCAGCCCGATATCTACATTTAGATCATGTACAGTAATGTCAGCAAACGATGATATGCGCGTGTAATTTGATATGTTCTCCGTAATTAAGTAAAATATCTTCGGATGGTTTTTGTTGGCCGTTTATTCTTAACGAGACTTAAGAAACATCTAGTTGATCAAATATCATATGGCTGCGTGCTTGTGAATTTAATCGTATTTTATCCTGTAGTGCGACAAATATATGTCGTGGCGCAGAAACACCCTGTTTTGGTGCTATAAGGCATATACATATGCCCTTAATAGTACTCTCCATAATATATGTCGTTGTTGATGGCCATGATAGCAATGATTTACCACCAGTATCCCTAAATGACAATAATTTATTATCGGCAGTGGTCGCTGGAGTCATTACTGTCATCCACAATGAGAGTTTGCATCAGCAGCACCAGAACCTCGCCAGATTGCCTGATAATCATCATTTTTTCTTACAAAGACTACTATGTGTTAATCTCCAAAGACAACCTTTCTAACATTTATGCAAAATCCAAATATATGAGACAGTGGAATTGCACATGAAAATATCCATCTACGCGGTCCTTGCAACATTGCTGCACGTGCTGCAAATTCCAAGTTGTAAGTAGAACTAAAATCTCCTATACTATCAAAAATAGCACCTTGTCTATCTTCATATCCAGCTGTTTGTGGATCATATGCAGTATCCTGTGGTGTCCTTACTTTTACATACTGAATATGATCAGCGCTATCAGGAATATCCTTTGCAAACTTCATTGTTGAACCGGTTGGTCTTGAATAATCATCAGAATATCGCGCTAAACCCAAAGTTTATGTGGCAACATAGAAATTATGCTGAATATAATTAATCATTCTTCCATCTGTCATATAAGAACGAGCTATTATTTAATGCAATAATATCGTTATTAGCAAAACCAACTCGCGCATTCTCTTCGTATGATGTATTATCCGTCTTTACAAGTTCTCATTCTACATCAATAAATGCTTCAGCGTGAAAGAAATATTTACTTGTATCACGAACGTGAAGTGTAATTCATCCTCCTCGTTGATCCGGTTGTATTGAGTTATCAGATTAAATTTGATAATCACCTACGGATATCTTTATAAACCGTTTCGTCTAAATCAAATACTGTGTTGGGTGAATATTTGAACATTATATTATATATTTCTCGATCTAAATCGCGATCGCGCTGACCGTGTCAAACCAATTCCCGCTATTAACATTGTAGTAATATTTCTTTATACTTGATCAGATCCTTGATTTATTAAGGCTGCTAGTTTTTGATCTGCGTTTTGGGTATCAATTTTTCTGACATTCGCGGGCATGAATTCAATAGGTGCTATCAGATACCCCGATTTGAATTACGACGTACACGCATAACATGTTCAGGTTTTAAAAAAATATTTCTTGAACTATAACTTTCAGCAGTAAGCGCACGAAGCTCAATTATACCTTTATCGGTTTTTAATACCATATTCCTTTTTTCTTGTGCACTCTCTTAAGTAAATTTCTCCATACAACTAATTACCCCTACAAGGAAGACTTTTGTAATAGTCTAGATGTTTCTCCAGTTCTTGTTGCTATTTTTACAAGTTCAGGAAGAACACCTTTTACTTCTTTTTCTTCCTCTTTTCCATATTTAACCCCTTTAGTAGTTGCAGTAATAGGTTTAAATAATTGTTCTGTGCCTTCTGTAAAATCAACTTTAGATTCTTGTCATTCTTGTAAATTTTATCTGACAGAATCTAGGACAGGTATACATTTCTTAATTGGTGCTAGTTTTTTACGTGTCCAATGGGTAGTTAATGATTCTCCTACCATTATTGATATATGATATGATTTAATTCGTAGCAGCAGAATGTGTGTGACCTCGAATCAGACATCATCGAGAAAATACTTAAAGAAAAAAATCACAACAATACAAAACAGTAATAATATTAACTAATCCGTAGGAGTTACTCTTAGTTAGTTAGAAGCTTTGGGATTTCGTTTTTTGTCATTTTGCTTTATGTTTTGTAGGAAGCGCTAGATTAGCAAATATATGACGCTATTATGAGGTGGGCTCACCCCTTTTGCTGCTAGACAAAATATAAACATGCAGAACTTATTTAAGATGGGAACATTATTTGGTCTTTACGTTTGTTCATGCAGTCGTAATAAGTGTGGTTTAAGAGCATTCTTGAATGGGATTATTATGCCTCAGTTTAGTGTGCAATTCATTCCACGTTTCTGATTGCTGATATGCAAATAAAAGTTGTCCATATGACTGCGTTTTCATGGTGGGAATAACGAGTATACAAGTGTGTGAAGAGGAGCATACAGATCGTGCTGGTGTGTACTCATGGATAAGATCAGATAGGTATATTGATTGGATTTCGTCAGTGACATGTAACACTGAGAACAAAGATTGTGTATGATTCTGTATCAAATGGCTTGCCAGTGTAGGGTACAGAGCAGCGTGGAAGTGTTCTCTGATCGAGGTACACTAACGATTATATAATGAGCAGTGTCTTGAACTTATTGAAGTTTCGTTTGTAGATACTTAGACGAGCCAAACAGATTAAAGTTACAATAGCCCAGTCTTGAAAGTGCTAATGAACACAGTTGTTTTGCGAATGAAGCTGGTGCGTCTCAGCTCAACAGATTCAACCGTGCATATTTTGCTTAACATGTTGATGAACTGTATGAATAATGTTTTGTAGTGACTGCATCATGCTTTTGGGATCATCAAGGCAGTTTTACACTGTCATCTGGAAGAAGGGTAATATTATTCCTTGGGTTTGGTGGATAGTTAAGTAGTATTGTTACTATATCAGGTTTACGTTATTACAAAGTCAGGTTTATACTGTCGTCCTGGAAATAGGATATTATTATATATGGTTTTTGGGATCGATGTAGCATTATTACTAGAACATGTTTTGGAGATCATAAAATCAACAGTTACCTTAAATAAGAGCAACGTTACTAGGGAGACATGTGTTTGTTGATAAACAATGTTGCATTGTTACAACATCTGTTTTGGAGATGACAAAACCAGTGAATGGAATTATTATAATGTTACAAAGATGGGTTTTGAATTATGCTGTGTAGTATTGTTGCTACATCATATTTCAGATATCACGAGTCATTGATTGGACACAAAGTGTCAGTACTAAATGGGTTAGGGGGATAGCTATGTATTATTGTTACTACATCAGGTTTCGGAATCAGAAAATCAGTGTTTGGAAATAGGGTAAAGTTCCAACATAGGTTTTGTGTGACCGCTGAACCTTGCAATGATCTGGACTCTTGCAAATGTTGTTCATGTGATTGCTAATGTATGCGTCTCTCTCAAATAACCTTTGCAACAACTAGAATGTCCTTGATCTTAGTAAATATACAGTATGCTACATAGACACATCTGAAAATATGACTCCCAGATGTTCGGAAGGTTCGGTCTAGACCTATGATTTACAATGATGTGTTGCAAGTTTTCTAATTACCGGTAATAGGTAACCACGATGGGTATACATATAACGGGTTTCTTTAGTTTTAATTAAAGACTTAATTTTTTAAGATGATTCAAACCTTTTTTCTACTGAATCCAGTATTTCCAATGTATTAGGTAAGCTCTCAGATTTTCATCAAGGTTGCCAAGGAGGTAACGAAGGTACTAAATGGTATTAAATGCTTTGGATAGCGATCGGTCGAGATCAATGGGGGTGACCTAGTTGGCTTCCAGGACATGCTTGTTTAGAAATTCTTCTCCCAGACAGCAGATTGGGCATGCACAAAGATATTGTACTTGTCAAGACCTAAATATTTTAACTGTAATATTGACGTCATGGTGAAATTAAACTTATTTTTTGAATTAGTTCCGAATTATTTTGAGTTTAAGTCAATTATGAATCTGTACCAACTTAAAGATCTATTAGGTGTATCATTGTGTAGCATTTGCTCTCTTTCTTCCATGACTATACTTTCTTGCGAACGAACCATCGTATATAGATCCCATTGCGGTCTCATTGACATCCTACATTGTTGGAAACGACTTTACGCATCCATAGAACACAATTTAACTAATTGAATTAGATTTTAAAAAAAGATAGATCAGGATTACTGACGCTTGCCTTTTCGCAGCCTTGGACTGAGTTGGATGTTTTTGGATAGAGTTGTTACTTTCAAAGAGGCAAGGAGAGTGTTGTCGTGTTGGTCGACGTATATTGGGCGTATGGAGACATTGATTCTAAAAGGCAAAGGTAATCGTATAAAACCCAGAACGTTTATATCATCTTAATGGGTATTTCAGAAAATGAAATGAATGAATACAACGGTACATATTTTAATATTGAACGAACATGTTATGATGCCCTACTAGTGGGAAACTAATCCCGATGCTTTAGAAAGCGTATATGGAAACCACAAATGAAAAGATTAATACGTTATTGTGCACATATCACCGTAAATTCTATTGGTTAGAGCACATCAATATACTATATTTTGATCTTATACTTCATGAAATGTTTTCTGATAAAGGATAATTGATGACGTTTATGTTTCCTCATTAAGATTAATACACGAACTATTGTGTATTCACTTAAAGTAAATATATTAAAGTTTTCCAAACTCTGCACATGTCGGTGGAAATACAAACATATACTACGTATCATGTCCAACATAGAGCACAAAAAGCATAAAGGACTGCAAAGAAAACAAACAAGTTAATATGCAGAAACACTGCAATATCTCATATGTATCTTTTCAAGATGAAAGCGAGACAAACAAGTTTTTCCCATACGTACTTGAATAAAACTTTAAAGAACATCTTTAGGTTTTCAATAAAAAGTCAATAACATTCCATTCAGGCTGAGAAAAGGCACCAAAAACATGCTACCGTTAGTTTGCATCACAGGTCGAAAAAGTGATATCTCACAATAGTTATGATATGTACATTTCTAAAGCGCTTTGTCTAAATTATTCACAGTATACAATATTGACTTATATAGAATGTTATATGCTGGATATTCTGCGATAATATTTTGCAGTTGCATAACTTTCTTTTCTTATATTTTTCAGGACAGGATATGCTTAGTGGTTTTAAGCTGTATATTGGTAATGTATCAAGCCCATGGAGATATAATCAGGAAATACCAATTATTACATCAAGCAAGGAAAAATATGTTTTTAAACCTACCAATGCGATTGGAAGTGTTATATCTTTGATGAGGTTTAACTCAATCCTGCTCATATGCGATGTAACTGTCGAGGGAGGTATGTAATTACTGACATGCTATTAAATAGTGTAAGACATTTGAAAATAGTTAGGAATAAGATTGTATGATGTTTAAAATGTAAATATAATAAAGACTGATTATAGTGGATGTTTATATGGTAAAAAAGGAAACGGTTATCTCACGGAAGTATGTTTAGGAGAAAAATCTACTAATATTGTGCAAATTTTGCTTCTTACAGTAGCGATTAGTTGGACTCGTATGATCAACCTACTTTGTACTCTGCTTAAGGTTTTTGATTAGTACTGGGTATATCGTTAAACAGAAGACAATAACGTGCGTACTTTTTATGAGCTTGATCATAACCTTAAGGTATATAATGTCTGTTTAAGGTAGAAATAGATGGCGGTGATATTGTTTTCTTCGCTCTATTAAGCTATTCTAAGGAGACTTTGTGCAAAGTCGTTTGAGACAGATATTATCATGCTGACATCAGAGTGCAACATTAATAGCACATTAACCTCGTAATTGTCATGACCAGAATTAATGTATATACTCACTGTGTTGGCTGGATATATGTTCTGAATAATATACAGATCAATATGTATCACAACCACTTCAATTATATATCAACGTGAGTCATGGTGACATGTAAGGATTGTCCAGTATCTTGAATACTATTGAGAGATGTCACTAATATATATATATATATATATATATATATATATATATATATATAGCATGAATACAGCAAAATCTTCCATGTTCAAAGAAAATTTGAGGTTTCAGTAAATGATTTTAAACAGAAGGAAATTAAAATTTTTAATCTTCTTTGCTACCACATTGTTTAGCTATGTTAGATGTATATCATATCAGAAACACGTATATATGGTATACATATGATAACATCTCAGGAACAGAATAGGAGAAATACAACTTATTTTAGGTGTCCTAACATCTAAGCATTAATTGTATAGGAATCTATCTTACCGAGTTATTATATTTAAAGCCAGATTTATCAATGGCAGGTAACATCACATTATTAACGTTTGTGGAATTGAAGATGTCGTAGATATTTGTTCATGGCTATTATTGGTGTGTATAATTTTCCCTCCAAAGTATTTGTCTTATGATATTTGACGCTTTCCTCTTGTTAAACGGAACTCGCGTAACATCTTTGTTATATTAATATGTTAATCCATGTAATGAAGTATGGATACAACGGCCATTGATGTGACACACTGATTTTAACTATTGAGAAAGCCGGTGAAGATAATGGCAGAATTAACTTTGAAAAATCATACATACATTTCACTTTGTTTCGAAATGATTCAAAGGTCTCACCTATGGTTTAGATTGCTTTTGATTAATATTGTATCGAGCTAAGTAAAACTTATAATTTAATATTGCGTATGACCCCTTGAAACATGCAAAGCAAAAACATTAATGTATATATTTAAGCATATTCCCAGATTTTAACTTTAAAAATGCTGGTGAAGATAATAACGGAATTAACCATTAAAAATCATGCATAAATTTCACTTTGTTTTTAATGGATTGCAAACGTTCATCTATACTTTAAATTGAGTTTGACGGTTTATCTTGACTGCTTTTCATTAATATTTATTTGAGCTAGGTCATAAATATCCTTTAACATTGTGTATGACTTGTTTTTCTTTTGGAAACAAACAACATTACTATTATATATTTATCAACAACATTAGAGTGTCTCGGCCGCATGTACTCCGAGTTTTGTAACTTAACGTGTGGGAAGTGTTTTGCTGACCACCAATGCAACCAGGAGAATGGAACTTGTCCTTTGGGGTGCGATCAAGGTCGGAAAGGAACACTTTGCAAAGAAGGCAGGTGCATATATGTAAAAATATTAGAGGTGGAGGAATATTTTAATTTCACATTTCACTGTCGTATATAAAAGTTAATCGTGATTTATTGCAATTAGAGCTTCTAAAAGAACTACATCGTCACTATATTATATTGTGTCTGTACATAGTCGTGTTTTTTCAAATTTGAATTCAAGTGCTTTAAGAATATAACAGTTAACAGTTACACTTAAGTATCTTTGATACCATGCAAACATTTAGCATATGGTGGAATATGCTTATGTGAGTTGAGTATGTATGTATGTATGTATGTATGTATGTATGTATGTATGTATGTATGTATGTATGTATGTATATATATATATATATATATATATATATATATATATATATATATATATATATATATATATATATATATGGTTGTGTGTGTATGTACGTAGGATATCAATATTTTTTGTTTTTAGCTGGAAGGTTATTATAAACAGAGGTTGAAACTTCTTGATTGTTTACATTTATTTCGATCAGACTGTGAAAAAGGCAACTACGGTTATAACTGCAATGAAACATGTGGAAATTGTTTATTCGGCAATGACAGTTGTTCCATAACAGACGGAACGTGTTCCAATGGATGCATAGCTGGATGGCAAGGTCATCAATGCAAGACAGGTATGACGTATTTTCAAAATAGCAATATGTGCCACAATGATAGATATTGGTATTCTGTAGTTTTATATATTTTCCCGTAGACATAATGTAATGGCTAGTAAATAATGGAAGCCTAATGATCGACCCATTTTATTTCCTGTCATAGCTACATACGTGCCACTAGACAAAATAATGTGGACAATCTATTCAGAGTATTACATTGATCTACTTTACATGAGAACGAAATTAAATAAAGAAAGTAAATAAAGACTTGAAGAAGCATATATTACTAGAAAACAATATTTGGTTTCATACTCAGACACCTGAACCAAGCATAATACCTTAGGTGAATAGGTAAGACGTGGGTTGAATATGCCTGCTTTGTATGTATGTATGTATGTATGTATGTATGTATGTATGTATGTATGTATGTATGTATGTATGTATGTATGTATGTATGTATGTATGTATGTATGTATGTATGTATGTATGTATGTATATATGTATGTATGTATTGTTATGTGCTTATGCTCGAATAAGCAGCAACACAAAAAGAAGTAAAAACTAACAAGCTTGTAAAACTTTAACAATGAATTTATTAATTACAAATATTTTCATAAGAAAATATAAATAAACTTACGGTTTTAGAGAATCAAATCCAACATTAATCCAATATAGAATTCACAAAAATTAATCCACTAATGGAATTGCAAGAGTCCTGATAAATAAATGTTCTAATAGTTACAGGTTCCAATCTTGACGATGTAATCCAAAATGGCTGACGATGTCACGTGATGCAGTTCTTTTTTTTATAATAATCCAAATGAAAATCTATAAGCACATGTTCTTTTCCAAATAAATAAAATAATTTCTCTTTCTCCAACGAACTGACACAATTTCCAGTACAAGGTAATTAGAATTATAACTAACAGAATACACAACTTAATATCATAAAAGCCCAACATCTACTAAATTGTTTTCTCCCACACAATAATTTAAATACCTGTTTTTACGTAAACAAGGGATCACGTGATTTTCCAGAAGTTCATAGAAGGTCACAGAACAAACGTACAATGATTTAAACACGTACGCAAAGGAATGACCCAGAAGAAAATTAACCATTTCTCATCCCACAGAACTTAAAATAAAAAGTTGTCCCTGGACTCAGCCAATAGTTTTAAAAGCTTGTTGACACTCTCTGAAGCAGGGTCAGAAATTAAGTCAACCTGTTGTATACAAATAGTCTAAGTCAGCCTGAATTTTCCAGAATAGATATCTCCCAATTAATGAATTTTAAACCCAAAATGACAAATTTGGATCTGACAATTAAAAATAAATAATTTAAATCAAATATATGTAACAGTATGTATGCATGTATGTATGTATGTATGTATGTATGTATGTATGTATGTATGTATGTATGTATGTATGTATGTATGTATGTATGTATGTATGTATGTATGTATGTATGTATGTATGTATGTATGTATGTATGTAAGAGGTGGAATGAGATACACTCCCTTAGCCCTAAGAGACGTCTCCGGTCCGCTAAGGTATGTGAGCTTGGTTATAGATGACCCTATAATTGTCGCGGTAGTTCTTCAAAAAGGAGAAGATAATTTCTCGGGAATACTGCGAGGGTCGTTGGCTCCTTATTTTATGTAGCTGTCAAACGACCCCGTTGGTTAACCTTTTGTACCATATGTAGTGATTCAGCCAGATTAAACTGAGCCTAGTAAAATGTAAGATCTCTGATATAACTATATAATTGAACTCAAATCTCTATTGCACGGCATGGGTAATAACAGTTATTGAAGAGTTACACATATATAATGTTTGTAACCAACTTAATAACATCTCTAGTCTATATGCGAAGACGACATTTATTTTTCTTTGTTATATCCGATATTGGAAACGTATATCCCACTTGATCTAGGACAAGTATATCCGTGTTAAAATGTTACCCTTCCCTCTTTGAAGTCAAGATAAGGCGTAAACTCCCTCCCTGCAACATATCAGTCTTCCATAAGTATTAACTCATTACTAATACTGGATCGTGCTACCTTGAGGTGAAGTATAGAGTATACATGAGTTATTAACAATATATGATTACCCATATACGATAGCCTTTTCTTGGCAATAACAGCTAGGGTATCATGAGTAATAATGATCCGTCTTGTTGAAACTGCATGCAGGTGGATAAAATAATATAAAAGACGATCTCTGATTCTGTCTTCTGTTCGCTAATGAGGTTAGGAAAGATGGCGTAGATGAAAATGTAAATATTTAAGCTTTTGAGAGTGGTTCAAATGGTGTCTTGAAGCATTTGATTTAAGCAAGAATCAACTTTAATAGGACGGGTCATTCTTAATTGATCATAATATATGATAGGTATTTGGATCGTCTGATATGTAATCATGAAGCATTGGATTTAATCAAGAATCCAGTAGAATGGGCCATTCTAAATTGTTCATAATATATGATAGGTATTGGAATCGGGTGATATGATAGCTTATTTGATAATACAGTGTGGCAGTGAGCACATATTTGTTTGTAATATGTACTGTTTCTCATAGTCAAAAAAATTTTATTGTGCGCTCCACAGAGAATATATTCAATTGACGTCTTACGTCTTTGAATTATCTTTCCGTCTCTCCTCCCCTTTTGAAAACTGCTCGTTCTGAAGGGCGTATTTCAATACGATCCAGGCGTGCTATATTAGTAATTTTTGATTGAGATGAAACATTTAACGTCTTGGTTTCCTAACGCAACTGAAGGAATATCTCGTGTTCTGATCTTAGTGGAGTAATCAGGATGAGGAGACACTCCGATGAATTTGCTTTCTCTATTTCAATCGGAACCTAAGTTGTTGGAAAAGTGTATAAACATGGTCGATCCAATCTATGCGAAAACATAGATAACTCAGATCTATGAATCGGGGACGGGCATACAAAGGTTGGTAATTATTCATTCCACTCTGTCACCAATAGGTCCATCATAAATCAAGTACATCGATGATTAGATGAGTATAAAACGAAGCCCTATGAGAACATTATTAAATTTTGCGTTACAATGAACCCAGTGCATACTCCAACCAGCATAGGATATTTAACGTGGATTTTTTGTTATGGATGCAACTTTTGAAAATCCCAAAGAGGAATCAAAATGTCTAGTTACTAGGTCATAATGTGTGTTTAGAGATAAGTCACCACATTAATGGTCTCCAATGAAATGCTTTTAAATCGGTTGTCATTTTGAGAATATCAAAATACAAAATAACACTCTGGGATTGGGATTACACTCATATTACATTCCGAAATAGTAGGAGACTTACCCCTCAGTCCACTGTGTTCGCATCAGTACTGATCACAATTCCAGGAAATTGTACGTGGAAAGGTGTCATTTTTGTGCCTCGAACGCGGTTTCCCTGTCTTAGAGTTGCAGGCTCATATTGTGTAGATTGTTGGCAGTTAGTCCGATAGTCCATGTTTCGGCTTCCATCTGTGTTCTGGCCGGACCAGACAGTGTAACCCAGTACTTTTCTAGACTCACTTGGCGAAGGTAAAAAAAATCCAAACACAATTCAACGCAGAATCTTGTCTTTAATTAAATTCCCAAAATAGGTCTATAGTAGTATGTGTGTGTGGTAAATTGATAGTAGTTTGTCCTGTCCTGTCGATATGAGTGTGTAGGTTTTGCACGATTTTCAGGAAATGCAGGTGTAAAGTAGCCCAAAGTAAAGTGTAATGTAAACGCAGAAGCGGAATACGGAGTCAAATCCGGAAACTAATTTAGGTTGTAAAATGGTAAAATAAACAAGATATTTAATATATATTTACAACGGATTAAATCACTAAAAGGAGTGAATGAGATCCAGAACACTCCCCGCCTGGTATCTATAGAGATACCACTACCACTTATTCTATTTTAGAATATATAACGATATTCTTGATACACAGTAATCCAAATTATTATATATGAATAAAACGTAAACCCAACGAATGTCACATGAATGAATTCCTATCCAACAGTTATGTAAATGGAAAAAAGGTAATTGTCTGAATGTCAATGACGAATGAAAGATGATCCAATGAATGTCTTTAGTCAATCAGAAGTATAAGTTCAGTAATCGGACGGGTGTAAATTTTAGGTTCGCATTTATCACCAACAACGATCCGGACGTCCGCCTTTCGGATGTGATTATCGGATCCTTTTATTGCCCTTGTGACAATGCCAACTGGCCACTGATTCCTGCACACCGAACTCTCCCTCACATGAACGACATCTCCTTCGGTTAGATTCCGTTGTTGAACCGTCCATTTTCTCCTGCTCTGAAGTGACGGAAGGTACTCTTTCCTCCAACGTGACCAGAAGGTCCGAGCTAAAGCTTGTACTCGCTTTCATTGAAAACGATACAAGTCCGCGGGACATGTATCTTCCAACTCGTCTGACTTGTAAGCGTAGTCGGATTTTTGCGTCAAGAGGATCGCTGGTGTCAGAATAAGAGGATTCTCCGGATCCGTTGAGACAGGAGTCAGTGGTCTGGAGTTCATAATAGCACAGACCTCAGCCATAAATGTGCTGAGAACTTCGTGCGTGAGGAATTTCCTGCTCGGCGATTCGGCGAGCATGGCGTCGAGAATCCGTCTGGCGGTGTTTATCATACGTTCCCATGCGCCTCCCATGTGTGAAGAATGGGGTGGATTGAACTTCCATTCTGTCCTGTTCTCCAATAGATAGTTTTGTATTGGTCCGTGGTTGATTTTCAAGTCATCAACGGCTCCAACAAAGTTTGTTCCTTGATCAGAGCGGAAAAGCTTCACGGGTCCCTAGATAGCCTGGATTCTTGGAAGAGCGTTGATAAATGATGATGATGACATTTCTGCGATGACTTCGATGTGAATTGCTCTTATTACAAGGCACGTAAACATGACGGTCCAACGTTTTGAGTTAGCCGACCCGCCTCTGGTTTTCCTTGTGAGAACTTCCTAAGGTCCAAAAACGTCAACACCTACGTTGGTGAAGGGAGGTCCTAGTTCGAGGCGATCCGAAGGCATGTCTGCCATAATTTGGTGTTGTGGCTCCCTCCTTAACATTCTGCAAATTACACATTTGTGTATGACGCTGGATGTCAGTCGTTTACCAGAGGTAATCCAGTATCCTGCTGACCTGATGGCACCTTCAGTGATGTGACGGCCTTGGCGTTTCACTTTCTCATGGTAGTGTCTGACCAGAAGGGTTGCGATGTGGCTGTTGCCAGGTACAATTATGGGTTTTGTAATTTCAAGGGTTTCCTTGGAGTGTTCCAAGCGTCCACCTACCCGTAGAATCTTCCTGGTAGTGTCCCATGTTGGGTTCAATTTGATTAGCGGGCTGCGTTTGGAAATTTGTTCTCCCATTTGAAGTGCGGTCACTTCCTTGCCGTAGAAATCGCCCTGTGTGGCTCTCAAGATGAGATCTTCTGACACTTGGCTTTCTGACAATACTTTAAAGTCAGCTGATTTCCCGCATTTCCTTTGGCGAGCAATTAGTCGAAGGTGATTAATCTCCGCAATCAGACTCTTCCATGACAAAGAACGCTCGAATCTGGCTGTTCCTAGTCTACTACATGATGAATTTACCTTTGTAGGGTCGACAGTGGTAAATGCCGTGCGAATTTCGATGTCATCGTTGGGCATTACGAGTTCATGGGTCTCACCTTGCTGAGGAGTCGACTCAAATAATTGTTGGGGTCCATTGAGCCAACTGCTAGATTTAAGGTCTACAGCCTTATCGACCTCGTTGCAGAGTCTGAAGGATTTTGATCCGTTGGAACATAATTCCATTGATTGGGATCTGAAAATTTGCGAATTTTTTCCACTCTATTGGCCACATAGACATAGAATCTCCTAGTTGAGTTGCATAAGTAACCAAGAACGACCTTGCTGTCGGTGTAATAGCGAACATTGTCTATCTTGACGTCTAGATGTTCAATAGCAAATTGAGCTATCTCCACAGCTAGGACCGCGGCACATAGTTCCTTTCTTGGAATCGTGGTTCCAGTTTGGGGGCTACTTTAGCCTTTCCAATAATAAAATCCAACGTGATAATGGTTACTGACGTCTTTTGTTCGAAGATAAACGACGGCGGCAATAGCTTTATCTGAAGCGTCCGAGTAGACATGGAGTTCCCTGGTGATGCATTTGCTAAGTTCGGGCACATATGTCCTTGACATTCTCAAATTTTTAAGTGGTTCAAGGGTGTTTTTCCAAGACTCCCATTTAGAGGCAAATTCATCGGATACGGGCTCGTCCCAATCTATGGTCTCTAAGACAATGTCTCGAAGGATGAGTTTCCCATATATGATAACGGGAGACAGAAATCCAAGCGGATCAAAAATGCTGTTAATCGTTGATAAGATTCCTCTACGGGTAATTGTTTTTTTATCGGAAGACAGTTCAAACAGAAATTTGTTCGCGTTGACATCCCATATTAGGCCAAGACTCCGTTGGAGCGGTTTTTCTTCCGACTCTAAATCTAGATCTTTTAAATTAGATGCCAGATCAGTTGTTGGAAAAGCGGCCATTACTTCAGTGTTATTCGATGCAATTTTGTGAAGTCGAAGATTGCCATAGTCTTGTAAGGCACTTTGAGTGTCCACTAAGAGCTTAACAGCTACTTCGGGTGTTGAGCAAGAAGTTAACCCATCGTCGACATAGAAGTCCCTGGAGACGAACGATGTAACCTGGCTTCCGTACTCAGGTTCAGCTTTCAAAGCGGCCTTACGTAATCCCAGAGTTGCGACGGCTTGCGATGGACTGTTTCCAAATACATGTACTTTCATCCTGTACTCAGTGAGTTTCTTATTCATGTCATTGTTCTCATACCAAAAGAAACGCAAATAGTTTCGGTGGTCCTCTCGGACGATGAAGCAGTGAAACATGTGCTGCACGTCTGCAGTAACAGCTACCATTTCCCTTCTAAAGCGAAGAAGTACACCAATAAGATTGTTGAGTAAGTCTGGTCCTGTAAGCAGTACGTCATTCAATGACACTCCTTGGTGTTTTGCAGATGAATCGAATACTCCTCGTATTTGATCGGGTTTTCTCGGGTGGTAAACACCAAACAATGGTAACTACCAGCATTCTTCATTTGCCGCTAGCGGTGGAGCTACCTCGGCATGATGATTGTCCAAGATTTTTGCCATAAATTCAAGGAAGTGTTCACGTTTCCTTGTATTTTTCTTCAGATTGGCGTCAAGAAGTTGTGCCCTATGTTTTGTCTGGGTCTTGTTGTTCGGCATGGCGGCCTAGGTGACTTGAAAGGTAATGGAGCTACCCAGTGCCCAGTTGAGTCTATTTGAAACTCATTATCCATTTGTTGCATGAATATTCTGTCCTCGTGCGACATACCAGTTATGTCGTCGTCCTTTGTCCTCTCGAAAACTAAGGAACCAAACTCGCTATCTTTGCGATGTAGTGCGGGATTAGAAAGTTGCTCCCGTACTTCCAAATAGTTGTGACATGGCACTAGGGCTGTCGGCTGACCCGAAGGTAAAACATGAGTTCGGCTGACGTTGACATTATCGGGCGCATGTTGTTTATCTAAACATGCTTCTCCTATGACGACCCATCCTAGCTTGAGTCGCTGGGCGTATGGTGCTCCTCGATGACCTATTCGTTGTTCTAGAACGTAATGAGCTTCTGCCAAATCTCTTCCGATCAGTAGCATAATCTCTTTTCTTCTGTCTATTGGTTTGATAGACCCAATAAGATCGTTTAATTGTTCATGGAACTTTACAACTTCTGGAGTTGCGATCTCGTTTTTATCATCAGGTATGTTGCCACACTCGATGAGTGTCGGAAGTTCCAACTCTACGTCTCCATTGATGGATTCTAAGATGAAATCACTTCCTCTCCGGCCGGAAGTGATGACTCGACCGGAACAAGTGTTTAGGGTGTAACTCTCAGGTTATGATCTGACATCAAAGAAATCAAATAAACTTGGCAGGGCTAGGGATCTGTTGCTTTGGTGGTCGATAATAGCATATAGTCTAATAATTTTATTTGGATTGTCTTTGTTGTAAACATTGAGCGGTAAGATTTTGGCGCATGACTTTCCATGAGCTCCTTTACAGATTTCAGTACATTTACCTCGTATGTCTTCCTCATATTGCCTCTTGGAGTTTTTGGAGAACTCCCCGCCATGATTTTTCCGCAACCTCGGGAGGTAAACATGGAGAAGGCCTATTGACGTGTAAAGCCGTAGTATGCTGTTTGCTGCCGCAATCCTTACAACAAATCTTAGCCTTGCAATCGCGACTGACATGCTTATCCGATGCACAGCACTTAAAACAAATGTTGTGATGTCTTAGGAGTTTTTTCCTCTCTTCGATGGCTTTGAACTTAAAGCCCCTACATTCATCGAGTGTATGTTTCGTGTTGTGTAGAATGCAGTTACTTAATGGTTGACATTTTGGCTGATAGTCCTTTTGATTTGTCAACTCTGTTCTTCGGACATTCACTTTTGGCTTGGTTCCATGAGTGTTTTTTGCAGAATCACCTTTTTGAGTGGGATTGTCCAAATCTACGGATCGGAAACCAGGGTTATTCCTCAGGTCGCATGTGTGCTCAAGAAAGGCATGGAATTCCTCGAATGGTGGGAAAGCGATGGAATGCTTCGAAGCATAGTTGGCTGCTCTGCTTGACCATTTTTCTTGCAATCCGTAAGGAAGTTTAGATACGAGAGGTCTTACCCCAGTAGACGAGTCAAAGTAAGCAAGGAGAGTCTTAAATTTATCCTTTTTCTTGAGGAATTTCACCTCTGACAGTAGATCCAAAACATCATATAACTTCTCGTTGTCCCGGTTGGTGAGTTTGGGAAAAGACTCAAGTTTTTTCTTTATGGAAGCTTCTACCATCTCTGGCGAACCATATCTCCGATCTAGGCGTTTCCAAAGTTCGTTTAATCCATTAGATGGATCCCCTGCATTAGACGATCTTATGCTTAGGGCTTGTTCTGAGGATTTTGGGCCTAGCCATTTAATCAACAAGTTGATTTGTTCCGAGTCTGATAGTCTCAGTTCTTTGGTTACACATTGAAAACTGTCTTTAAATGTATGATAACATCCAGGTTTGTCGTTATATTGCGTGATCTGGGAGAAAAGCAAATCTTTCCGTAACAAGAACTTTGTCATTTCCGATGCCCCATTATCGGTCATAGCTGAGGCATTCGGCAGGGTTGAATGCTGTGTCCCCATCTGTATGTCCTGATTTAAGCTATGATTTTGAGAGAGGACTAAGTCCCCTTGTCTTGCGTCGTGTGAAGTAGGGACAAATTCCGGTGCGCCTGCCGAGAGTTTAGATATTGTTGGATCCTGACTGGAAAGTAATCTAGCAAGAGTAGATGTAATCGGCTGATAATCATCCAAGGACGTCCCAAAATGAACAGAAGGATGTTCTCGGACTCCATAAAGAAAATCAAGGTTCTTATCCTCGCCTGTTGGTCTCTGTACGTCATGTAGCGGTTCACTGGTCATCGTACCAGACGATACCTTATGAGGCTCCACATCGGCAATGTTTCCTTTATCGATGAGCTGACTTTGTTGGCTTATGTATTCTTTAATCCGGTCAGAGTAATCCGCCGTTTGTTGCGGAGGACCATCCTCAATGACTTGACTTCCGGCCTCGTCCATCTCGTAGACACGAGCTTCTGCCTCGGCAATGGCCAACTCTTTCTTGGTTTGAAAGAGGGTCATTTCCGTCTTAAATATGGCTATTTCCTCGTTCATGACTGCTTTTTGTCGAGCCTCCATTCGTTCAAGTGCAGCCTGTTTTTCTGCAAAGAGAATGGCGGCCCTAGCAGCTTCCGCTTTTGCCTGTTTTAGTCTGGCAACGCTTGGGGCGTCAGAATGTTTTGACGACTGGGAACAAGCTTTGCTCTCAGAATGATGAGATTTGACGGACCTCTTGTCATCATATTGACTTTTGTTCTTGAGAAGGTTTAGCGCCCTATCGACAGCACGTTTCCGAAAGTCCACTAGCTTGGATAAAGTATCTAAATCTTGGGTAATTTCATCTGACCTGGTTCCTTTCAGAAAGCTCGTAAAGGCGTTGACCTGACCCAGATATTTGGCATTTTCCTGTATGATGTTTTGCTCCAGAGCAAGACAGTCTTGGACCCTTTCAGGCGGGCTGTCTGCAATTTCAAATATGAATCCAGCATGGACCATAGGTATTCCACGTTCTGGGAATATTTGTCTCTCCTTTCTGTGTAGGATTCTCTCCCCTTTTCTGACAGAGTACGGTTCCTTGGACCCAATTCTTCTGAGTGTAAAGACTCGAAGTTGTCCATGTTTTTTAGGTGACTAAAAGTGCCCTGAACTTCTACCAATTTTTAGTGAGGAGCGTTCTTGCCTCGACTCCAACGTTGAGAGCGAGTTGCCTACCGGATGGAACGTGCTTCAGTGTCACTGGTCGACGGGACGTTGACTGTTGTTGTCAATTTACTGTTCTGGCCGAACCAGACAGTGTAACCCAGTACTTTTCTAGACTCACATGGCGAAGGTAAAAAAAAAATCCAAACACAATTCAACGCAGAATCTTGTCTTTAATTAAATTCCCAAAATAGGTCTATAGTAGTATGTGTGTGTAGTAAATTGACAGTAGTTTGTCCTGTCCTGTCGATATGAGTGTGTAGGTTTTGCACGATTTTCAGGAAATGCATGTGTAAAGTAGCCCAAAGTAAAGTGTAATGTAAACGCGGAAGCGGAATACGGAGTCAAATCCGGAAACTAATTAAGGTTGTAAAATGGCAAAATAAACAAGGTATTTAATATACATTTACAACGTATTAAATCACTAAAAGGAGTGAATGAGATCCAGAACAATCTGGTTTGTATAATCATTGTAATTGGAGGCCAAGATGGCAACCTTCCTAGACGTTAAGTGAAATGTAGCAGGCGATGTCATTCTACAGTAGATGGATTGCTCCGTATAGGCAATATAACATTGCATTTATAACCATTTCTGTCTCAGTGGGGAAGATTAGTTTTTAATTTGAATAGTGATAATTGACCTAATCAACCGAAATCTTAAAACGAAACAAGGTTGTTTGCCAAAGATATAGATACTTAGAGGGAGTTTAGCACATGCTAGTATGTCTTGCAACAAACTATTACTAACCTGTATGATATCCTGCTGTTTTGATAGCCTAATTATATGACTTCGGGAAGATATGCTAGTGAAGACGAATGGTCATGGGTCTTGCAAGTAAATACTAATTATGTATCTACCCAAGTGGACTGCAATCATAACCCGTTGCTGCATGGCATTGTAAGCTAATTGAATGTGCTTGGGTTGACGACCCAATGAAAAATAGTATTTTGTACCTGAGAGAACTCTAGGAAGAATCCACTACAATGACTTAACGAGTCTACATGTCTTCATAGTCAAACTTCATTCGGATATTCAGGATCGGAGACTTTTCTCTACCGATGCGAGATAAGTTGAAAGATATTAATAGTTTTCCTTAGGTAGTATGATTGTGTATCATATTTGAAGGATAATCTAAGATAATGACTACAAGACGACCAGTTTTAGTTGTTTCAATAGCAAAAACAATTGTTACTGTTACACATTTGACAGATACCTACTTATGGACGAAACTTTGGATAAGTTGGTGACGACTGGACAAATAATTACCGCTGCCTCCTTTATCCTTAATAGCTACAATCATGCCAGTAGATGATAGAGTTAGAGAGTCATAGGCAGGTCAGACATGTTCTTCAAGACAAATACCCCCGAAAATAATTAAAGTCCTTAGTTATTTCATTTCAGTATATAAGTTCCGTGATTACTGTTTTGTAATGCTACTTGGTAATGTTTAATTTTAATGCGAATAAATGCCCGTAACAAAGGAGATGTTAGAAAAGTTGTGTTTTTTTATCAGGATGTGTCAGAGGAAAATACGGCTATAACTGCAACGAAACGTGTGGTAATTGTTTTAATGGCAATACCAGCTGTAACAGATCATACGGGCACTGCAGCAATGGATGCAAGGCTGGTTGGCAGGATGATGATTGCAAAAGAGGTATGGGTCAATTTCACAACAGACATAATAAGAAACAAAAGCTATATATGTCTATGGTACTCCGCAGTATTATTAAGGGAAGAAAAACAACTTTTGATTTCTGAAGAATGAGTAAATGATCACGTCTTGACAGTCATTCTCTAACAAAGAGAAGTCGCCACTAAACTAATTAAAGACTCTTTTTCATTTCATGATATAAATTTTGTAATTGCTGTTTCTAATGTTACATGGTAAATGTTAATTTTAATATGAAACATCGCCTTAAACCGAAGTGAGTTGGTAATCGTTTTCGTTGTTTTATTAGGATGTGTCGAAGGAAAATACGGTTACAACTGCAACGAAACCTGTGATCATTGTTTATATGGCAATACCAGCTGTAACACATCATACGGACACTGCAACAATGGATGCATGGCTGGTTGGCTGGGTGATGATTGCAAAACAGGTATGGGTCATTTTTAGAACATATATAAGTGGCACTAAACGACATATGTGCTGATGATACTCTGTCGTCACCGTAGAGAGAACATTTAACGTATTTCAATAATTGCAATGTATCGTCAAAGTCGAAGTCATACATAATTTTCTGTATTTATAAGCATTAAAATGATACCAAAATGATATCATTCCTCACCCTCCGTTTCGTTCATAACTGATCATTACAACGACTTGTATTAGATTTAATGACGCAAAGTGTTTTCCAAGATCATGGATGTCCTACCATATAATCATGATTGCCCTAACAACATACTTAACCTTATAACTGAGTATTACTCGAAGCTAGAGTCTGGATTCTTAAAAAAATAGAAAAGTGTTATTTCTTAGAATAGTTCAAATTGTGTCTACTGTAATTAAAAAGTATGTTTAGATTGTTCTCAAGCAGTGGCGAATGTTTGAAATATGCCTTAATATTTACAAAGATATATATATATATATATATATATATATATATATATATATATATATATATATATATATATATAATATTTTGCTGTAAATTAGACATTGCATATGTATGAATCATTTAAACGTTTGCAAATAATTATTTTTGCTTTTTCACTAGAAATTAACTTACCCCTCTTTATATACATTTCTTGTTGAGAAAGGTTTATACTTGTAGTTATTGAGTTTTTAAATAGGTTGCATGCAAAACTCTAAACGGTTTGTCCTAATCTGTTGCTTTATTGAGTTATTATATTTTAGAGGATAATATGAGGCACGTAATTGAGAACTTATCTTCTAATCGTTTTATTCTTTAAGAATGCGATGCAGGAACTTACGGATTTGCCTGCAGTGAAACATGTGGTTATTGTTTGAATGGAAACAACAGTTGCTCACGTATGAATGGTCATCGCAACGGCGGCTGTCAAGCCGGCTGGAAGGCTGAAACATGTAAATCAGGTACTAATGATATGTTCTGAATATACATGTTCAACTGTTATCTCAAATATTATGTCATCGTCGTTCTATTCTAAGTATAACAATGAGTTTAGGAAGTATTTGGTTGTTAAACTTGCGATCATCAGCTTTTTCATCATTGTGTGTTAAAGGAATGTCATAATCATACATCAATATTACACTAATTTTGCTAATGTGAATTTCGTTAGGAAACTTTAATTTGATGTATTATCCCAGAATATCTTAGATTTGTAAGGTTCATGGTAATATTCACATCGTAAATCTATCATAACATAATGATATTAAAAATTCATTAACTTAAAATTTACGATTGGTCATGATCAAACCATTATTTATCAGTCTAGATCAAACCTGTAAGTCAGCTTCTGTGTTGAGAAAATAACGTGCGCTGCAATATTTTCTGGACCTGTAGGTGTTTGAACTAAGTACTTTCGCAGCAAAGAGTCAGTTGGTAATGTTAGTAATTGGCGTTCCAGATTCAAACGTGTTAAATGACTAAAATTCCATCAATACAAACAATTTCAATTTATTTTGCACTTCCAGCTCGGTTAAACTCTTAGAGATTCCTTTAACTAAACATCACCTGTATTATTAAACATCGCTTGAAATCCAAACCCATAAACACTAATATATGTTTACACATTTCCATACTGGTTCTCATTTTGCCATACAATTAGTGCTGTATGCCATATCTTTACTCATAAATGTCCTGACAACCCTAGGAGTTCACAACATACGACAGCAATGTGCAAAGTTATGACTGTTAAAGATATAATTAGCGAATATTTAATTATATTTCAAATTCATGTTCACCTCATGATCAATTGTGCATTCCAGGCTACATTTAAATATTTCGAGCCTTTTGTTATGAAAATCAGACAAAGATATTACAATAAAGTCGTCTAATGAGAATCACCATTTTACTTTAACTAGTTTTTTCATTTCAAATTAATACTGAAATATATTATAATCTGTGCAATATTGTATACTTAATGAGTAAAATATCAAAATGACCATCTATATGTACATGTATTATCCCAGCAAAAGAAAGTTTAATTATATTAATTAGCTACAATTCATCCAAGAATACATAACATTTAATACTAAAGTAAGTAGACATAAGTCCATTAAAATGAAAAATATGAAGTTTCAAAACATTCACTGACATCATTAAACATGGTCGAAGAGACTTTAGTGATCATACTTTAAGCTATATGTTTCAAAACACAACTATTAAATATCATATTGCTTACCATAATTTATCATTAAAATGATATATTGTATACATTGTATATATATATATATATATATATATATATATATATATATATATATATATATATATATATATATATATATATATATATATATATTGCATGGATATAAACCAAAGAGCAAACTATTCGACATAACAGTCCAATCATCACAATGTTTCAACTCATCCCATCATTGCAACTGCTGATATATCTGAATGTGTTTTTAATGTACCCACTGAAAGTAATGATGTGGTTTAGAAAATATGTTATTATTGCTTGTTATTCACAAATTAACTATGTGATTGCGTTTAGAGTAAAGACAACTGCACTTACATGTGTGGTAACTATTTGTCTGTAGCTATGTATAGCAATCACTATAATAATTCAGCTTCCATAGTTAACCTCTGCAAAGACCATATTACAATTTCAATAATTTGAAGTAAAATTTTGAGTTTTCATGATCAAACATATATTTAATAATATAGGTGAAACGTTGATGTCAACATTTGTGTAGGGAAATGAATAAAACCAGCGGCATTTTCTGGACGTGCATGTGTTGGAACCATTTGCCTTCCAATCAGAACCAAAGAGTCAGATGCTAATTTCAATAATGAGTGTTTCAAACTCAAGACTCTATCAATAAACAATGTCTGTTTGCTGTACTTACAACTAGAAACAGTTCTCAAAAGCTTCTTCATTCTAAAACATAACTTGTATTATTATTAATCCAGGCCAGCTTTATAAATATATGTTAATTGTATGTTGAACAATTTCCAGGCTGGTTCCAATTGTTCCATATAATTAGTACTTTGTGTCAAATAGTGAAAAACGATTTGCGTAACAAATGTTTTTGAAGATATCTGACTAATGATATGTTTGAGTTTATAATTTAATCTATAACTTGTACAGGATTTCAATTTGTCTTGCTTTCATCATTTATTTACTTGTACTAAAATGTACATTTATATGTGGCAGGTTATTCCTAAATATTATTCTGCTTTGGATTATCCTATCTGTACATCTGTACAGCATGGATAATACCTTCTAATCCACATGATGTAGCGAACATACACACATACACACATACATACATACATGCATACATACATACATACATACATACATACATACATACATACATACATACATACATACATACATACATACATACATACATACATACATACATACATACATACATACATACAAAGATACATACATACAAAGATACATACATACATACATACATACATACATACATACATACATACATACATACATACATACATACATACATACATACATGAATGCATGCATCCAAACATACATAGACAGATTAAAATTAACATGGCTTTAAAAGTGTTGGTTAAAAGCAATATTCCTATACTAACAGATGTTGATATTCTATATTAAATTGTGATTCGTCCATGACGCATTAATACGCATATATAAACATTGTTTCAAGTGTATGATATATATTTATAAATGATGAATATTTATTGATTAAGTATTAACGATGAAAGAAATAAGATAAAACTATTAATAATATCAGTTTTCATACATACATACGTTGATATACACATATATCTACATCTATACATACATATCTACATACATACATACATACATACATACATACATACATACATACATACATACATACATACATACATACATACATACATACATACATACATGCATGCATACATACATACATAAATACATATTAATTTGAATTACCTCAAAGTGTACGCATACTCTTGTAGTATCAAACAGTATAAAATATAGTCTTTTGCAAAATGCATATGTGGAAGTTAGATGTATAAAAATGACAGAGGAACAGATGTCGATGGGAGGACTATAAATGTTTGCTTTTTAATGTTTGTTCTCACTTGACACATTAATCTCGTGATATAACATTTTTACCAACAATCAGTTTGTAAAAAACCCATATTTTTTGGCAATGCTCATGTAGGATATAATGATTATTTTATCATTAAGGTTATATAAACAGAGTTCTAGAGGAGTTTACATTTATTTCGACCAGGCTGTGAAAGAGGAAACTACGGTTATAACTGCATTGAGACCTGTGGACATTGTTTATATGGCAATACCAGTTGTGACACAACAGATGGAAACTGTACCAATGGTTGCATAGCTGGATGGCAAGATTATCATTGCAATAGAGGTACGATCTAATTTCAAAAAATGTGGTTGTTCCACGAACAGGTAGAATTTGGTATTCTGCATTAGTATAAATTGTCCCCGTATATATAATTTAGAAGCTCAGGAATAAAAAAGAATAGTCATCAACCCAGTTTTATTCGTGAAAAACGAAATAAAACAAAAAAACATGACATTTGAAAACCTATAACATGCAGAGAAAAAGGAACAAAGCATTAATAGGTCTCATACGTTTGTTCTTGCAGTCGAAAAAGGTGATTTTTAAGATCACTCTTAACAAGGATCACTGTCTCTTTGTGTTTAATTTCAATGGGCAATTCAATTCGTTCCACATCGCCGGGCCTTGGTATGTAAAAGAACGTTGTCAATATGACTTCGTGTTCATAGTGGGATCAATGAGTATACGATTGTCAGAAGAGGAGCACAAGTATCTTGCTGGTGTATACACATGGATGAGACCGGATAGATATGACGGACTGGAAACTGTCAGTGAAACGTAGCGCAAAGAACAAATCTTGTATTTGATTCTGTATCGAATGGATAGCTAGAGTACGTTACATAGAATTGGTGAGGTGTGCTCTGGTACTTTAACGATGATAAATAGTGACCTCACAATATTTTGAGGGTTTTCTAAACATGTGTTATACGCTTATTTATTTTGCCTGTTGTATGAAACGAAACTACAATTTCTAGTAAATGTCGTTTCTTAGATATTAAATGTGTCAATCATAATACATTACGATAACAAATACTGTAACTTTGCACGTCCAGCCCTCTCTATGAAAATATATTGAGCTAACGAAAACTAAAGGTTAATTGGACACTTCTCCCAATTGATAACCGGACTGGCAGTATATCCTAGTAGTCGTCAGTTGCTAGTAGATCAGAAGGCACGCTCTGTATATCGGTGTACATGCATATAATCTGGAAAGGTGTTTGAGTATGGCGTTTACGAAAGTCGTTTCGAAGAAATATATATTACTAGAAATCATTGTGGTTTCTTATGCAGCGAGCTTGCTTCTAGATAACTGGAATGGAAAATAGGTTTCAACTGTCTTGGTGTTTGTTCGAAACGGAAAATAAATTTCTCGCAAATATAGCGAAAGTTATGAATCCGCATAATTAAGAAGCTGTCAAAAGAAAACCGTGGTGGAACATTTTGTACCATGGGTAAATGTTTGGCCAGATCCATGTGATCCTAATAGGATGAAAGGTCTCTGAAAAATAACTATATCATTGAATTCAGATCTTAATCTCAAGGCCTGGATAATAACAGTTATTGAATAGATACACTCATATGCAATGATTTTCGGCAATGTATTAAATTATTGGGCCGATTTGCTAGCAAAATTTAATTGTGCTGGGTTATATCCGATATGCAAATCATATAGCCAATTTGATTCAGGACAAGAGTATCGCGTTGATAGATCATCCTTCTGCTTTGAAGGCAATATGATCATTAATTTACTTGACGCAACAATTTTATCTTCCTTAAGTATCACCTGGAATCTCACACTGAATCATGTAGATGACATTGAGCTGAATTTTTCAGGACTTCATTATTTATGGTACTGATGGTAAGACCAAAGCTTATGCCGGAGCGGCAGAACTTGTCATCGCTGAATTGCAGGTCGGCTTTTGAGGCAATATTGAGGGTGCAGTCTTCGGCAAATAAGACAACCTGTATGGTGTATGTCATTACCTTGAGTTTGGCTTGAAGCCTCCTCGGATTTAATAGTTTTCCATCTGTATGGTACATGATGCAGACTCAAACATCTGAGTATCTGAAAGCATGTGTCAGCATGTAGGAGAACAATAGACAGAGTAATGTCGCTGCCAGAACACAATCCAGATTGACTCGATTGGTTCCTTGGAATGACTCAGATGTCCCTCCACTGTTATGGCCTCATGCATGCATATCATAGTGGAAATGCTGCACCATGGATATACATTTTTTGGGGGTTCAGAACGTGGCCATTACCTTACACAAGCCTTCTCTGCTGACATTATCTAAGTTCTTTGCCAAGTCGACGTAGATGGAGAAAAGGCTTGTTGTTTTGGTCTTGACATTTATCTTGTGGCTACATCGCAGTGAACAAAATGTTGATGATCCCACGTTCGTACCGGAATCCATATTGGATTTCTGGTAGTAGTCTCTGGTCAAGATGCGCAGTGAGGCAATTCAGTAGGATTCTGGCGAGTATCGTTCTTGCAGTCGAGTGTATACATCCCAGTGGCTGTCGCAGGCCTGACAGTTCCTTTTTCGCTTATACATGTGTATTATTGAAACGTCTTTGAATTGCTGGGGGATCATCTCTTGATGCTACAGCAGTAAAAACAGATGGTTGAACCTTTATATCAGGGATGTGCCCCCTTTTTTGTTAAATTCAGCTTCGATGGTGTATGAACCAGATGCTTTTTTTCAGTGATTCGATGATGGATAATTTGGGGAGATGACTGACGACTTCCTTATTGATGGATGAAGGTCGATTCTTGACTATGTCACAGTGTTATTCCCATCTGTGAAGAATCCTTGCTTTGTCTGTAATTAGTGTGTTCCCGTCTGCGCTGAGAAGGGAGCATGATCCAGATGGTGTTGGTACTTATACCTATGTCAGCTGGTATGCGATGGATTGGATCTCATCAGCTTTGTTGCTCAGCCATGTGTCTCGCATCTCACGGAGTATCTGCTGTACAGTTCTACTTGTGCTGTTGTACGTATCTTTCCTAGAGGTGGACTTGGGTTAATTACATTTAGTAATGAGTGTTCTAGAATCAAGAATCGTAAATAACTGAAATTCCACCAATAAATGCAATGTCTCCCTTTTCACAAACAATTAGGATAGACTCCCAAAAGATGTATTTCATAAAAACATAATTTACATTATTAACCAATCCTGGCCTGACACACCCACACATGCTTAATTGTATATTTAACCATTCCCAGGCTGGTTCCAATTATTCCATACAAATATAACTGTGTGCCCTATAGTACAATGCAATTTACGTAGCAAAAGTTCATGCTGTTTTGACCAATATTTATTTTGCATTTATATGTTATTCTATAGTATTTACAAGGTTTCCATTTATTCTGGATTTTAGCAACTATTTACTTGCACAAAAATGACGTTATTTGTTGCAGGTTAATGCTGAATATTTTACTGCCTTGGATTATTCTATCTGTACAGTTTTGAAACTAATTTGCATAATTGCTGTCATTATGTTGATTTGCCGCTAAACATTTTCCATTCATCCATCCAAACACACACACACACACACACACACACACACACACACACACACACATGTACGTACGTACGTACATACATGCATGCATGCATGCATGCATACATACATACATATATACATACATCATACATACATACATACCTACCTACCTACCTACCTACCTACCTACCTACATACATACATACATACATACATACATACATACATACATACATACATACATACATACATACATACATACATACATACATACATACATACTAGATCAATTGATTTCAATTGGTTCACAATACATGTAGAATTATGTTAGATTAAACAGTGTAAATATAGTCATTTGCAAAACGTATATATGAAAATCAGATGTAAAAAAGAGTATTACACAGAATAAAGAAACACTGAGTTTGATTGAGATTCAGTGTTGAATATATTGCTATTTTCATAAAATAATAAATAGTAAGCTATATATTTCAAAAATAAACTAAAACTCGATAGGTCTCGAACAAAATGAACATGAACATGCTACATAATATATAGAGCAAACAAAATGTAAATATGGGACCCGTCATCGTGATATTCACCAAAACCCTATTATTAACGGTTTTACAAAGAATATTAAACTCAACATGCTGACTTGGAAGTGTATTTACTCTTGGAAGATTAGTCTATTCCCAAAATGACACATCAAAATACTACAGTAAAATGCAAATATATATATATATATATATATATATATATATATATATATATATATATATATATATATATATATATCATTAAATGGACTATGAAACAATATTTTTATTTTGCAATATATATTATATACAAGTATAGAACACTTACTTACATTTTATCTTTGTATATTCCTTGCAATCATAGGTCGATAATTAAAGTTATCAACAAAATATAAAAAGGACAGATAAGCAGGTATATAGATGAGAAGGAAATTAAGGTTTAGACTATGCTACAGCAGGAAATGAATAGACAAACTTAACAAGAAAATCAGAGTGAGATAGTGTGTGTGTGTGAGAGAGAGAGAACATGTATGTATTAGACATTTCGAGGCTTTCCTTGATTTTACATGATGGAAATGAAAGAACGCGTACGGTATATTGTGTGAAAATAAAGATCAACAAATAAACTTTTGTCAGTTATGTAATTAAATTATGAAGTAGATAACTAAAAAAGGTGCTGATATTGTGTACTGCAGCTAGATTTTAGAGTAAGTAGTAGAGGAGCTGAAGAGACCTTTTTTATAGCCCTCCATTTGACAAAATAACGGTTATTTTGTGTTATCAATATATTTTCCGTTTGTCAAAATAACTGTTTCAGATTTACAGCAAACACGAGTATCCGAGAACAAGGTTACAATTAATTAACCGTAAATACGGTCTAATCCGATGCGATATCGTGTTCTCAGATTTGATAAATTTATCGTTACAAATCCGTGCGGGGTAGCCAGTGCACCGCTAAAGAAATTTCGAAATTGATTTAAGTCCATGTCACCGTCACACCAATATTGTTAAATATTTTTTAGTGTGTGTTTTCCAGTTCCGTTAAACACACATACCAAATTGAAATTTTCTCTGATTACACTTGGGATCTGTGCATATTTTTGAGTGATATATATCACGTCGGTATTTGTGTGTCTGTCTCGAGAAAATATCCTAGCTGGATATTTTTGTCGTTCTAACATTACATCATCGTATACAACAAGATTATTCATACTTCCATCGAGGTCTTCCACGGATGGAGCTTCGTCGATGTCCATGATAAACTTGATAAGATCCTCTCATGTGACCTCTGAGGCTTTTTGGTTATAATCTTTGAACACCCGATAACAGTGTTAATCATCTACAATAGGAGTAACCAAATACAATTTGTCCCATTTCATATACTTCATTATTAAATTTAACAATGGCTGTGTTTTACTACTTCCTGATGGTCCGATGATAATCATCCGTATTGAATTTAGTAACATAACATGATGTTTCACCAGGTTTGTTTCTTCAACGCGGAAAAATCAATAATTTCCATTAGATATAACCTAATAATATTATGAATTTATATTGTGTGAAATGTAAAACACGTACAGGAACAATTAAGCCAAGAACTGTTACTACAAAGAATAACAGAATCGGTTACTAGTAAGTGTGAACAATGCGGAAAAAAAGAATTAGATTTTTAAAAAAAAAAAGCGGTTGTGATATAACCTCTGGATTAACGAAACTCCCAGAAGCACCATGGGCTAAGTATCCAGGAGAGAAACATCTTGCATGATATAGTTATTGTGGACCCGGGACCAGACTCGATATCCGACTCGACGATCAAAACCAAGCTAAACCCGGTGAAGATCCGATAAAAGTTATCGATGAAGCGTGTAGATTACACTATATAGCTTATCGTAGTGGGGATCTTCAACAACGTCATCTCGCTGACGTAAGGTTGATACACGCATTAAACTCCATCCCGGATAAATCGTTCAAGGAAAAATTAGCGTCTTGGTTTACAAAATCCGTGATGAAAGGTAAATTATTGTTCGTTGCTAGTATATACCATGGAAGCAATGTATTATTCTCCAACAGGATATTTCATGGGTAGATCAGCCATCGATAAACTCGCCAGCGCCGCTAAAGTACCTCACAAAACAACTGCTGATTGGTTGGCTAAACAAGCGATATGGCAAATTTATTTACCTCGTCCGAAAAAAATTCAATATGCGCGTTTCTATGTTAATGATCCGAATAAGGTTCATCAGGCAGATATATTTATTTCTACCGCATGATATAACTAAAAATCATGTTTATAAATACGCGTTGAGGGTAGTTGATGTCTCTAGTAGATACAAGGAAGCTGAGCCGTTATCAACAAAATCATTATCTGAGGTCGCATTCGCGTTCAAAAAGATTTATCGTCGAGGACCTCTACGATATCCAAATCTTCTTCAGGTTGATCCCGGTAAAGAGTTTCTGGGTGAAGTATCATCTATGATGAAACAACATAATACTGTAATTCGACGAGGTCACACCGCAATTCATCGTAATCAGGCAATTGTTGAGCAGTTTAACAGAACTCTAGCTGATAAATTATTATTACATTATTAGTGCACGAAGAAATGTTTCGAACATGGACGATGTCGTGAATGGATTAAACGATTACCAGATGTTGTTGCAGCGATTAACAATGAGGTCACCAGAAGCATAAACATGAAACCTGTCATCGCGATAACAAACAAATATATCAATAAAAAACCACTATCGTATTTACTATCTGAAATTTTACCTAGCAACGTCACAGTAAGATATTTATACAAACCTGGTGAACTTGAAAGTGGCACTAGAAGATCAACTGATCCGATATGGAGTATCACAACACATAAAATATATTCTACGGTATCATCTAAGGACCGCCCAACATTATATAAACTGGACCCAACTGCACCACAACGGAGTTTTACCAGGGAACAATTACAGGTTATTCCAGATGATATTCAGTTACCACCGCAAAATCTCAAATAACAATACTTCGAAGTTGTTTAATTCGTCGTACTCGTGATACAGCTAGGTAAATTAAATTTGCCCTCTCGATGAGATCGTCTATGATCCACATAATTGTATCCTTGATGATTAATCCCTGAGACGAGTGTATTGTCATCGCGTAACATAACACCCACGTAGACGTATTAGCGTGTAACACGTTTTCAACCGCGGATATATCAACGTGGACGATATCATTTAACACTACTTCTACCTGTTCACAACTTCCAAGGATATCAACTGAGGCATGTTCTCGTCGTGTATCCGATGGACGATAACATAACGGTACTGGTTATAATGAAAATTTTTCTTTGTGGATTTTAAATAATTCCTTTTGAAGATTATCTCGTATTTTTGTCTGCTAACAACAACTAAATCTATCGGTGACCACACGTTCTAGAAATCGTTAAGAGAGGTTGCAAGAATCATTTCACGAAATTTTAAACACTGTTCTTTATCTGATTTTAGTCTTATTCCAGATTTTAACGCGGTTAACTCACCATCGAGGGATCGACGATCTTCATTCATTTCCTCGTAGTAACCTACGGAATTCATTAACCATCGATGAGGTCATTTTCCGTTAATTGGTGGTGGTTGACCGTGATCACAGCACATAATCACCGCGGTATTATTTTGTTAATAGCCAACCGAGAAGTTATGCTTGTTGTGTATATGTATGACTGACTGACTGACTGACTGACTTTATTTCCTTTTCAATAGAGATTACATCAGATTAATCAAATTCAGGATAATAAAAAATCACGAAAGACAACAAAAAAAAGTATTTAAAAAAAAAAAAATAACAAAAAATTAAAATAAAAAAGTGTAATTATCAATGCAGTTCTTTCTACATGACACATGTTCTTATGCATACATACATATATACATATACACACACATACATATATATATATAAATGTACACACATACACATACATATATATACACACAAACACATATATACACATACACATATACACACACACATACACACATCTATACATATATATGTGTAACAACATGAAACCATTCTCAAATGAAAAACAAATAGCAAAAGGTGACACTCTTATGTTGTATGAGTCAGAGAGCATTATATCTCCGTGATCTGTCGTACAACAAAATTGCGGAATTTGACAACAACAGGATGGCCTTTTGTTTTTGCTTTTTTTTAAAGTTAATTAATTTATTTATTTAGCTTAACTACTTATTATTGCTGTCATTTTATGACATGTTCGTTGAGAGTAAGGCATGCATTTTATTGTAAAATGGGGTTATGCTTTTTGCCGTTACCAACATGAGTTTATCCCATACATCATCATCGATAGACGACAAGCAATCTACTCTGCTTCCAAGAAGTGTCTCCAATAGTATATCGTCTTCTTGATTGAATAAATTAACCCCGTCTCTCAACTCTAAAGTGTCAATCACCCTCTCAATGAAGACGTTTCGTTCTTCAAGTAGCATTTCACAATGTATGTATGTATGTATGTATGTATGTATGTATGTATGTATGTATGTATGTATGTATGTATGTATGTATGTATGTATGTATGTATGTATGTATGTATGTATGTATGTAAGAGGTGGAATGAGATACACTCCCTTAGCCCTAAGAGATGTCTCCGGTCCGCTAAGGTATGTGAGCTTGGTTATAGATGACCCTACAATTGTCGCGGTAGTTCTTCAAAAAGGAGAAGATAACTTCTCGGCAATACTGCGAGAGTCGTGGGCCCGTATATTTATGTAGCTGTCAAACGACCCCGTTGGTTAACCTTTTGTACCATATGTAGTGGTTCAGCCAGATTAAACTGAGCCTAGTAAAATGTACGATCTCTGATATAACTATATAATTGAACTCAAATCACTATTGCACGGCATGGGTAATAACAGTTATTGAACAGTTACACATATATAATGTTTGTGACCATCCTAATAACATCTCTAGTCTATATGCGAAGACGAAGTTCAGTTTTCGTTGTTATATCCGATATTGGAAACGTATATCCCACTTGATCCAGGAGATGAGTATCCGTGATGAAAAGTTACCATCCCCTCTTTGAAGTCCAGATAAGGCGTAAACTCCCTCCATGCAACATATCGGTCTTCCATAAGTATTAACCCATTACTCACACTGGATCATGCTACCTTGAGGTGAAGTATAGAGTATACATGAGTTATTAACAATATATGATTACCCATAAACGACAGCCTTTTCTTGGGAATAACAGCTAGGGTATCATGAGTAATACTGATCCGTCTTGTTGAAACTGCATGCAGGTGGATAAAATAATATAAAAGACGATCTCTGATTCTGTCTTCTGTTCGCTAATGAGATTAGGAAGCATGGCGTGGATGACAATGCAAATATTTAAGCTCTTGAGAGTTTTTCAAATGGTGGTTTAAAATCAATCAAGCATTTGATTTAAGTGAGTATGTTTTCTTGCAGTCACATAAATATGCTTGTGCGCTACGCAGAGAATATATTCAGTTGACGTCGTACGTCGTTCAAGTATTTTGCCGTCTCTCTTCCCCTTTTGAGAACTGCTTGTTCTGAAGAGCGTATTTCAATAAGATCCAGGCGTGCAATATAAGTAATTTTTTATTGAGATTAAACATATACGACCTTGGTTTCCTAACGCAACTGATTGAATGTCTCGTGTTCTAATCTTAGTGCAGTAATTAGGATGAGGAGACACTCCGATTAATTTTCTTGCTGTATTTCATTCGGAACCTAAGGTGTTGAAGAAGTGTAAAAACTTCGTCTAACCAATCTATGCGAAAACATAGATCAGTCAAGTTTTTGAATCGGGAATAAGGGATGCAAAGGTTTGTAATTATTCATTCCACTCTGTCACCAATAGTCCCATCATAGATCAATTCCATCGAGGATCAATTGAGTGTAAAACGAAGCCCAACGAGAACATTATTAATTTTTGCGTTACAGTGAGCCAGTGCATACACCAACCAGCTGAGGTTATATCAATGTGGATTTATTGTTGAGGGTGCAACTTTAGAAAATCTCAAAGAGGAATCTAAACGTCTAGTTTCTAGGTTCTAATTTGTGTTTAGAGATACGTCACCACAATAGTGGTCTCCAATGAATGCTTTATTAACGGTTCTCATCTTGAGAATATCAGTATACAGAATAACACTCCTGGGATTGGGGATTACACTCATATAGCATTCCGAAATAGTAGGACACTTAGTCCCTCAGTCCACTGTGTTTGCATCAGTACTGATCACAATTCCCAGACGTTTTACGTGTAAAGGTGTCATTTACGTGGTTTTCCTGTTTTAGAGTTGTAGTCTCACATTGTTTAGATTGTTGACAGTTGGTCCAATAGTCCATGTTTCTGCTTCCATTTGGTTTGTATAATCATTGTAATTGGAGGTCAATATGGCAACCTAGGAACTAGACGTCAAGTTAAATTTAGCAGGCGATGGCATTCTACAGTGGATGGATTGCTCCGTATAGGCAATATAACATTGCATGTATTTCCTTTTCTATCTGAGTGGGGAGAAATTCTTTTTTCATTTGAATATTGATTCTAGACCTAGTCAAGCAAAATCTTGGAATGATGCAAGGTTTTTTGCCAAAGAAACACATAATTAGAAGGAGTTTAAGACATGCTAGTATGTCTTACAACAAACTATTATTAGCATGTATGGTATCCTGTTGTTTGTTTTGATAAACTAATTATATGACTTCGGGAAGATGGGTTCGTGAAGACGAACGGTCACGGGTCTTGCAAGTAAGTACTAATTATATATTTTCTCAAGTGGACTGGGATCAGAACCCGTTGCTCCATATTGCATCGTAAGTTATTTGAATGTTCTTGGGTAGACGACCAAATGAGAATTAGTTTGTTTGTACCTGAGAGAACTCTAGGAAAAATCCACTGCAATGATTTATCGAGTCTACATGTCGTCATAGTAGAACTTCATTCGGCTATTCAAGATCGGAGACTTCTCTCTACCGAGATATGCGATAAAGGGGATTTAATGTATGTCATTTGATATAGGGAAGGTCTCGTAGAAACGATCGCAAACAACTATCAGTCTCCGTTAGTCTATCCCAGATGTTTCGACGCATGTGTATTTGGGAAGATTATTTACGAGTCGCATGTGTTTAGGGATTGGTCGCATTGCAAATCATGCAGCTTTACTTTACTGATGATGCTATTGATAAAGGGTGAAGGTAGTAAGCATTATATGTTCTTCCGTCTTTTATTAGTTGATATACGTTATGATGTTCATGGCTATAGTATGTTGGGGTCTACGTTTATAAAGTTGGCCATTCTGTCAACATGCTCCTACCTAAGTCCAGTGCAATTCTGGATGGGAGACGGTGTGCTTTTAAACGCCTATTGAAACAGATATTAGATGAAACGTTGATCGTACTATCATTAGGTTAAATTCATCTAAATTGTATCCAAACGGAAAAATGAGATTAATGAAGCAATGGAAAGTAGATTCCTCAGTACAAAATGCTCTCATTATGTCGGAACCGTAGTTAACGTAGGTATGTAGATTGAATGAAGAGGTCAGGATGATATGAGCGTTTGAGAAACTTCCGCCCAAGAGAGCAATGCGGTGTTTCATTGATAGATCTAATGTCAACATGGGAACTTGAGAGCCAGTTTGTTTTCGTCGCTGTGGATTAAGTTAGCAAAGATGATGTCTTTCGTGCTGCCTTCGAAGTCTTTGAAGAATAAATATCAAGATTGGCGTCTCTCCATTATTACAACATCTAATGAATGTGATCCATTTATTGTTCAGTTGTCGCTAAGTTGTGGCTAAGTTGTTTCTCGCTTTGCGTTACAATGTCTTGAGTGCGAGTTATGAGACATTGCTTGTAATATGAGGCCCTATTAGAGACATCGTATGCTGAATGTGTCTTGGTAATATGCAGGTAGGTTTTATATGGGAGAGCGCCTTTATAAACTGGACGTCATCCGTGGAAAGCACCTAGCGGCACTATGAGAGTTAGACTAGTGCATGTGTGTGCCTGTACAGACTGGACCTCTTCCACGTTAATTGGCTAGCAGCATTAGTTAGGTTAGACCGTCCCATTTGTGACTGTCATGATTAACTGGGTTCTTGTGTATTGCAAAGATAATCTGGGTATGGTATGCATACATTTGTTAATGCACTATACGAATGGCGAACCTTAAAAAGCTATTTTTCTGTTGGATGATGATGTGTGATTGATTGTGCTCGTGGTCAATTGAGATCAGAGTTATATAGATAAAGGCGGGTCAGGAGCAGACATGGTCATCTTGGCTGGCATAACGTTGTCCAGTTCTTGAGGTTGGATGCGGTTCGGGATATAGATCCGCTTAGCGGGTCCTTAATTCTGATATACAGGACTGTAACTTGGGCTGATGTTACTCCCTATCGCTCTCCACATTACTTATATGGTTTTGAACCCATGCAATCAGACTGATTATGTTTCGTTCCTCAAGGTAGGAGTGTGCTCTTTCCCGTAAGTACGCAAAGATTTATCGCCTACTGACTTCCGTCCATCATATGCAAGTATGTGATATACTTCAGGAATGTCAGCCAGATAAATATATTGATGTACACTCGTTGGCCGACTGGAATAGTCCATGATTTAAATATGTAAGATAAATAGAGCACCCAATGGGTTCGCATACGTCTTGCTCTATCAACGTTAACTTTAGAGTGTCCATGCAGATTTGCACATTATCATACATACCTTTACAATGGGGCTCTTGATATGTATAGGTAGCGAATTATAGTGTAGCTATAAATATAAACTATGCAGACGCGAGATAATGTATTCGAGTAACAGGTTACTAATACTGCCTATAAGGGTAAAATCACTGATACTTTGTTTATAATTATTGCATGTTTAATCTGGATACCGAATTTCCAATTCTCGTAATAGGTTATTCAAGATAAAATAATTTGGTACTGCCTGTAAAGGTAAAATTACATAAGCGTCGCTTATATTAATATATGAGCTGAACTCTTTGAACCAGTCAAGTATAATTAATTGCATTAATCACGCTCCAGACCTTCACTTGTTAATACGGTTAATGTAATGTGAAGGGACCCAATTGCAATCTACGCAAGTATGTGCTCAAGCCGCGCATAGGTGTGTGAAGACGTGAACATGATAATATTGAAAGTTAACTTGATTATAGAAGATGCGAAACATTGAAAATGTATAGATGCAGTATACATCCCTTAGCAGATTAAACTTTGACAACTTGTCATAATGTAAAGCGCTTCCAAACTGTAGTTTGCGAATCCTCTCTGTCTGAAAATTGCTTGATACTCTGGATGAGAGGTATCATTCACTAACGATTTCACATAATTTTACGTCAATCGCGGTCCCAAGTAGAGATTACTTTATCTCACTGCCACGTATGTGGTCAGATAACACATGTAAGTGCGGGAGAGATAAAGTTGCAAGATAGTAATACCTCTCTTTAGGTATTATCACTGTGTATCATATTTGAAGGATACTCTATGGTAATAACTACAAGACGACCTGTGATAGTTGTTTCAACTACAAAAACAGTTTGTTATACATTTGATAGATACTTACTTATGGATGGAAAGTTGGATAAGCTGGTCATCATTGGAATAAAGAATTAGGGCTGCCTTTTTTTTCCTTCATTGCTGAACTCATGCCAGTAGATAAAAGAATTAGAAAGTCATAGGTAGGTCATAAATGTTCTGCAAAACAAAAAGCCACTAAAGTAATTAAAGTCTCTAGTATTTCATTTGAATATATAAATTCCGTGATTACTGTTTTGTAATGCTACTTGTTAATGTTCACTTTTAATGCGAATGCATGCCCGTAACAAAGGAGATGTTTGTAAAGTTCTGTTTTGTATCAGAATGTGTCCCAGGAACATACAGTTATAACTGCAACGAAACGTGTCGTAATTGTCTATATGGCATTGAGAATTGCTCCACATCATACGGACACTGCACCTACGGATGCAAGGCTGGTTGGCAGGGTGATGATTACAAATAAGGTATGGGTCAATTTCATAACAGACATAATAAGAAACAAAAGCTATATCTGATTATGGTACTTTGCAGTATTTTCTTTTACTGAAAAAAGAACTTTTGATATCTCACAAAAGAGGAAAGGGTCACGGCTTGACAGTCATGAGCATACAGAGATAAGTCTCCACTAAACAAATTAAATACTTTTCTTTTTCATTTCATGATTTAAATGTTGATGTTCTTTTTTGTAATGTTACCTGGTAATTTTTAATTTTAATACGAAACATCGCCTTAAACCGATGTGAGTTGGTAAACGTTTTCGTTCTTTTTATCAGAATGTGACGTAGGATAATTTCATGATTATCCATGACGAATAAAATCAATAAATAGTTGGAATCATTTTATAAGTAAAGTTTGAATAATAAAGCTAAATTCTTAGATAATAAAAAAATCATTAGGAAAACATGAAGTATGTTAAGCTACCATGATAGGTAATGAGTTTTCGAACACTTCGTAGACACATTTTAAATCTGGGCCCATGCGTCGTCATTTCAGTGAATAACCAAAACTGTATACAGATGGACACATTATGTATGACGTAGAGTGCGCGAATGTCAAATTATTGCGATTAGAATGCAACAGTCTTGAAACATGCAGCAACATATAGGATCTACAATGGTATCTGAATATTTATGATAACGTTAAATGCTATATTTTCTGCAGGATCTATCTTCGGAATCACAATACGCATCTAAGGAATACAAGAGTACAAACTTCCTGTGGAAACCTTTTAAAGCTTTAATCACTTTGTCATCGATTTCCACGTAACTATCTGTACATACATTTGTGCACAGAACTATAGCCTTTGATTGTTACATGTGCATAATTTGATATGGGCTTTTGAGATACATGTTGATGTCGACTCGTAAGGCACAACATAAATACATATGTGAAGTCAATTATTATATTACATTTTACAAAATTTATGTATTGTATATCGTATATTGATCAGAAACATCTCCTAATCACTCATATTATTAACAATCTTTATAATATTGCTGCACCATGCTAATATTGCAGTGTGACGTAGTTCAGGTTTAAACTACGCAAACATTTAAAATCTCGTATCGTATTGTGAAAATGTTCAGAAGGGTTAAATTTTGTTTCAAAATAACAACGAGAACATTTCTGGACCGCAATTTAATAGAAATACATTAAAGTACATGTATGAATGAATTATTTTAAAAATGGAAGATAATAATAAATCAAAGCAGCTTCATTCATTTTTCTTGAAAGTCTGTATTAAGTTGTTCCAAAAGACGAACTCTTTTTCCAAAACAAATATCTTCTGATCACTTATGATTTAAAGAAGGATAAATTCGGGATCACATAATAACGTAATTTCCTGATTACGCATTGAGTGTGAGTAAAACCATATTAATAAATAAAACCCACATAAACCAATTACACATATCATAGTGCTGGATACGCTATCAATAATGACAGTTCTGTGCAACTGTATTCACTTATCACCTGTATTTAACAACTATTTCGATTGGGCCTTGTTCATTGTCACTGCACGGCGACAATAGATGTGATTTGTTTACGTTTTCTAATTGTTGCAGAATTAATGCAGGAAATCGAACACCTAGGTTAGGAGATTTAACCTTTGCAAACTTTGATGATAACATTTAAATATATGTTTGCTCTCACATCTGTAGGTGTATGTCTACTTATCCATTTTAAAGAAATATGTTGATAACGTCTTTGTTACGCCAGTTTGTTTTAAAAGCAGATCAGAGATATGATCCAGCTCGATTTGTACATTTTCAGCAGATGAACAAGCAACATTTAAACATAAACAAAGTCGTTCATAACTTAATGGTGATGGAAATGAAGCTGTGCATCAATATAGTAACCAGATGATTAATGTGAAAACATCAGTTTGGGATGCTTTGGTTTTTCAATTTGTGCCATATATTTATCGCGTTTAGCAATATCTGTATGACCATAACACGAACAAAAACAAATGGTACTTGCTGATGCACTGAGTACCCTAACACAATTTTGTCAATCTTTCCATCTTGTTATCAATCTGCATTTTGCTCTATTGATATTAATCATTAAGGTCTGGTAATATTATATGAACTTTGTCGTGTCTTTGGATATCCACTGCTGTCTCATTATGGTCGAATAATTTGCATACATAATTGCACACTGGAAATGATGTACAACATAATAATGTTCATCCTTTCATAATCCTTGCTATCACCATAACAAGTGTCTTATTGATGGTTACGAAATTCTGATAATGTTGAAGAGCTTTAATTGGAAGTCTTCGTGTGTTTTCTATGATATTTTAAATCTTAAATTCAAAATATTATGTATTGTAGGAATGTACATAAATGAATTTCAAATACCGATAATGATAATCTTTATGCAGTCCCAAATAATAAGAACTACCTTAATTTTGATGTGGCGCCGTATTGTTTAAAATGTAAAAATGATGGTATTTTAGCAACATATGTAGCAAACAATATTCCCACAAGTTGTATATAGTCCACGAAAAAATTAAAATGAAGTACGTTTTGTTGTTAGCAAAGACTATTGACATGAAGGTGTGTGAACGCTACCATTGAATGTGATTGTATATTTATTCTAATGTATTTATTGAATAATCTGTATATAATATAATCGTTTCATCTGAACCACGCGAACGTTTTGTAATTGTTCTTATTTCATCATCACAACCGTTCACCAAATCGATGCTATTGATATTTCTCTATTAACATGTTCTTTGTACTGTTTATATTAGCTTATTTATTTCACACAGTGTAACTGCATCATCTTTCATACAATAGTGTTCATGGTTACACGTTCAGTTTTGACTTTTTAAAAGTATTGCAATGTACGTTATCCAAATTGCCTATGAAGTCTAACTCTTCATGGATCTCTATATCGGTTTAGATTCAATGTCAATATTAGTAACTGTATCTAATAAGGATATACCTACATGTATTTAGCAAGGAAATTTGTAAGATATATCTAATCATTTCGGATACCGTACATAATTTAAGTGAGAGATGACATGCAATTTTACTTATGTTATATGTTACATATAGGTAGTGAACTTATCTAAAATTTTATAAGACATGGCTCACACGGCATAGTGTAAAAGTGACAAATAGAAACACATATGCTTTTTGCTTAACTATTAGCCACATTACTAGAAAAAGGTACAGTATCATAACTGAAAGATAAATGACACTATATGAGTTGTTACGAGGCTATGTTCTTTGAAAAAACTAACAGAACAAATTGAAGATAACAAGCTTTGTAAAATTTAACAAATAATTTATTTTCCTTGAATAAAAGTGAAAACAATGAAAAAACGACTTTACGGTATTGTTAATAAAATCCGAAAAAATAAAATAAAAGAATTGATACAAAAGTCCTATCAATGAAAAGATCTAAATAAATCATAATGCAGTGGAAGTTAAAATCGTCTGTAATGGTTATCGTTTGTACTAATGTGGCAACAGTCTCTTGTTGAATCGCATACAATATTATTCCATGTTTTGAATTTCGTATAAAATACCATTTCTATGGAAAAGAATCACTTAAAATTCAATAATATGAAAAAATAGCTAAAAATGGACACACTATAAAACAACTTGACATCTCAAATGTTAAGAGACAACTGATAGAATTCTTATAATAACATCACCTTAAAGACTAACTAAAACGCAAAACAGAATTTCTGGAACAAAATAGAAGTCAGTTTATCAACTGACACATTGTCCCCGGCATGAACTTGACTCAACCTAATGATACTTATTCTGAGAAGGATAATGAAAACATTGATTACAAAAGCTGTCTCGGATTTCGAAACACATTCAGCAACTAGATACAATGCTTGTATTATTAGTTGTTTACAGCGAGAGTTTAAAAACATCAGAGCTGAACTCTGAACAGAATTGTCACCGAGTGAAGGGTGGATTAAATGAACACAAACACAATATGTGAAAGATAATGTAAATTTATGAAATAAATTATTAATGAAAATTAATGATGTATCAACACAATAACTCATGCATTAAACCCACAATTACACTCACAACCATTCACAATACATGAATAAATAAAATATTAATACACAGATACAAAGGAATCTCTTGGACGATATACAGATCCAAGGAACCTTTACAAAAGTTATATTACCGCAAGTATAAATTGCGATAACAAATGCAAAACATCAAACTATACTATCGCACGTATGGATTGCGACAACTAGTACGAACATATACATGTATTTAATCAAGTTGCTAACTTTTATTGAGATTCATGTAATCCCTTGAAATACTATAGTGATTTGAAGTAACTATGTAAATATAACAATGTATTCAATTGTACTACAATTGCAACACACACATGTGTCTCGACCATGTATAACCGTACGATTCACCAGCTGTTGAATCGCCGCCCAGTTTCCCCGAATACCTAGGGTTGACCAATACTTTTATCGGCCGATTGCCCTTCACGGATCCACCACAGTTATACGTACTGACAGCATACAGCGTCTACTAGAACCAACGTTCCCAAATACCTAGATGCCACCCCGGATGTTTACACCTCTAGACAGCCCAGACACTCAGACTTCTAGATTTCCGGATATTTACACATCACGACAGATGTAGACGGACAGACAATCCGACAGATAGACAGTCAGATACCTCAGTTCGATCGCACAATTAAACAGCACAATCACGGCACAATCAATCACATTCAGCTACAATTCAGAGACGTTCAGCTACAATATCAGAGATGCTCAGCTACAATATCAGCTACAATAAAGACACCAAACTAATAATAGTTTTTTTCTAAAACAATCTACAACTTAGATTACGCTATTGCATTTAAAGTCTAATAATGACTAGTAATTCTAAATATTCCACGTTTAAATCTGCATTGTAATAAAGGCATCATTACATGAAATGATAAACTGAATAAAATTCACAATAAAACGAAATATAAATTTAACACTCACCCCTTTGGCTGTAGAAAGAATGACGAGCTATCTTTCCTGTGATAAGATACTTTTGGTCCCGTAATATTCTCAGAAATATTCTGCCTTATATACCCTCAAATAGGTGAGCAGAATTCACAGCAAAATTACCGTGCACCCCGTGATTCTAATGTTCCTGACTTCAAGTGATATGAAGTCAGGCACATGCAAATCGTTACACGCCGCTTACCTTGAAGAAAACCACTTATTCACCCCAGGTAACGCATGTACGACGAAACAAACAAAAATGGTGAAATTAGTTTGTAATTCAAGAAGAAATAAATTTAATTTTCGCCTAATTCTGTGACAATACCTCCCCCCTAAGAATAAAAATGTACACATTTTTAAAACTAACAGAGAATAGAAGAAAAAATAACTACTGATGATATCTTACAACATTTACACTGGTTATACTACAATCTGGATTTTAATACTGGGCAAATTCATACAAATTTCCCATCATGCCCTACTCAAGTAGTCTGCGCCTATATTTTCAACTCCCCTTATTGACATTGTCGCTATGTCACTTGATGTACTACTTGAGCATGTTAGCATGGAATGTCTTTATATTACCGTCCATGTCCGTTTTATAGTCCATGTCAACTTTTACCTCTTTAACTTCATATGGACCTTTCCACTGGACTAATAACTTATTTGAGCTCGTTGGAAGAAGCAATAGAACCTGATCTCCTACAAGAAATTTCCTATTTCGCGCTCTGCGGTTATAAGACTTGGCATATCTGCGCCCCGATTTAATTAATTCGTCACGTGCCATCTGGCATGTACTCTCAAGTTTATTTCGCAGGTCTAACACGTACTGGTAAGTTGTTTTGATTTCCTCGTTTGAGACATCACCAGTCCATAGTTCGCGTAGTATCCGCATCGGGCCTCGAACTGTTCTACCTTACAACAGTTCGAAGGGTGAAAACCCTAAACTTTCCTGCGGTACTTCACGGTACGCGAACAGAACAGCGTTTAAATAAAGGTCCCAGTCTTGCGGACGTTCCGCGCACATCTTTCGTAGCATGCTTTTTAGGGTACCATTAAACTTCTCTACCAGTCCATTGCACATCGGATGGTATGGGGTAGTGTTTAGCTGTTTGATGGATAACAGCCTACTTATTTCACCCATGAGGTCAGAGGTGAATTGGGCACCACAATCAGTGAGGATTTCTTCTGGCACCCCTACCCTACTGAAGATATCAACTAATGCTTCAGCTACCATTTCCGTTTCAATAGTTGGTAACGCGACTGCTTCGGGGTATCTGGTCGCTTAATCAACCAGAGTAAGAATATACCGATTCTTTCTTTCGGTAACTGGGTGTATTGGTCCTACAATATATACTGCCACTCTTTTAAACGGTGTATATATTAATGGCATCTGTCCTAAGGGCACCCTTGTGACCCTTCCCTTACATACGGTTTTATGACATACGTCGCACGACCTACAGAACCGTGTGACATCGCCATTAACACCGGGCTAGTAGAATTCAGCGACTACCCTGCTAGTGGTCTTAGCCTTACCTAGGTGTCCTGCCATGCTTGACTCATGCGCCACCCTAAGTACTTGAGATCTATATCTCTGGGGTACGACCACTTGCCAATACTTCTTACCCTCCCGAGCGCTAAACTCCCTATGAATTAATCCGTTCTTGCGTACGAATCTTGAGCTACCCCCACCCATGCAGTGTTTAATCGCGCCGGACGCGATTTTCTCAACAATTGTTTTGATGGATTCATCACGTTCTTGCTCTTGTTTGAACTCATTTCGCGAAATTCCTGAGATCGATTCAGGGACTATTAATTTATTCAACGCGGTTTTCTCTCGCCGTGTTTGCGCTCGCGTTTCGACTGCCTGGGCTAAAGGTATTTTAAAATCGGCCATGGTTGGAAGACGGGAACCTTCAACATTACCGATCGTCAGATCGTAAATAGGATTTTCCATACAAAGGGCATCAACAGTTCCCGTTAGGAAAGGTGTTTTTACCGTGATCCTTGCTACGGGAATGCGACCGATCGTCTGATCAAGTAACATACATGGGGACTCCCACCCGAGCATTTGGTATCCTGCACGAGACTACGTTTGATCACTACGCCCGTGCAACCAGTGTCACGTAATACTACGACTTCTCGACCGTTGACAAACCCTCTCGCGTTTGGTACATGCGCTTCGGGAAATAGACACGTGCCAAGCGAATGAATACATGGTTCTACCTGTACGATATTATCAGATATACCTTTACTTTGTATAGCCACTGCTACCTTATGTACAAGTCCCTTTCTTTTAGGACAGTCTTTTTGAACATGACCCCATGCATTACACAAGTAACATTGCAGACGCTGAATACCTGGATTCCTAACTGATCTATTTGCCTCAGCTGACTTCACAAGCTCCCTAGGCATCGGTCTCGCAGACTGGTTTCCAGAATTATAATCTTTTGAAACCACGTTCTGGGTTCCCCCATGAGCTTCGGCAAAGAAATCGGCTTGCTTAGCCATATCTTTTACGTTTGTGAAGACTTTCTCTTTCAGAAATTGATCTAATTCTCGCCCAACTGTATTAAATAATTGATCTCTGAGCAAGAAATCAGTCAACCCTTCAAACTTTTTCACCGCTTTTCGGCATTCAATCCACCGCTCAAAATAGTTCGCAATTCTAACGTTGAACTGACCAAAGGTTTCTCCTTTATCGGGCTTTCTATACCTGAACTTTTTACGAAAACCCTGTTCAGTGAGCTCGTACCTTTTAAGAAGTGCTTCCTTTAGGACGTCGTACTTAAACACATCGTCCCTAGGAAGTCGTGTGTATACATCCAGCGCTTTACCTTTTAATAGAGCACTAAGATGCAGTGCCCAGTCATTTTGACTCCACTTCTGGTTTTCGGCATACCGCTCAAACCGATGAAGATAGCTATCCATGTTATCTTTTTCATCGTCAAAGGGAGGTAGTTTGGGGCCCCTTAATTTGCTAGAGGCAGAATCGTGTTCTCTTCCAGATGTTGCTAATTCTACCTTACGCTCATGATCCCGTTGCTTTGCTTTTTCTTCTAACTCTATTCGCCTTTCATCCGCTTCCCTTTCCCATCCTATCCTATCCTTTTCGGCTTCTATCTTTTCCCTTTCTGCCTGCTTCTCTAATTCTATCTTTTCCCTTTGGGTCTGCTTCTCTAATTCTATCTTTTCCTTCTCAAAGGCCCATTTCCTTTCATCGGCTTCCCTTTCTAATTCCCGTTTCCTTTCTTCGACTTCCCTTTCCAATTCCCGTTTCCATTCTTCGGCCTCTCTTTCTAATTCCCTTGCCCTTATCCTTTCTTCCCTTTCCCGGGCTTGTTCTTCCTGAATACATTTCCTTAAGCTTTCACCTTCATATCCAAAATCTTTGCCTAAGGCAACCAAGTCCTTAAGGGATGACATGACAATTGTAATATGAATATAAATATATAGAACAAACTGAAACTTATCTTCCTGATGAAGGTAACCAAACCAATGCTTTAAATATGTTTATACTGGACACACGGACCTAGATAAACTAAACAAAAATAAACCCCTACTTGAGTATTATCTTGTCAAGAAGGTCACGCTCAAATATAAACATTAAATGTATACTTCCACAAAAATGATTGATAATTCACTTAATCCAGCGATCACACTTCTGACACCATTGTAACAGAATTGTTACCGGGTGGATGGTGGATTAAATGAACAACACAAACACAATATGTGAAAGATAATGTAAATTTATGAAATAAATTATTAATGAAAATTAATGATGTATCAATACAATAACTCATGCATTTAACCCACAATTACACTCACAACCATTCACAATACATGAATAAATAAAATATTAATACACAGATACAAAGTAATCTCTTGGACTATACACAGATCGAAGGAACCTTTACAAAAGTTATATTACCGCAAGTATAAATTGCGATAACAAATACAAAACATCAAACTATACTATCGCACGTATGGATTGCGACAACTAGCACGAACATATACATGTATTTAAACAAGTTGCTAACTTTTATTGAGATTCATGTAATCCCTTGAAATATTATTGTGATTTGAAGTAACTATGTAAATATAACAATGTATTCAATTGTACTACAATTGCAACACACACATGTGTCTCGACCATGTATAACCGTACGATTCACCAACTGTTGAATCGCCGCCCAGTTTCCCCGAATACCTAGGGTTGACCAATACTTTTATCGGCCGTTTGCCCTTCAAGGATCCACCACAGTTATACGTACTGACGGCATACAGCATCTACTAGAACCAACGTTCCCAAATACCTAGATGCCACCCCGGATGCTTACACCTCTAGACAGCTCCAACACTCAGACTTCTAGATTTCCGGATATTTACACATCACGACAGATGTAGACGGACAGACAATCCGACAGACAGTCAGTCAGATACCTCAATTCGATCGCACAATTAAACAGCACAATCACGGCACAATCAATCACATTCAGCTACAATTCAGAGACGTTCAGCTACAATATCAGAGATGCTCTGCTATAATATCAGAGATGCTCCGCTACAATATCAGCTACAATAAAGAGACCAAACTAATAATAGTTATTTTTAAAACAATCTACAAATTAGATTACGCTATTGCATTTAAAGTCTAATAGTGACTGTAATTCCAAATATTCCACGTTTAAATCTGCATTGTAATAAAGGCATCATTACATGAAATGATAAACTGAATAAAATTCACAATGACACGAATTATAAATTTAACACTCACCCCTTTGGCTGGAGAAAGAATGACGAGCTATCTTTCCTGTGATAAGATACTTTTGGTCCCGTAATATTCTCAGAAATATTCTGCCTTATATATCATCAAATAGGTGAGCAGAATTCACAGCAAAATTACCGTGCACCCCGTGATAATTCTAATGTTCCTGACTTCAAGTGATACGAAGTCAGGCACATGCAAATCGTTACACGCCGCTTACCTTGAAAAAACCACTTATTCACCCCAGGTAACGCATGTACGACGAAACAAAAAAAAATGGTGAAATTAGTTTGTAATTCAAGAAGAAATACATTTAATTTTCGCCTAATTATGTGACACATTTGTTGAATCCCATACAATATTATTCCAGGTTTTGAATTTCGTATAAAATACCATTTCTATGGAAAAGAATCACTTGAAATTTAATAATATGAAGAAAAAAATAGCTAAAAATGGACACACTATAAAACAACTTGACATCTCAAATGTTAAGAGACAACTGATAGAATTCTTATAATAACATCACCTTAAAGACTAACTAAAACGCAAAACAGAATATCTGGAACAAAATAGAATTTAGTTTATCAAATGACACATTGTCCCCGGTATGACCTTGACTCAACTTAATGATACTTATTCTGAGAAGGATAATGAAAACATTGATTACAAAAGCTGTCTCGGATTTCGAAACACATTCAGCAACTAGATACAATGCTTGTATTATTAGTTGTTTACAGCGAGAGTTTAAAAACATCAGAGATGAACTCTTTTCTGTACAATATAAAATCCTGTAAGCAATATTATATTGCACTATTACAATAGAATGTAATGGAATAAAGTTCCATAAACAAAATGAAATTAAAAATACAGAAAATGGGAAAGTGCATCTGATATAAAATTATATTTTCCCTTGTTGCGTCTGTGTAAATATTATATTCTTCAAAAAGAAAACTCACTTTTATAATCTATAATTTTTGTTTTTCACTTGCCGATCAAAGTAATGGAGTTGTGATCAAGAAGCACAGTAATCGGAAAAGGAGCTGAACTAACATAGAGTTGTAATGCCAGTATCAATGCCAAACATTTATTATCGATTGTAGAATAAGTTGTGGGGTGCTAATATAATTTATAGAAACAATAGCACACTGGATAATCAAAAGATGTTTTCTTCTTGAATCAATACTGATTCATCATCACTTGCATCATTAGACAGTTTAAATGATTGACGGAAATTTGGAGCATTTTTGTTTTGAACAATATATTTGTCAGGGGTGCAGCAATTATGGAAAAACTGGAATACAATTTCCGATAGGATCCAACCATAACTAAACTTCGCATCAATTGCATTGCACATAAAAGCACTGGGGATTCTGAGATAGCCTTGACCGTAGCATGTATATGTTTAACTCGTCCATGTCGCACGATATGTACGGGCAGACATGTTAAACAAGCAAGGTACAATTTACTTTTGGATATATTAATTATCAAACCGCAATCCTGATAATCTATTAGAAATTCTTCATTTAAATCCCCACATTGGGACATGTACAGCTACATTAACTGGTTATCTCTATCATCATACTGGCACTTTTATATGTTCTTTACATCGCAAGAGTATTATAATTATAATGTTAACTGATTCATTTGCTTCTTAACTTTGTAAGGGCTGATAAACTTGATTCCTAAAAGCTGTGCAAATTGAAATTTAGAAGGGATTGTATTAGCATGACCTACTTTTATGCCAGAAGACTGCTGAGTTGAAGAAATACTTACAAAATCAACTTTATGAGCAAAGGAATACTCGACATCAGTACAAGCAAATTTGTCTACCTTATTCCTATCAAGATAAGTCTCACTGTCACTAAGACGTTGTCTAAGGTTCTGGTAATCTTGGTCAACATTCTTGGCTAAGCACCACCTAACAAATGATTGCTTTCAGATGTATCATATGTGACATGCAATTGATTATTTGCCGTTAAGTCGCCGGGACTAACTCAAAACCCTTAAGATACATTTCATAGCCATATCTTAATAGGTACTGTGCTGTACTGATAAAATTGCATATATATCTCAGGCTTCGCCAGACAACTGCACATTGTAAAAATGCAGTCCAATGCTCCAATGGCCATCTCAAAGTTTCAACACTGTTCAAACATAAGGACAATATGTATTTGTTTCTTTTTTAAAAGAAGGCACTAACCTAATATTTTACTATCAAAAAATTTAATTTGTATCCAGTTTGCGAATGTAATGTTTATTTCCCAGCTCTAATTATCGTAATTTAAACTGGTATTCATTTTCTTGCTTATCTCTTTGCATGCACTTGCATCATTCTTTTGCATACTTTTCCTACTGCGATTGTTTTTCTTTTTCTGTTTCTCCTATTTCTCCAATTGCAATTGAATTTGTCAGTCTCCTCTTTCTTCTATTGCGACTGCATTTGTTTATCTTTTATCTGTCTTTCTCTATCACCTTTTAAAAGTTCATGCTTCCTTGAATGTAACTGCATCGTAGCTCCTTAATGTGCTCTTATTGTACCTCTCCCGTTTTGTATGTATAAACGATGGAGTGCAATCAAATCTAATTCCATTGATTTAACGAAACTATGATTTTCAGAACTATTAAATTATTCGGACCAGATATCTGTAGATCTTTGGCCAGACAATTAAAACAGCTATTATCTAAATGTGAATTTCATCGTTCCTGATGTCCTAATGTGAACAAATAGTATCTGATATAACGTTAGATGGATGATTATTATTGTAAATTTACAAGTTCCTTAAGATAAATTATTTGAATTACAATATTCATTTCCCTGACAAATCACATTAGGATTTTGTTTGAGTTAATGGCAATACTTTTGAAAGCACCAGTTTGTTCAGGAAACAACTTCAGTAAATCGTTTGAAATATCTCTTGAGGAAAGTGACTTAGGGCCTGGTGGTTTCGTTTTTCTTTATTCAGAAAATAAATATTAAATTTGTGATGATCATCCAGTTCTCTATTTTGTTAACAAATTTTTTAAAAAAATCAACACACATTATTCCACACACTGCGTGTAAGATTTTTGAATTTATCTATATTAACCTCATAACCTTTATTAACGAATGATACACAAAATTCAGATAAGGTGGCAATGCAGTTAGCTGTTGTTGGAATACTTCGTTGATATTAGGTTGATTAAACGACAAAAATATGAATGCAGCTGTACTTTGTGAAGTAGTATATTGCCTCATGCATATTTGATTCGTAAGACATCTTTGTATGCATTTGTGATGATTATAATATAAGATATATACTTGTCTAAAACGTAAAAGAGAGCTCTATTGTATTATGTATGCTTTTTATATTTCATCAGCATTTTTTTCTTATTTTTTGTCTGTAATTCAGGGTATGAGTTTGGCGCTACCTAACTAATGTCATTATAAACAAAGATATGTTTATAGAACCATGTGTTTTCCCTATCAAATCGTTTATTAAAACTGAACATAGTTTACAAATTAGAATTTTCTGGAAATTAACATTTAACTAAAATAGCAGTCGTTTTACTATGACTAAAGTTTTATATAACCTTCTTGTCAAAAACATTCAATCCTGTCATAAGTTTAGTTGGTCTACATATGTATTGTTTTTCTTCAGATGTATTTTGAAAGGAAACGATTATTTAAATTATTCATTCAAGCAACAAAGTTATATTTGACTCAGGAAAACAATATTTGGAAGTTATTATGAATTCATTTTAGGACTTTCTGGTTTATGTCATTGTGATTCATCAAGATTATTGGTATATCACACTTGAAATCTACTGGCATACCAGCACGTTCAAGACTGGAATTCTTTCGGAACACTTCATACAATCTTGGACTTGTGATCTAACTTTAAGGACTATTAGGGACTTAATTTATAATAATGTAAACTTTTATTACGTTTTCACTCTGTAATCTAGGAAAATAATTGGTTTTGTTTCGAAATATACATAACGTGTTAGTTTTCGTTTTATTTCTGTTACTTAGCTTACGACCATAGTGGCGTTATACTATATCGATAAATTACCTTTCTAAATGTATGAAAATATTTTCTTGTTTAAACTTGAAGGCGAGCCAGTATTCAGTATTCTAAAAATTGGTCTTCAATTAAAATGCTTTTTCTATTTGAGCACATTTTATTGTGCTTACTGTTTCGTTTATATTCAGTAATTAATGATTTTGTTATTTTCTCTTATCCTAATATATCGTTTAATATTTTCGGGTTTTTAACCATTCTATTAAACAAAGTGTACGTCATCCCCATTTGTAAACGTTTGCTAGATCATGGTTGTTCCAGTGACACAATCAATGTCTTGATCTCGAAATAAGTAAATATATTTTAAAACAAAGATGACCTTAGTGAGGTATGCCCAAATTAATACACAGTAATAATTAAATATAGATAATATTACATAAATAACTACCAACCTACCTACCTACCTACCTACCTACCTACCTACCTACCTACCTACATACATACATACATACATACATACATACATACATACATACATACATACATACATACATACATACATACATACATACATACATCCCGGAAGCGGGAGGTCGTCGGTTCGATCCCCGGCCGAGTCATACCAAAGACTTACAAAAATGGTACTAACAGCTGCCTCACTTGACGCTCAGCATTAAGAGGTTAGTGTTAGGACTGGTCGGCCTGGTATCAGGATAATGTGACTGGGTGAGACATCATGCTACATGTCTGCGGCATGATGTCTCAGTGCTAGACATCACTATAAACTGCCTCACTGCAGACATCGTAGCGATATGACTGAAAAATTGTTAAAGCTACGTTAAAAATCCTAATCAAACAAACAAACATACATACATACATCACTATAAGACTGCAATACACCGCGATCAGGCAATTATTGAACGATTTATTGGATCACTTCGTAAGCGGTTATTTGGATATCAAAATGCGTGGGTATTTTTTCAAGACAAGAGATCCCGTGAATGGGTTGAAAGATTACCATGTGTGATAACCGCGCTAAATAATGAAATTACTCGAGCAATCAATATGAAACCTAATAACGCGACCCCCCCCCCAACAAATATTTACCCCATTTACAAAATGATATTTCAAAACAAAAAATACTCACTAATGTGACTGTAAGATATTTACATGAACCTGGTGAAGTTGAAGGTGGTGAAAAAATGAGCTACTGATCCTATTTGGAGTGTTACCGCACATAAAATATCTAACATAACAATATCAACGATCTATAGGTTAAATTCAACTGCTCCTCAGCGTGCATTTATACGTGACCAGTTACAAGTGATATTCGAGGATAAACGATTACCGCCACGATCACTTAATTGGCCTTTATGCGTCTATTACACTCAAGACAGGTCAGCTTAACATTTTATGTATGATCAAGACTGCTTTTCCGTCTGTCTGCGGTAAATTGTCATGGGTTTTTATCCGAATACTCCGTTAGCGTAATACAATTACAGCTTTATTCTTCTAACTCGTGACACTGCGAGATAAACTAAATTCGACCACTCGATTCGACCATCTACGATCCAAACAATTGTATCAGAGACGGATAACCCATTAGATGAGTGTATCGTAATTGCGTGTGCTAGCATCCATGGAGATTTGTAAGCGCGCAATGCATCTTCGACAACATTGATATCAACCAAAACAATATCATTTAACACGAGTGTTTGTGTTTCTGTTTTCCCAGGAATATCAACTTCAATAATTTTTCTTCATGTTTAAGCTGGCCTATAACATAACGGCAGTGGAAGCGTTGGAAATGTTTAGTTTTAAGTAATTGTAATAACCGCTGTTGAAGTATATCTCTGACTATATTTCTACTTGCCACTATCAAATCGTTTGGTCTCTACGCTTCCCACAAATCATTTAACGAGGTTTCTGAAATTATTTTACACGCTTTTGCGCATTTGATTGTAAATGATTCTTAAATTTTGTTCATAGCATCTTTCATTTTATTAATCACGCGTTTATCACTCATTAGAACCTTCATTGGTGCATCTACAGAGATTAAATGGATATTAAATGTATAGATCTTCGAGGGTTTGAGATTTTCGAAGGTTTGATTTTGGATAATCTCGAATTCCTCCAAAGTATAATTAAAGCAAGTATTCAAAAAAAATATTTTATATAACGAACCACTGTAAAAGGCTGATGATAAGATTTGTAACCCCTTGTAACAAATCCTGCAGAAACGAATTATGTGGATATCATTCACAAAGTGTGCGACGAGGAAGCTTAGGTCCTAAACCTTGTATACGATGCAGTGATGGAGTACGAGGTAAACACAGCTGTGCCTCCAATGTTGTGGTAATCGATACAGAGAGCTTGAACGGTATTATGATAAGACAAAATGACGTCGACAGCGTCAATGACAAAGTCATGAGGACTCCAGAGGATTATGAAACTAGATCCTCAAGAAATACTATATAAACAAATATTGATTTAAATGAATACATATATTATAAATAAATGAGCCAATAAATGCAACCACATCCTACGATCAAGAACTAAGAAGTTTCTCGTGATCGTGTAGTCAATCACAGTCGGTTGAAAAGACCCGTCGGTACTGTTAATAATCAGGGTTATTTAATGTTTACTGCTGGGGGAGGGGGAACAATATCTTTGTCATAGATTTACCTACGAAGTATATAACGGAGAAATCAAAGATGGTTTTGTGATTGATCACATTGATTCAGATCCAAAAAATAATTCTTGATGTAATCTTCAAGCTATTACTCAAAGTGAGAATGACGAACACGGTCGCACAGGAATGAATCAAAACATTGCGAGCTCTGTCAAATCTGTAAATGCTCTGACGGGTGAAGAAATAATATTTTAATAGATGAATAAAGCCGGTAGGCATTTTTATATTTGTATGCCCGGAGTTAGATATGTAGTAGAAAATGTTTTAAAAATCTGCGTTTTTGAAAAAATACGGACAGAAAATTTAGTTTGAATAAATACAGTAAAAGCCTATTACCAAAAGGGAGATAACTCCACCGCAGAGGCGTGTGTAATATTGATAGAGTTTCAACCCTTCTCAGAAATTGCGTAAATGGATTTTCCAATGTATTTATTAATAGATACAACACATGGTTATGGGTTTCATATATTCGATTGACTGAATTTATTTCATCTGCGATATACAATGTAGGATTGACTAAATTTATTTTGATCTGCGATATACCCTTGTAGAACTGAGTAAATTTGTTTCATCTGCGATAGACCCTTGTAGGACTGACTGAATTTATTGCAGTGAGCTTTATAATTATTTCCAACATATGCATTTGTCAGATTAGAACATAGCGTAATCGGTAACGCGGCTGATTTCTCTTGCTGGGGACCTGCGTTCGAATCTCGTGACAAGCGATATTGTCGACGGTACCGTTTAATATGGTTTTTCTAAATAGTGGGTGTCCGCCGCAAGCTGAAAGTCAAACAGAAAAAATACACACTCTCCTCTCCATGCCTGTGCTGTTTTGCACCCTTGATTGATTTCATGGGGAGGGAGATTTTTAAAAAAATCTGTCGAATTAAAGAGAAACTGTAAATATATACTTGTAAATGTTGTAAATGCTGTAAAGATATGCTGCGTCGTCATTTACCAATCCAAGCTAGACTGGACCCGCTAGACTGTTGTTTGACAGGCTTGGTGTTCTGATATGGGTCGTGTTGTCCTAATGAAGGTTTAATGTGTTGTCATTTGCCCTATTGGACTCGCTACACTGTTGTTTGACAGGTTGGTTTTTCTCATATGGGGTTGTGTTGTCCTTCTGTGTTGTCCGCCCTATTGGACTCGCTAGACTATTGTTTGACAGGCTTGGTGTTTTCATATGGGGTTGTGTTAAGATTACATGTTGTACCGTCCCTACGGTTGTAAATAATGTAAATACAATGCTAAAAATATGCTTCAAACATTGCTGTAACTATGCTTCAAAAAAGGGGTCAGCAATGATCCCCATTTTTTATTTTAAATATATAATATGTATTATAATGAACAACAAAAATATCAATGATATAATGTTTGCTATTACAAATTTGAAAAATCAAGGAATACAATTATCAATTATCAAATAAACTAGATTGTGATAAAATCCTATCTGACTTTGAATATTTACAAGAGCTTATACTCGAAAATAGGTATACGTTACCGTCTCAGTACAGATTCATTAGGGAAATACAACGGGCCGTTAACGAACCATTAGCGAATAATAGCGAAAATAAGTATGTTCGTACCTGTGTTTACCGCAGTAGAAAATAATAATAGCGAAATTATTAATACAATATGAAACTAAGAAAAATATTAATTTACGCGTTAGGCAACTTAAAAGGATTTTACAAAGCGAAAGTAGTAGCCCATTTCCCGGTAACCAAGGCGGCTTCTATGTAACGAAGCAAAAGTAGGTCAGAGCACAGAAATTTGTTTTTACTAATAAGATCATTAACACATTCTGATAGAAGGAATTATCCAATCTCATAATGCGACTGAAATATATATATATTTTTTTGCACCCGCATTTAAAATGGAAATCTTAATGTGAAGATGTTTACATGAAGATCTTAAGATCTTACATAGAGACTTATTTGTAAACTTTCATTATCGAGGTAAATTAAATTACCGGATTGGTCAGTGAGTTTAAAATTTATTCCCGTTAATAAATTATTATGACACCACAATTATAGCTATTTTGATTAATAATCCAGGTTAAACCAGTGGTGTAAACGAATATAAAATGCATCCCAGCTGGGACTGATTTTATGATTCGAGATTTACTTGGTAGCTTCCATCAATGACTTCACATTCTAGATTAACAGAGATCACCGCGGATATATTGATATTCCCAGGTGATATATGTCTCGCACCTCCGTCTGGGTCTTTATTATGCTTGAGGATAGGTGGCGATGGTGTTTTGTGAGTGTCAGAGAAACGTTCTCGTTAATAAGGTCATCAACAGATTTGCCTAATTGTTCTGCATTATACCCGGGCAACTTACAATTCGGTAGATTAGCTTCTGTTATATTGTATGTAGTCAGAAATTGTTGTTCATCGCCGTTTTATCATTAATTATTGCCTCGATCATTCGCCGGTTACGATATGCCATATAGGATACAAATTGATTTAATATCTCAACCTGTTTGATGAGTTCTCCACGTGAACTCTTTATATCCCAAAAAATGTTTTTGGAAATTTTGCTAAAGTTGCTGCAGTTGTTTGATCATGTTCTTGATTAATTTCTTCAACATAATTAATGACCTGACTTAAACTAAATATAACATCACTTGATTCCCCAAACTGTTTATCAAAAATTAAACTCCAATCTCTTATATATTTGTCGTGAAATGCAAAATAATCAGTCAATTTTTTATATCTTTATAGTTTAATCAAATGTTGTTTGGAAGATGGCTCATGTCTATGGTACGACTGCGCGTGCGAGACATAATCAACCCTTTTAGGTTCAGGTGGACTAGGGTTTCCGGTGATGAGATTTCAGGCCATCCTAGCACTGTTCTGATCGATGATTGATACATATCTACAATAAAGCCAGGTGAGTTTATCTCGATTGCGGCTGATAGAGTCGGTTCGGGAAATATTAAAGCAATGTTTGATTCTTTTCCCGTAATGGATTTTATTTTATCCTGGATTTCAGTATTAATCTGTTCGATCTGATAATTACTTGATGATATAGAAACAACAACCAATCAGGGGTTCCATCAAAACTTGACAATAGTTTTAGTAAACCGTCCTTGGCAACCTCAGGCTTTCTCCGCTGTACCATTAATATGGCGTCCCTGGTATTCTTAGACCTCTTTCTTTTTTATACCCTTTTCCCGTTGCTTTTTAGTACCATTCATGCCATTGTTGTAACTGCTCCTAATGTGGCGGTTGTCGCTACTGCAGAGGCGGTCGCGGCAATTAATGCTGGTAATGCATTGAGAAGTGGAAATATACCACCTGATTTAATTGTGTATTTGATCGCAGCCATAGAGAGTAACCTGAACACATTTTTTATTCTTCTTTAGCATCATTGAAATGCTTAATCTGACGTGCTGTCAGTGATAGTTTATTCTGACCACCAGTGATCTGATTGTGTTTAACAATATCGTAGTTCCACATATTTTAGGTGAATCCAATTGTAACTTTTTAATCTGACCAGGAGTCAGAATAACAATAACGTGACTATATGACATTGTATTGATAAATGAGATTGATCTAATTGACTACATGTTTTCCACTTGAGCATCAATGATTCTCATTCGACCACCAACAACGTTGAGTAACATCGATTTGTCACTGAAAATCACAGGTATTGTTTATACTCGGCGATAGCCCAACGATTTACAATGGCTCGGAAGTGCATGTCCAATACACTCTGTATGGATAAATCGAGATGTTCGAACGGAAAGTAATAAATCGCATATAGTTTTTTAAAATCTAATTGCGCTATTTGCAGACCAGCATCTACATTTATATTACGTCCCATAAATGTCAGCAAACGGCATTACGTGCGTGCTATTTGGTTTTGGTTGTAATTAAGTAAAATACCTTCTGATGGTTCTTGTTGGTCGTTTATCCTCAACGAGACTTCGGTAACACATAGTTGATCAAATATCATATGGCTGCCTGCGTGTTTGTGAATTTTAATCTTGCTTTATCCTGTAACGCAACAAATTTATGCCGCTTTGCAGAAACACTCTGTTTTGATGCCATATGACATGTAAATAAACCATCAACAGAACTCGTCATTGTATCCGTCGTAACTGATGACCACGATATCAATGATGTACCAACTGTATCCATAAATGATAGTAATTTTTCCTCTGCGGTGATTGATAGACTTACTGGAGTTATAGTGTTATTGTACCATTATCAACACAAGCATCATGCCAGATTGCATCATGGTCATCATTTTTTCGCACGAGGACTACATCCAAAGCAGTTGTTACGAGTTCTCTCTTTAGGGCAATACATGCTACATCGGGTAGGAAATATTTACTTGTATTCTGCACTTAAAGTTCGATTCTTGATCGGCTATCTGGTTGTGTCGCGTTCTAAAAATACAACTGATAATCGCGACAGATTCATTGTTGACAACCGGTGCGTCGATATCAAATGCCGGGTCGCGTGAATATTTGAACATTTTTTTTTATATATTTCTCGATCTAAATCGTGATTTCGTTGACCTTGTCAGACAACTTCCTGATATTAAATTTGCAGTAATATTTATCTATTTTGATTTATTGCTTTACTAACATTCGCGGGCCTGATTTCTGTAGATGGCAATTTTACTGGTGGTGGTTTACGTCGTCGGATCAAGGTAGTTAGTCTTTCTTTAGCTGCAGAAAAATCCTTACTGGTAATATTACCAATAGCACCAGGAAACTTTTCACCAATAATGTCAATAGCCTACATTGATAATTGTTTTGCGATTGGTGCAATTTTCGGAGCAATCCTCGTAAATAACTCTTGAACAACATTACCAAGACCATCTCCATAAATCGTTCTATAAACGGGTAATCGTGAATTTACTACGTATGTCATGGTTGGTTTATAATGTTGATAGTGTATGATCATCTTATCTAATTGTTATTTACTTAATGTGGTGACGATCAATCACTATGATAACCATCAACGACTTCATCGATAAACTCGCGCTATACGTCGGGATATATGATTCCACTTTGAAATAATCGTCATCGTATATCAGAAGCTTTAATAATTATTTCCGGTGATTTATTTCCATCATGTTTACTCTCTATGAGAATTTATAATCGTGCTATATCGGAAAGAATATTATTAGGACAGGCAACAAGACCACTCCTGTGAGTTACGCTTGGAGAAAACCCCTGACCACTATTATGACCAGTTGCACCAAGTGTATCATCAGATTGTTCTTCAGGTCCCAGTCCCAATTGCTTTAAAACATCATCATCTGTTATTTCTTCTTGTTGAGGTGGGGAAGGATCATCCTTTGAAATGTTTGTCTCTTCCTTTGTAATCTTTACTGTTTTATTTCTTCCTTTCGCTGTTTTTGTTATTCCTTTCACTGTTTTCGTTCTTTTAGTTATTGCTCTTTTATTGTTTCATAATGACCATGTTGTATGTCCCAGTTTCAACATTTATTTTTTTTTATTTCGTAACGCATAGCAACAAAATTAATAAAATCACCTGGGTTACATTTACCAATTGTTTTTAAAATATCTTCAGTAAATTTATTACTTAATTCTTCGACTATTTCTTCATCGGTTGTTTTGGACCAGATTGAAGTCTTGCCGGACCAGGAGTTTGTGTTTTTTTCAATTATCGCCGTGACTTTTTCTAAGTTCAGAGAAAATACCCTTTTTCTTTCCTCCTTATCCTTAATATATCCCAATATAGCTCGTTCAGTAAGTACTGTGCAGCTTTTTCAGTAAATGTAGTAACGGGTTTGAATAATTGTTTAGCACCTGTTACAAAATTAACTTGAGATTCCTGTCGCTTTTGTAATTTTTATCTGACAGAATCACGGACGGGTATAAATATTTTAATCACAGCTTGTCGCTCTCGTGCTAATCTATTTGTTAACAATTCTCCTACCATTATTATTGTATGATATGATTTAATTTGTAAAAGCAGAAGGGGCGCGACAACAAATATACGTCTCGAAAGCTTTTATCTGTTTTAAAGGAGGCCTTGGTTTGACAAATAGACACCTCTATAAAGCTGTCCTATTAACCCCCTGTACTTGCATGTATGTGTAAGTGTAATTTCCGGTTTCGTAAGAAGCCTTGGTTTGACAAATATACACCTCCAAATGTTGTAGGGTTACCCCTTCTGCTACTTTACAAATATACATGCATTCTTATATTTATAAGGTTCAAACAAATGTTTATACTCTCGATATTGATTGGAACTATTACTAGTACAGCGTTTAGTTTTGTCGAATAATTTTTAGAAAGGTTTTCTTTGTTCTTTATGTAATCAGTTTTTGTTCTGATATAAATGTTCACCGAATTCCTTTGGATAGAGGTATTTGAGAAACTTACGAAAATCGCCTAAGGTTGTTTTGCATATCCATACACATTTCGACTCGCATGATGTGGAATTGTTAGTTATGTAGAAAAGCGCAGTCTTATCAATCAATTGGAGATCTGTTTTTTCAGAAAATATTATTCGGGGAATCTTACCTAATTATAGTCGAATTTTTGTCGCTATGAATGTTTAATTATATCATGCTATTTATTAATATTTATCCGCACTTAGAATATATTTCTCTGTGATAATCATCATATGGATAGATTGAAGGGAAAAAAAATATGTAGACATATTTTTCTAAGCTGCTTCACAAGTCCCTCTTATAATCTTTCAACTGCCATGCAGCTGTTATATTACATATTCTCCTTAGCCATCCTATTGCTACACGTTTGTAATGTATACCTCAGTAAACTGGGTTGCATACATATGACATATTTTCCTGAACGATTATAACATTAGCTACTTGCAGCGTCATTGACAAGTTGTATATCGCTTTTGTATCTTGTGTATCCATATTCCAACGTTTAAAACGTAGAGATAATGCCAGGTCAGTCATCCCAGATTGCTATTGATAGATTCGTTCGAATTTATTGTAGGGCTTTAATGAGCGGTGTCAGAATAATGTATGTATCATTTTCTATAGGCAGTTAGCGCTCACGTGGAACATAGGTTTATCAACTAACATGTAGTTGATGAATTATTCTTGCTCAGAGATACATACTTGCCATATTTATGTGTCTTATATGCATTCAGGTACGCTAGGGACGATAACTACTGTTGATGTTGGTGTTATTGTCGGATCCGTGCTAGCAGCAGTGGGAGTGTCTATTTTTGGAATGGTGACAATTATTGTCATCGTGAAATATAGAAGGTGAAAACTACAAGGAAATTATTATTATTATTATTATTATTATTATTAGTAGTAGTAGTAGTAGTAGTAGTAGTAGTAGTAGTAGTAAAGGAAGTAATGATACATTGTTTAAAAATCCTTGTGATCCTATTTCAGACGTCAAATTTGAAGTAGGTCTCAAAGATATGTTCTAGTATATCGGCTGTTACGAGCATGCTGATTGCTGCAACAAGTCTAACTTCAGTAGTGCTTTAATTTTAGGAGGCTCTTCCGTTCTTTGTTATTACGTTAAATGTGCCAATTGTTATATGTATGTTCCAGACAATCCTTGCTCCCCAGGCCAGATCCTTGTTTATATTTTTTATGCTGTGTTTCAATCGCCGACGTGGCACTTCTACTACTTATACTGCTACTTCTACTACTACTACTACTATTAAGAAGAACAAGAGGAACACGAAGAAGAAGAATAGCAAGAAGAAGAAGAAAAATAGGAGGAAGAGAGAAACTTGATTTGCATGATACACAAAGCAACACCAAACTCCTGTGATGCTGTTGTTTCTATCACTTATGTTAGCTTCTCACTTTTAATTCTTTTTCTCTTCATCTTCTTCCAACTACTATTATTACCATTAATACTGTCATTATTATTATTATTATTATTATTATTATTACACATCCTTTTGAATTTATGGTAATCTCCTACATGAGATCATGAATAATTAACGTCGTCAAATATATCGTTATCATCTGATTTATTGCATATTTAGGAAATCGCTTGAAGAGAAGAGTATGCTCTTCACGAACTCATGAATCGTATTTATGCAAACGTATCATGATATCAAGGAAGTAATGTACCAACATGTCTTCATACAAAGTAAATTTATATTACACATCATTAATTCCATAGCTTAAAAAGCACATGTTTGCTTTATGTTGTTTAGATTTTATTTGATTATTTTGTCGCATTAAATTTGAAACTCCAAAACACTGTAACGCTTTCTGTTGACTTGATTTGAATGTTTTGTCTTATTATATTGTTAACTTCAAAGCATCTTGTACTGAGACGCTAATATAAATTGCTGTGACATTACTGCATTCAGTACTTGCTTTGCTTTATTGTACAACAACATAATACTATTCCTGGAAATATAATTTATGTCATGCATTCAACTTGATAAGTAAATTACATTTGGTTATATTTTCTTGTGACTCGACCAATTTATATCTTAACAGCATTTAAGCTGTATATTGTGCGTCTTCTATGTTTGGCTCTATTTTGAAAATTTGACTTCCTTGTTACAGACACCATAGAGAGACTATGCGGACTATAATTATATGTGGATATAAGCATATTAATTAAATTATGATTTAATAACGAAGTTACAGTAGGAATTATCTACAGTATTCAGGCAGAATTTACGTGATAATTGAACTATACATTCTTACATATTTTCTTTTAAAAGGAAGAAGCATAACAATGAAACAAGCAAAGACAATGTGACAACGGCTGCATATTATGTTAATTTGGTAGTTGGCAACCCAGGTAATTGTCATTATGCATTATCAAATTAGGTTTCGCAGTTGTTTGTTCTGCTTTCAGTTATATAAATATATGTTTCAATGATGTCATTATACTATTAAATGATCACATGTGATTAAATAATAAGGCATATTTCTTCTAAGCATGAATTGTTTTTCCAAAATCAAGAATTATGGACTATGGTAGATACTGTATGCAGATTATCTACTTCAATAATGTAAATAACTCACTGACCATTTTACTTATAACTTAAATTACGTTTGCAATACATAGTAACTAAGTTGTTATAGGACATACTATAAGAAATCCGAAATGAACAATGGTACCTTACTCACGTCGATTAAACAACATTTACGCATAAGAAACATCCGACATTTTGTTTGCACATTACAATGACATATACCATCTCACCCATTTCATTCAGCCATAATTCTATTATTCAGACGCAGCCTGCAAAATCACTGCCCGCTCTATACCAGAGAAGGATACTACATTTTCTGCTATTGAAGAAGCAAGCCTACAGAGAGGAATGCCGATTGGCGTGACGAATAGACATAATGCCGTAATGGAAGATGATGTCCCGGTACATAATGTTTATGAGGTATTGTATACCATGTTCAAAATGATGCTGCATTCGTAATTTATAAAGGCAAAATAAATCACTCTTGAATTTTAGTTATTCATTATGTATATGTATTATCTTACAAATATTAATACACGTGTAGGGCACTTGATTCACTTTTTCAAAGGTTGAGTAGATGCATCATTTTATAAAATAATAAATCAAGTGAGAGTGTTAGTGTGGTTGTGTGTGTATTTGTACGAGAGAGGAGGGATAGAGATTGACTGTACTGTGTAAATGTATACAAAAGTACATTGACTATCATTGGTAAGACCAATTTCCATTGCACAGATTTAGCTGATTTGCAAGAGATGTAGGATACATTCGTTTCTGGTTCATTAGGTATCAAACTGTGTGTCTTTTTATGATATGAGTGTATGATGATCACATCCTTGTCTAAAAGACAACTTGCTGTATTGGAGCACATTTATGTAACTTTCCTACGTCTTTATTTCGCTTCCTAACATTTAACACCGACTGTTGTTTAAACTGTTGTTTAAAGCTTGTATGAAAGTCGAGGATGGATATAACAATACTTGCACTTATAAATACAAAACGTTGCTCAAAATAGAATACATATTCATATATAAATTCCTGTAACACTTTTCGTTTGCTATCTGCAATTATTAAAACATTCCTAAAAAGGCTAGAATATAGATTCAGAAATCTGCCTACAGTAAAGACAAATGTCTATCTATTATACCAATGTCTAATAAAAATGTGTTTGTTGAATTAATTCTGTATAGAATCATTATCTGAAACTACCATATTTGTAAACACTTTTTATGGTGGAAGTATGAGTCAATATTTGGTGCCAATCACCATCTTCTACTTTACCAAATTATCTTTGCCACTTGCCTATAGCAATAGGATTCTCCATAGTTTCGATCAGGTAGTTGTGACTATTTTGCAACAAGTTCAACAATCAACTACACGATAATGTAGTGTATAGCTTATACATTGATCTGCGAAAGTTTTGTTTGTCTAATTCCAGTATTTTATATTTATGTTATTGCTCTCATTAAGCCTTGGTATGATAAACTATTTGTTTGAATCGTGAAATGCTGAAACTGACTTATATAAACAGCTGTTCCCTAGAATGTCCTAGGTAGTTAATGAGTATCATTCAAACTTCGAACTAATTTTTACAAGAGCAAACCTAAGAATATAATTGTGCCATGTGGAACTATCTGAAAAATCAAGTGATTTATTAGTTAAAAATGTATTTTAATAATTGATCAATGAGAAAGACAAACATTATTTAGCCTTCTTTTGCTGGTCTAGACCAAACAAGTTGAAATTAGTGATATATTTGGCAAGCTACCTCTAAGAATTGTTTTTATTTTGTTTGTTTAGTTGTAAGTCAATCAATCCATGTTATCTGTAACGCTTCTATAAACGCAAACTCATTTATGTCTAACAAACGTTCCCAATCAAAATACACAACATTAACCTTTCTTCTAATTTTCTAAACTGAATTATTTCCCACACATTTATACCATATATTGTTTATATTATATATAATTTTGTTTTGATGAAGATAGAAACGATAGAAGTTGATTGTTTTGTAATATTGCTATACGTATGGTACTTCCAAATAGTATGTCGCTCCTATATCATATTTAATGTTTTTTACTTTCTTTATATCATGTTTTGTCCAAAGTTAGTTGGAAACTGTACACTTTGTAATGTAAAATCATTGTCTCTCTAAAGGTATTATACGTATGATTCGACCAAATGGTATGTCGATCCTTTTGACCATTGTTTTAATATCTTTTATAATCTTTATTGTTATTTACATAATTTATTTTATACCATTTGTTTCAAGCGGAGTTGGAAATTTTACACATTGTCTTTCTAGTTTATTTGATTACTCTGGCATAATCGATCCTTAGTCACAATTTTATTTAAAAAGCAGATAACATTGCGTAGTCAATATTGACGCCAACACCATGGAAAAATTAAATAAAATATCAAGGATAGACGTAAAGATGTACTATTTTATCCAGTGTGATAAGTTATCCTTTTGATTTTCGGATAGAGTATCTCAATTATTACCTTTATTCTTTTAGTATTGGCACTACCTCTTAATGTGTGTGTATCTATATAGAATGATTACATACATAAAGAGATAAGGTGTGCTCGTTCCTACATTGTCTTGGGATCTAGATGAGATGTAGCTATATGCGTAACGCTTGATTCTTTTTTATTTTTTTAGCCAAGCCATAAAACATAAGCCAGAGCTAGTTTTATAATCTAATCAATTTTGTTAATATAAGCCCGTGCCAAACAACAATAACTTAATTGGCATACAAACGTGTTTACCACAGTGAGCTGTTAACGAAAATATATTCATGCTGACACTGTAAAACTCTTTGTTTAAAATAGATATACATGCAAAATCCATTAGCTACGTTCTTCTCAACAACAGTCGGACTAATTTGAGAATCTAAATATACATATTACACCTTTCACGTTTTTTCATTATTTACAAGTCATGTCTCTAATGACACTTAAAAGCTACTTGTTTAAAACAAATATACATTTCAACATATTTAATAGCAACGTTCTTCTAAACAGTCCGGCTAATATCAGAATCTAAATATAAAAATTACACCTTTCACGTTCTCTAATTATTTACATTTCATGTAACTAATTGCTTATTCACAGAAACTACAAGATGTCACTGAGTCAACTGAATCGGCTTACTCCACAATAGACCATAACCGTATAAGTAAGTGTGCAACAAAATTTAGGATGGAATAGTGTTAGATAAAAATAATATTTGGAATATGAAATGGATATTCTATTGCTATATTACTAGTGAATTAGTCTGATGGTATAAATATTATATATTTCAGATGTAAGAGTGTTATATAAAAATATTTGGTATATGAAATCGATGTTATTGCTGTATACAAGTGCACACAAATCCGATTGTTTAAATATGTTAACTACATTGTTGTGTTTTTTATGCAGATGACCACAAAATGGAATCCACGGAAACTTGCAGTATTTTTGTCGAGACCTTACAGTCACTTGAAAGTGCACTGAAGAGCGTAGAAGAGGATGTCACAAGATAGACCGAGTCGGGACTGGATTAGTGAAGACACGGAACACAACTGCGTTAATAAGATATTTATTTTATAAACGCAATTTTAAAAAAAAATCAACTCTGACACCAATATTTTACAAAATATAAGAAAAATCTATTTATATAAATGTTCCTAACATGGAACTATGAATTTCAGTAACGTAATGACAAAAAAGAAGTATAAGAATGAATTTACAAATATGAATATATATAAAAGGCTCGTATAACGAGATAGATGCAAAGAAGATATTAAATAAATAATACGTCGTCCATATGACGAGACTGGAATGAAATTATGCAGGTGTCGTTCATATAACGAGACTGCAAAGAAGATATTAAATAAATAATACGTCGTCCATATGACGAGACTGGAATGAAATTATGCAGGTGTCGTTCATATAACGAGACTGCAAAGAAGATATTAAATAAATAATACGTCGTCCATATGACGAGACTGGAATGAAATTATGCAGGTGTCGTTCATATAACGCGACTGCAAAGAAGATATTAAATAAATAATACGTCGTCCATATGACGAGGTATATGCAATTGTGAACCCTAAGTTCTGAAGTTCTCGTTCATGGGACGAGATTTGTGTAGAATGAAATTATGCAGGTGTCGTTCATATAACGAGACTGCAAAGAAGATATTTAAATAAATATTACGTCGTCCATATGACGAGATATATGCAGCATACGTAAGCACCATACACAGGCACCACACACGGGCATTACACGGTCAGCATAGACAAGCCCACACATGTAGTCACCACAACATGGCACCACACACGCAGTTACCACAACACTGCACCACTTCAGCACAACACGTCACCACACTACGTCACAACACTTCAGCACAATATGGCACCACACCACTTCAGTTACAACACCACGTCACCACACTACGTCACAACACTTCAGCACAATATGGCACCACACCACTTCGGTTACCACACCACGTCACCACACTACGTCAGCTAAAATTAAAACAACCGAACCGTGTAATACATATGACACGGTCAAGTATTCTCACACATATATGTAGCGCATGCGCGCACATGAAATAATTATCCATGTACATTTAACGTTAAGCATGCAGCGTATAATTGAACTCAATTATGTTCAGATACAAAAGAACTAATGAAACAAAATATAGTACTTCTGATAAAATGGCGCTGCCTAACCTACGTATTTATTATATAGATTTTATAATAAATGCTAAACATCTAATATGTTAAACAATGAATTATATCATAATACAAATAGCAATGAGAACAAAGTTAAATCTATTGTTACCTCTTTTAGCTGATAGATTGCTCCGTTTAGGATGGAAGCTTTTCCGACAAGACTGGATCGTTATGTGATTTCTGTCTTATAATTTCGTCCTTATATACCCCTAGCTGTGACAGATATGCGCAGCTAGGTACTTTAAACTGCAGGCAATTTCGCACATGCAGCATGAGCTGAGGGTTCGCTCATTATGTCGAAATAACTAAAAAGCAGAAAAAAATAATAAACTACCCTCGGTAAGGCTGTACGCAGTAACGAAATCGAGACTAGATTTTTGACCACATATACATATTGAACAGAGTCGTATACAATTCCGTGACAGAGGAAATAAGTGTTCTACTTGATCAGAAGGAGAAACTCCTTTCTAATGAGCTTGAGACAGCTAGAGCAAATGTAAGCTGAACATTTACCAAATTTCGTGTCTTACGATTACTCAGAATATGATAATATAAATCGAATCCATATGACGTCGGAATCACTTCCACATTTGATAAGGAGTTATTTTAGTTATAGAGAGCATTACATACGCTTTGCCTAGCTTCGCTTTTCAGGGGTTCATCGCATATTTTGTAAGTAGCAATTTTGTTTTGGTAACATATAAAGATGCAAATTGTATCCCGATAATGGCAATGGGCAAAATAAGACATATACCGAAATTTTCTTTTGCCAATATTGGAATTGATAATGATAGCTTTGCTTACGGTTGTGTGTGCCATACATATCTTACATTTGTATGTTCAATTCATTATCCCAAAGCGGAAATAACAACGTATTAGAAATTCACTAGCTAATTACTAAGCTATTAGCGAGGCGTATGCTGCCGCACCAGGGTTACTCCCCATTCATTCTAGTTCGTATGTATGTTGTACGTCTCCTCAGTTGTAGAGTCGGCTAATGATGCCATCATCTGAATGAGGTATTATATGACAGAGAGGATACAGTTTTGATGTTCTTCGCACACCTCAAGCAGATATGAGCAGTGTAGTTAGTATTATAATATTACTACTTATTTCTGGGAATTAAGCGTCAAAACCTGTAGGTTATTGGATTCGATTCACTTGGTAAGAACTGGACATAGAGCACTATATCCTTTTCAGTTGGGCATAACCGACTTCTGATCCGGAAATCGGATTCCACCGGATAGTATGAACTTCCGATTAATCGGAGTCGGACAAGGCAGGAACGACCGATTCGGATAATAAAAAAAAAAGTTGAATTTCTATAGCACCGTGTCTAACACTGCGTGTCATTCGATAGTGCGTTAATAAAGTTAAATAAGCAGTCAGAAAAGTCCAATATGGTCAACACAACCACGCTGATAACCGGAAATGAAGCCGGATATGGTAAAGTACTATGTAGCATGCTAGACACGGCAAAACCAGATACCAGAAACCCGGAAACGGAAGATGAAATTTTTTAGAAAAAAAAAATAAGGATTTAGCATTTCCGATTAATTAAATCGTATCCGGAATCAGAAAAATTTCATGCCCAAAATCCGGAATCGGAAATCGGTAAAAAAATGCTAATCGGTTATGCCCTACTTTTCAGCATGTAAATACAATATGTACTCAACTGGAAATCATTCCAGCCAAGTCAATCTATATTTTGGTGTTCCACAATGCTCTGCTCTTAACTCCGATCACTTCATTATATATACACATCATCTATTAAGTGCCATATATCGACAAGCGGTGTCTTCACAACTATGGACCGCACTATATAGTGTGTGATCAGAGTCTACGCCTTTGATGCGGAAGGTCAGGAGATCTAAACTCGGATGAGTTATACGAAAGATTTATAAAATGGTACTAACAGCTGCCTCGCTTCGCAAGATGTTGCTGGTAGGACTGATTCGAATGCCGTCAGGATAATGTGACTGGGTGGGACATCAGGCTGCATGTTAAGTATCGTCAACGTGTATTTGTTTTGTAACTTCATGTGGGTTATTTTTTAATCTAGAAATGCTAAAGGTTAGGTGCTTTAAAGTGTACATATTAATAATATTAATATTATTATTATTAACATAAGTTGTAGTAGTAGCAGGTGTAGTAGTTGTAGTAGTAGTCGCATATCCTAGGCTTTAACGAGTGGGAAAACTGGCAATCTGGAATAATATTGTACATATATTTAGATGAGCTGTGAAAAATTAAACTATAATTAGCCAACATTTTCCACAGAAACTCCGAGATAAGAGGAAGAAAATAGACTCAGACAAGGATAAAGCCAGCACTATTGTCAGTAAGTAAACAGAGGTATTCCAGATAAAAAGAATGCATTAAAAGTAATTGAGGCAATCTGAGATTCACGTCATGACAAATATATATGACAAAACGATGGATAAAGGATCCGTTCGGCAATGTGTACATGATATTTCTAGATCCAATCATTTGTCCGGCATGTTATAAATGCACTTTATTATGACTCTAGCATACTAAGGTTAGTAACTGAAATGAGCAAAATCAAAAATGTTTTATAAGATTCAACAAGTAATTGTTTCACTAGAATATAAAATAATATTTAAGAACAACATTACAGTATTGAGTCAATCAAACGAATTTACAAATGATTTCTAAGTGATATAGCTAGGTGTCGTTCTAGAATATGACATCATCGATGTAATTGTTAACATTATACATTCCAGATGTAGTCATATTTATTAAAGCCTGGAAACTTTATGTAGACCTTTTATACCAAATAGTATCATTGTATGCTTGGAGTTACGAATGTCAAAATTTAATTGGCTCTGTCCGTGAATGGAATGTGACAGATTAATTTAAAATGTCATACTGGAAACATATTATACATTAATAATGTTGTCACGGCATTCATTAATTCTTGGCATAGGAAATTAAACTGGTTTGGTCACACTGTTCACTTTTATATAGTCGGGGGACATGAGGACATGTATCTGGTTTTGGTACCCGAATACATGGTGCACATCAGTTACTTTATTTTTGTTTTATAACGCCTTTCTCCGGCAAATATTGTATTTCGTTTTCAAAAAAGGATGCCGCGTTAAATGTGTGGAATCTACAATTTTAAAATAGTGGTAGATATTATTTGCTCTTATAAGAAACTCTGACAACAAGTGATTATATTCACATAACAGCTATTAGTCTTCACTCATTGTTTGTGGCTGTAGATATACATGTTTCTGGTACAGAATGTTCAATATGTCTCAATTATAAAGATTGATTAAACCAAAATCACTGCATTCCTATTCTATGCCATCATTTAAATCGTCACTGTATGGGACATGTACAACTAAGTTAACTAAATGTTCAATATGGTTATCTCGTTCAACACAGGATATGGCAAAATTATGTCTGTTGTTGCCTAACAGGACTACCAATCACGTAAATACACGTGCGTCAGAACGTTTTCGCTAGGCTTTCATTTATACCATACCATATTTCATTTTGTTTATTGAGTAGAGATTAGTTATTGCTACTTCACAACCCTTTGACAGTTTATATTTGAAATCGGAAATATAGTTATGGAGATTTTTGTCTGTATCTTCACCCTAAAGAAGTTTCTTTATCAATAAAGTTAATGATGTCCAAAAATGAATTCAAAACGAGTAAAACATAACGACACTTGAATTGATTCCCTAGCAGCAAACAAAGATAAATGAACACCTTACATTCAGTATTTTCCTGTATCAAAGAAAAACAACTGAATCAAAATCTTCAAAGTTTGATGCAATATTTCCCATGCTCCTTGCCGTTCAGGTTGAATAGTGAGAAGACTTAAACTGCTAAAATTGCTAATTCATGCACAAGATGATAGAACATTCTAGACATAAGATTTGGTCGTTGATCTGATTGGCAGATTTTAGAGGGCCAAAAAAGTGTAAGAACCTTTACTGGGGGTTTTACGTTGGTCTAAGTGTTAATATTCTACAAATGGACACAACTGAGATGATTATTAACAAAAGATGTTCTCAATTCACAGAATGAGAACACTTTTAATTGAAGAAGACTTCTCAGATAAAGACAAAATACCCGATAATAAACGATTCAGAGATGATCAAGTGTTTGTTAATATTGAAATTCAGATAGGTTGGCATAATCAGTAACAAGTAATTCAGACATTTAGGTTATGAATGATTCTTACTTCGCCATAATAACATCAGATTGGGGTTTGTTTGACTCAACACATGCATTAGTTTCAATACATAGTCGTGACCGTTACCACTTAGGTTCAATAACATTTGTAATGGCTCTGTCGTTACATTCCTATTCATTTTGCAATCTGTATCAATCAAAAATAACGTTTCCACTCATCTTAAAATACGTGCGCACAAGAAGAGAGTTATTGTCAGATCTTTCAGAATTTAAATTACTAAATGTTGTTCCAGATTGTAATTTAGCAGTGCTCGTATGAGTCTGAGAAGCTTTTGTATTGTACTAAAATGGGAGGTAGACTTACTACAAATTAAACTGGATGCTCATCATGGTAGGTCTTGAAGTCACTATAGACGCAATTCTTGTAACTGGGAAAGAAGATAATCGCTCGACAAATATTATTCTATTCATTTTCTTTTGCAAAAATGTTTCAGATACATCAATGTTATAATGCTATTAAGAAAATGGAAAAATATCTGAAAAAATAGTCCAAACTGTCCCTCACCTTCCGTCTGCTTGTCTCTGTATACACACACACACCCAATCATATATAGCAATCATCTTTATTCCTTGAATTATTTTGAGAAGAATATATTTTTGCGTTAAATTGTATGTATTGTCCTGTGATTATTTGCAACGTTTCTAGAAGACAAGACCGATGTGTTTGATTCAAGCTGGTGGGTTCAATTATATGAATGAACGAATAACAACGTAGGCGTGAAGTAACCTAAGGATACTTAATTTGGATTTTCTCTCCTTATATATAATTAATTAATAAATTAATTAAGTATATACCTGATTAATTAATTACTGCTACTACTACTAATATTTCCTGTGTATCTCATTTAGATTTTGTCCAAGCGTTGCAGTCCATTGAAGGAGAGCTGTTAATATTAGATGATAAAAGAAAGTGTATTTTGGGAAGGAAGGAAATCCTTCTGCGCCAAGAACTTGCGAAAACCACTGAAAATGAGAAATAAGGACATTCCTAAATACCGAACAAGTGCTTGCAAAAGGGATATGAATTAGCTATATCTGTATTCCTAATACACGTTACATCCATGTTTTCTCTGTTATATGTACATATGTGTCACAACAATAGTGTTCACCCGAAAGAGAATTATATATTTTAGTGGAGTCATAACGCACTTTGTATGGTTAATCTATTCAGTTTCGCATGTGCCGCTGAAAATGTTGTTACTGAAACGCAGCTAATTCATAGGCTAAAAAGTATATACTTACCTTTCGGTATGATGATAAGATCTAATTCCAGCTGGGTCAACTGATAATATCATTGTTACATGTTTATGCTCTATTCACCTGAAAAAAATATTTTACTATCATGTATATCTGTATATCGGTCATGTGAACACCTTTGCTTTTCAGGACATAATCCATTTATAACTTGCGCTGGTTGTGCACATGTCTAACGTTGGTGTAGTAGTAACATTTTTTTATATTGAGGGAGTAACTAATGTAATTTTAATATATAATGTTCTGCATCAAAGATCTGTATATATTATTTCAGTTCATACTTGTATATATGAACAAGTAGCGTGATTTGACGATTTGGCTAACACGAAGCTTTTTGAACTTTTATATTTAATCCTGATGTACTATTCTTTAAATAAATATACTTACAAGCTTCTGATAGATGTTCACTCTGTGTATAAATCCATTTTAGATCTGTTCAGAAAAGAGTATATCTTCCTTGTAAATTCGCTGGATTTTAAAGTCATGTTATAAGCAGTTGCTATATTTTTACGGATAAATAGGAATAAAGATAGGTATTTCAAGACGTTTGCCATTTAACATCTAAAAAAATAGCTCCAATACTGATATGATACAGTACTTCAATCAAATATAGTTCAAAATGTTGAATACTTGACGAAATTTGAATTATAATTTGTAAAAGTGTAGGATAAGTAAAGTGGCTAGGAATGATAATACATCCCATGGTAGTATAGTCAACAATGGATGGTTCCTTATAATTTCTCTACCTAATATTCTATATTTGGGTAAAAAAAAAACTATCGTGCAAAGTTTCCTGTGGCATGATACTTATATGAACAAGTTGTTTGCACCACTGACGCCAGTTAATTGTGTTTGACAAAGTATTTTACATATATATTTGTATGAATTGCAATTGGTATTGTTTCATTAGATCCAGCATGGTCTTCAATCAGTCCTGATTAATTGGCGCATTTAAGAGAACAAATCTGATGTAGTGAAATGAAAGTTGGTATTCCAGTTTGTATACATAAGTAGATGACATGATTATTTTACAACTGATACAAATAGATACCTACGTTTCGTTTGATTTGTTGGCGATTTTGTAACGTTAGATATTTTCTTGAAAACCTTGATAATTCATCTACGCAGACAATACAAAGCCAATTATTTTGATGCATATACATGTTTATATGAATATGCAGACCATCTGACCAGTTCCGTAATTTATATCATGTACTATCGTTTATTTATATGTATTTACATTTGGGGGATTTCTATGCGCTACGGGGTGGTAGGGTGGCGAGGCGTTAGTTGTATTACATACACGTCTTACAAAGTATGGAAAGCATGCTTCTTGGCACATGCATATGTTTCCTTTAGATTTTTATTCGATTTTGAGTATTTTTAATTTGATCTGGAGTTAATTAAAGTAAAACTCGCGAGAGCTACATTTACTAATTAATCGTTCAAAAAGGCAAAATAAATTTGGTTTTCTCGCATAGAGAATTGTCTACGAATAAACTAAACTTAAATTACTGAACTTTTCAATGATGATCCCATTATATCTAACTTTGTAGAATATTAATAGATAAGTACTTCACAAATAATTGGATGCTGTAACTGCATATTTGGATGGTGATAACATTTCTCCTAACCTATTGGCATGCGTCTCAATTACTTATATAAGGCCATATTTTATTTAGTTTGAGGATATTTAGACAGTTATGTTTTTTACCTTTACTTTATTTTAAACAATTTAATGTTGTTTATGGTAGTTCAATGTGTTACTACAGTTATTTGGGTTACCAAAACGGTGTAGATAAAAATAGATTAACTACTTGATATGCATTTTCTTTATAGTATCCAGATTTACGTGGAAATTTTCTTTTGAGTATAACTCACACTTGAGGTTTTCTTTATCTTAGAATATACTCAGTACATGGATTGAGAACGACGATGTAATATTGATACAACAAAATGTATATTCTGCAATGAACATTTGGTCCGTCTGCAATGTATGTGTCTATCTGTCTGTCTCGCCTCATATATTATAATAACTAAAGTATTGTGACTTGTTTGCATGTCTATATATCGGTCTGTCACTGTCTCTCTCTCTCTCTCTCTCTATCACATAGGATTTATTATTATATATTAGTAAAAATAAAGTAATGTGACCTGTTTGCATGTCTATCTATCCGTCTGTCTCTGTCTCTGTCTGCCTCTCTCACACATAGGATTTAGTATTATATTATATGATATATTAGTAAAAAAGGTAATGTGACCTGGCAGCATGTCTATATATCGGTCTGCCTCCGTCTGTCTGTCTGTCTGTCTGTCTGTCTGTCTGTCTCTCTCTCTCTCTCTCATAGGATATTCTCTTTATATATTAGTACAACTAAAGTAATGTGACTTGGTTGCATGTCTACCTATCCGTCTGTGTCTGTCTCACTGTATCACATAAGATTTATCATTATGTTATATGATATGATTGTACAACTAAAGTAATGTGACATGTTTGCATGTATATCTGTATATCGGTCTATCTCTGTTTCACTCTATCACATAGGATTTATTATTATATATTAGTACAACTAAAGCAATGTGACCTGTTTGCATGTATATGTATGTCGGTCTCTCTCCGTCTCACTCTATCACATATGATTTATTATTATATTATATTATATATTAGTACATCTGAAGTAATGTGACCTGTTTGCATGTCTATCTGTATATCGGTCTATCTCTGTATGTCTCTCTCTATCACAAAGGATGTATTGTATTATATTATAATATATTATATTATATTATATGTTAGTACAACTAATATAATGTGACCTGGTTGTATTTGTAACGTGTACATTATCAGGATAAGACCTTGATGACCGACACGTGGCAGCTTATATTTATGTGTTTTGTCTGTTATTAATAGCTAAACAGTGACAAACATCCACGTGAACCTTACTATTTTGTTCAGACTCGGCATCTTACTTAGGCGTCTGTCTAAGGTTGTCTTGGGGTGGGGTGCAGCTGGAATTTTTTGATCTTTCAGAGATTTTTCGTGGGAAAAACGTAGCAAGACATTCCGCTGTTAAACTTGCAATATTCATTCATTGCACAAACGCCAGAAAGAAGCACATCGCGTAGCGATTTGCTAAATCTGATGTGTATAGTATATAGATTTACTGCCAGATATTGAATTGGTCAGTATTGTTTTAGAAATAATGACTATTAATTTGCTAGTTCTTACTAGGTGTGATCAGATTATATATTTATATTCTCTGTTTCTTTGAACGTTTAAGTACGTGTAGAAAAATCATATAAGAACCGTTTTCTACACACCATACTGATATATAAAATGTTTTGGTACTCCTATTATTTACTGAAGTTTATGTTATTAGGTATTGATGAGCCAGTATAAATGTATCGTCCAGAAAGGTTGAGAACATTTGGCAGAAATACAAGGCGACTTCCTAACTGCATATATGATACAGCTATTTCCATCACTTTTATCAGTTGTATTTCCAGTCTTTTCTTTGGTATCATCTTGTATAAAAATAGTGCAAAGATTTAGATCGCTATTTGTATACTTGTGTGAATATTGTGTTTTTTTTATAGCATGCATGGATAAAAATATCATTGAATCTGTCTTAGTAATCTTACCATTCTGCAAATATGTCATTATAATTTAAACAATTATTTAATACTTTAAAAGACGTTTTCTTCTCTATAACATGAATATTATCATTGTGTCGCCTTTAAATAAATGAAATGCACAAAATCATTCTTTGACGAGCCAATATATGAGATTCGGTTCTCTCAACACTTAAATTCATTTTCAAACTAAGGCTTAGTCTATTTTATACTGGTTCCATTTCCAAATGTAATGATGCCATGCCAATCTATTTGTTACAATCCTCCAATTAGTAGGTTAAGGAGTATAAAAATTCCATCACCTTGACCCAGTTTGGTGTGTTATAAATAGTAATAAGAAACGTATTACATATATAGTGTATAGCATATGCAGAATATTTGAGCTTAATGCGAAAAAGCGCATAATAAGAAACGCTTAGCTGGTGATGACAGGTACGACGGTATGTACTTTGAAAGTGAAAAGTCTAAATTCACCGGTACTACGTAAATTAAAGATCTGCAGCCAAATGTGTTAAAGTCAATGCCCAGATCAACAGGTAACTATATTATGTAGTCAGTCAATTAAATAAGTTTACGCAAGCTCGTTATAAGTATTTCTACAAAACAAAGTTAAGATTTTTTTGAACATGTTAAGATGTTTTCTCAGACATCATCAAATGCTTAATTTGTAGCTTTATATATAATTAACATTTACTGGCTATTATTTTGTAGGCTAGACAGCCATATATATGTCCTTAGTTATATTTCATGGCTGAAAGCTATACACACTGACCTGATAATACTGGTATTTTGAATTAGCAGCGTGATCTCATGTCTGTCAAGCACGGTTCCTTGCTACAGTACGATCACGCTGAGTATACGTTTACTATGTTGATATGTTTTATCTGTAATATATACACAGCTCAAGTTGGAGCAATGGATTTAGATATATACTGGTCTATCTATAATATGCATGTAGTGAATATTCAATCAGTTCAAGTTTTTTACAGATCATTCATAAAAATCCCACGCGAAACTAAACCTAAGTATTCATGGACGTAATAGAAAATTGCATTTCCATGTATATGATTAACAAGGTGAATAGACACAGGGGATTGACATAGAAGAACAGAAAGGATGAGATACATAGGATTATGTTTATTACAGTGTTGAAACAATGTACTAGATATAGAACCTCATTAAGACAAATAAACAAATTAGTATAAGTTTCCAAATTACCAAAACGTCTGACAATATTAAACTACAATGTAAGAGGATAAAAGTATGTGTTGGTATGCATTCTGGCTGAATATTGGTCCAGCATTTGAGATTAATGCAACATTTGACCTTTTGGTTATAACTGAAGCACATACATTTACCGTTTAAGTGACTGGGTGAAAGGAGTAGAATGGGTCGGTCCTATACCTGCATATTGTTAGCCATATTTTATGTTATACCAATTATTAGGGAAGGCTTCCTTGCATCTACTATCTGGAAAAAAAATATTTAACTTCTTAGCTTCACTTAACTGGCCAATTAAAATTAACATCCGACCAGCTCCCTCCACTAGTCTTGATCATGCGACAATGCCTGTGTCTCTGCGAAGCTTTTCGTGGTCCATTATGTGATGTTGTCACTCCACTTTTTTCTCTGTCTACCTCTCCTTCTACCACCTTGAACACTACCCTGCAGTACTGTTGTCGATATACTGTTGGCTTTAGTGACAAGGCCCTACCATTTCAGCTTTCTTTGTTTTACAGTGGTGAGGAGGTCTTCATAATAGCATACTTTGTGCCTGATGGTGTTACGCACCTCTTCATTTGTGATGTGCTCGATGTAAGAGAAGCCAAGGATGGTTCTGTAGCATCTCATTTCAAGTACTTGGATTCTTAGTTGTAATTATGCTGTCAGGGTCCAGGCCTCACATGAATACAGAAAGATTGAGATGACTAGTGCTCTCAATAGTCTTTTAGTTTTCAGACAGATGTTCTTGTCTCTCCAGATGGGTCTTAGCTTTGACATAGCTGCCGTTGTTTGTGCTTCTTGTGACACAATTTCTGCTCTTGATCCCTCTTCCATGATTATGTAACCAAGATATTTGAATAGGCCCACTGTTTCCAGTTACTGTTCTCTAACTTGAATCTTGGATGAGATTTGTTTGCCTCTATTTGTCATCAGCTTTGTCTTCTGGGCACTTATCTCCATGTCAAATCTGGAAGATGTTTCATCCAGGTTCTTCACTAAGGTGGCAACCTCATCTTCACTGCCTGCCAGCCCATCAATGTCGTCTTCATAGCGGAGATTGGTGATGTTTTTTCCTCCAATGCTGACTGTCCCCCAGTGGTTTTCTAGGGTAGATGTAAGGAGATGTATCAAAGTGTGGGTGACAGCAGACAGCCTTGCCGTACTCCAACTGTAGCCTTGAACCAGTCCCCCACAGAACCTTAAGCAATTACTGCACTGGTATCCTTTTCGTACAGATGCTAGATGGCGTTGGTCAACTATTGACCCATGTTGCACTTATTCATTGTGGCCCACAATGCCTCATGCCACACATGCATCATATATACTGATAGTTAAAATTGTTCTTTGTTTTCTTTAAATCACGTCTGCATTTGTAAAATAGGAAACGTCTGATTACCCTTATAGAGCACTATATACGGAAGCCGGTCATAACTAAACATGCGATGAAATATATCACGCTTTTTACAATGGTTTTAACTTGTTTTCAGTATGGTACTATTGATAATAATATTTCAATTACTTATCTTTAACAAACATAAGCGTCAATATAATGCTGGTATTTTGACGTTTGTGTCCTGACTGAAACCATATTGCAATGTCTGACCCTAGGTGATCTTATGCCTGGACTTGCATATATTCTATGAAGAACGGGCACATATTGTTAGCTAGCAGTAATCCAGCGTATTTTGCTGTAGTTATTTTGAATTCACAGAAGTTTATTTTGTATATTAATATTACAAAGATTGGTGTGTAAAAGCCTTATTGTATTGAACGGTAGTATTGAGGAGGGTGCGTGTCAGTTTATGGTTGGATGTCATCAATGTCTTGCGCCCTCACAAAGAGTTGTTTCTTTTCTTGAATATCGTTATATCTACTCGTATTTCAATCCAATAACATTGATCGCACGATCTCAAGGGTATGTATGTATATATGAAGAAAAACGTATTACATTGAGTTGGCTATTACCACAACATGTCATAAAATTTGATCATGTTTAAATTGTATTGCCACAACATATTCGTTCTGCTCAGTGTATTTCAAAACAATTAAGGAAAACTCTAAACATCATGCAGGTTTCAAGTCGGAAGATTTAAACGTTTTTGTTTTTGCGTGTAGTTGGGAGATAAGTGTTTTGCAGACATTTATTGTTGCTATTTCGTTGTAAGGGGCCACAAATTTTATCTTGCTTTTCATGGACCTTATTCATGTCAAGAAAAGTTTGACTAACATTCCAAGAAGCTGCCTTAACGTGAGCTTTTATATCATATTGCATAATTTGACACTCTATTGTAAGAGTTAGTAACAATCCAAATGACGCAAAATAATGTTTTAATTTTTTAATTGCATGTGTTGAAGACGTTTTACTCTTGAAGATAATTTCAGGAATTAATCTTCCTTCAATGAATAATCAATTTACCCTCAGTGATAAACCAAGATAATTTCAAGAACATTCATAATATTTTACTGTCTGTCATTATTTCAATGTTCAGCAAACGTGTCTCACATGCAAAGCAATAATAGGATGATTATTCAAAATTTTAATTTAACTATTTGGGTACAAATAGTTATGAAAACAGAAATTCACTCACGATAATACTAGAGATAGATACTGATAAATTGGTTCAAAACAGTGGGTGTGTTTATTGTCATACATATATTTGCTTAATAAATATTTGGAAAACGTTACAAAATGTGGAGTAGTCTTCTTATCAATAGTTACAGTTAACTTTGTTGTTTTCTTTGCCCAAACCTTCTCTTGAGTTTATCGCCGCAAGTAGTATTTGTTCTTACAAGCATGACTCCAATAGTGTGCTCTCCCTGGTGACCATATCAGACTTTGTTTAATTTAGCATCCTTAAATAGATGCTATGGGAAGACTACTTTCTGTGATCATTACTACATTAGGACGCGATCATTATTATTTACTAATCGGACTACCACTATGAATATAATTACAATGTAACAAATACTGGAACAAGCATTGGATTCCTTTATCAGCTAGTCTAGAGCAAAACATAAAATCATTGAATTGTAATAAGTCTTGGAAATGAACGTATGTGATGTGTTTATGGATATATATTAACCGATAACAAAGGTTTGTTTGTATAATTCAGATGTACCCTTTGTCGTGCTGTATGTACCCTAGAAAAATATTATCTCCTTCACATATTATAAGGATTATCTCGGTTGGCCTATCGGTGCGATTTGTATAAAATATACGATGACTAAGTCATGATTTAGTCCCTGGTACGATAACATTTTTTAATATATCGATTATGATCATGAAAACGAACACAATTGCAGTATGAATCATAACATGGTTCGGTGAGAATGAAATGATAAGACCTATTTATGTTTTTACATCAAGATAACGTGCCAAGGTTCACGTATGAGTTAATCGAATATCAGGAGCAAATACACCAGGATGAGCACGGTGTTACAAGATTACCATTCAACTGTTTGCTGTAGTGTTTCATGACGTTGATAAAATGCCGCACCGAATTGTGCGATTTAATCCCACCCCACTGTTGATCCGAATGAAGCATATGACGATGTTAGGGCACAAATGCCAGGCTGACAAAAATGCTACACATTAAGTCAGTAATGCTGGATACTCAACGTCTACGGTTTTATGCACACCGATTATAGAAAATAAAATGTTTTAGGTCATAGATTTATATTCGAAATTCACCACGTAACCAAGCCAGTTGTTTTCGTGGGTGATCATATCAATGGTGATGAACTTAACAACTGTTGTCCAATTTGGAATAGACATCGCAGAGCAAAAATTCAAAACGACCTAAGACATGCAAACAACCATTATATATCGGTAATGTAATTACAGTATTCATAGAGACAGACGAATTCACATAATATCGGTCGATGACGAAAGTATCTAACGATTAAATCTTAAAAAGTAAATCTAAATAACATCCGATATGCAAAATCGAGAAATACAATCCAAAAGAAACGCAAGCTTCACACTTCGGTTCAAAGTTTACTTCAAATATTTACTCTTGTACATTTTGGATATCCGTATTTTGAAATTTATGCTTGCAATTATAAGTAACCGCATCATGGTAATAACCGGTTTTGCAATACTCATGATGCTTTGTTTGATCCAAATTGGTATCAGGATTGTCATCTTCCAAAGTATCATCCAGTTTAACCTTCTTGTCTTCGTAATATATCCTCTTAAATCAGCCCAGATTGGTCTTTACATCCACACGCGTTTGGTTTAATGCCTGATAATTGTGTACGAGGTCTTAGTCGTATCGTATCAGCGTGTTCAGCTTAAAAAAACAAACTGACTAGATCACGGGGGATGCCAACGATACTGGACAGTTTCTTTATAACTGTATAACTTTCATGTCGATGAAAATTACAAATGCAAATACAATACGTCACATAATATAATAAATTTATGAAAAACTTAGTATGGTGTTAGTAGCTTCTGACGTATTCCGTACTCCAGCGATGCTGCTGTCACGGTCTGAATACAGCGGTGCTAGAGTACAGTGTTGTCCACGTGAATTCCGGTATATCTCTGGCATTGATATTACAGCCGGTATTCCTGACGGCGTTACTAAAAGTGCTCGCAGACAAAGTTTTAAAATACAAATTTCTGTTGCAAACTGCAAACTAATTTCACTCCAGTCGTGAATGAGTAGCTGCAGTTGCCCATTCACTAGCTGCTACCAAATGATAAAACATGACAAATGCGGCAAAGCTTGACTCATTGTGCATCAACGGCACCTAGTCAGTTTCCGATTATGCTGATCTCACAAATATAAACGGTAGAAATTTGTTCACTTTTGGTTAAATCAGTGTCAGTGGTTAAGTTTCCATTGATAGTTACGCACCTCAGGCGCTCTTGTACTTAGGACTAAGCGCGTTATCAAATTGTGCATGACTTGCTGCATGATACACAACATTATTATTAACGCAATATGTTATGAGTAACCGTTCAGGATACCTACTCCTTGTTAAAATTTAGTTGGATGGTGCATCCGGTTCTACGTAACTCTGTACTGGCATTCGTTTATAGTCGGGACCACATTTTGACAGCGTAATCAGTCGGATCGTGATTAGTATTGCCAGGATGTAAAATGTGTGTTTTGGACATGTTAAGGTCAAAGGTCATCGGCCACCGGGCAGAGACACCTTTCGTTTCAAGCGTGAATCAGTGTGGCTGTACATGTTTAATAGACGCCGTTCGATGTATACACGCCAATGGATCGCTCTCCGCTCATGTTAATTTCGTCTGTCATGATATCTGCAGTTGTAGCAACTTTGCTTATCTTATACCCGTAGATTCATTGAGTGTACTGCCTCCGATGAAAGTGCTAAAAACAGAGTAACTCATCTTCCTCATAAAACAAAGTGGAAACAAGACGTTTATGACCGCTAACATCCTACGTCTGGCATGTCCTTCAGTAAATTCCCCAGTGTGGAAAACAATGGCTTGTTTTGTTTATTTGAGTATCAATAAGACATGAACACAATCAACAATACGAGAGTGACAATATCGTTTATCATTTGCTGATATCATAATATACATACTGTCTGGACAGACGTGTAGAAGGTAAATTCCTTGTATATTGCCCATTAATCGTGTGCTGTGATCCTAGACCAAGGACACTACTTTTGATTATACACTTGTTTGGATTGATTAGAGGACAATGTAATATCCACACTGCAATATGAAATACTACTGACGGTGTTTACACGGCTACAATATTGTAAAAAATACTTAAGGATCAGACAAACAATTGCATGCAAAGCATACGTTACGTACGAACATATGTTGTCATTAATTTATACTGATTTTGACAAGGTGTTGATACCGGTAGTTGGGGCCGAGAATGATCCTGATAAAAAATCACAAGATGTACCAGGAGCGCGTTCCCTGTGGTAGTGCTTAAAAAAGTTATTAGCGTTAACCAAAAATATTCTAAACCTCTCATGTTTTGTTGCTCTTTGTCTTCTGGTATTATCATCAGAATACCAAAAACTACGTCCTGATAGTCACGAAGCAAGTAACGCATGATGCGTACTTAACAACGTTACATGTTGGGTTACATATACTTATACATATACACTGCTTTGAGGTATTATAATGATAAAAGTTAACTATTAAATGACAATTCTACTACATTAGCTAATTTACAAGTTCATGTTGTAGTATATGAAACTTGATCATAGTTTATACAATGGTACTAAAGTGTTACCAATGTTAACATATTACACGTTTACTATTCCTGGTCATTATACAGATGAATAAGATGGCTTAAATAAACGTCCAACTAGTTTTTAATTCGATTTATTTTTCGCTCACATATTTTGATGATTTTAATACTAGGCAAACCAATATTTTCGCTCTCTAATATTAACATCCGAAATTGTTCTCGCTAGTTGCTCGAGATATCATGAGCTATGATGGGACCAGATGACGTAACGTAATACGTCATCTTCTTTGTAAAATTTACACAAAAAGGTTTCAACAACAATTAAACCGATAGTGGTCTAATTTGTAAACCATCATATTTTATGTAGGCAAACATTGGCATGTAGCATTTGTACTTAAACGTTCTTGACCACATTAACTGATCTGGCCCCTGGTATTTACCTGCAGATGCTAGAGTAAGCACATGTTTGATATAACCATATCGGAGATCACAAAGCTAGGGCCATACTCTCATATACTCATATTACAGTCTCACATAAAATATATTTTTGAGTTGTTTGAAGAATACGTGTGTTTTTCATATGAAATGTAACATTAATACTAATGTCTCGTTCCTGGAAAAAAATAACATGATCAGGAAAAAAAAAAAAAGACAAAGGCATCATGGATATAGTAACAATGCTGCACCATCGAAGACAGTCTGAGTAGATATGATAGCGAAATGACATTCAATTGGTGAAACATCTCACAACCCATAAACAAGTGGAAACTACCACTCTTCAATACAAATCAAGAAAATGCCTAACAGACTATCAATAGATCCTCAAACGATTGCCAGAATACTGCTGAGAATGGAACAATCATGAGACCCAAGAATATCCAGCAGTACTAAATTGACTTCAAACAGAGGAAATTGATGACAATCCCATTCTTCGTGAATAATTATAAATCGCTTTTAGGTCACTAAAGAAACGAGTCAGCCGGCGTTGACAGCATACTAGCAGAGCTCAATAAAGCAGGATGAGAAGATATAGGCACAGTCCTGCAATAAGATATGGCAGACGTCAGAATATACCACTACATGGACTCAAACTTTTGTCATCGTGATCCCTGAGTAAGGAAACCTACAGTAATACAAAAATTACAGAACCATTACTCTGATCATCCATATGAGCCACGTCATGATGAATAAGGTTCTGAACCGACTAATGCCCCCACAGAGGACAGTATTGTTGAAGAGCAGGCAAATCTATACCACGTGATAGGGTATGTCATGCAGCCTAATGGCCACATATGAGGATGTACAGCATTATATCGAACATGGTACAGGTTGTTGAGCATCTCTATGATAAAGCCACCAGTGCCTCACTCATAAATGACATCAGATGAGATTGGTTTCGAAGAACAGTCGTAGACAGAAAGGGATGTAGACTAATGCCTACACTCATCAACATGTTCCTGAGAATGAACATAGAGGATACATTACATGACGACAAGGTCAGGCCACTACCAGCATAGGAGAAAGAACAATCACCAGCCTTTGCATTGCCGATGATATTGATGGATAAGACGGAGATGAGAAAGAACTGGATGACTTCTTTGAGTGCCGAGACACAACTCTGTAGCATAAGATATGGCTATTAGCGCCGAACAAAACTCAAACTACACCAATGAAATCAATACAGAAATAAAGGTTTGTATAGAGAAGCTGGAAAGAGTCAAAAGATTAGATATTTGGGATCAGTTATCACAGATGAGGGCTTCAAACTATGAATACTTTATATGATTGAGCAGATAACATCAACACTAACAAGGTTGAAACAAATAGATACCAATATTGATTTAGTTCTAAAATAAGGCTGAAGTGTTCCATATTCATATCCATCTTTGTCTATGCTTAAGAAACATGGACGCTCAAAGTAAAATCTACATTAAAGCTTTCAAACCTTCGAAATGAGATGATACCGTAAGATCTTTTACATCTCATACATTGACCGTGTAAAAACGTAGAAGTGTACAATATGATCCAATAGCCATCTGATCCTATAATGACCTCTTGACCACTGTAAGAAAGTGAAAACTGAAGGGGTACTGCCATGTGTCAAAATCATCTGGACAAACAAAAACAATCTTGAATGGCACAGTGCGAGGGATGTGCAAATATAAAAAGAGATGGTTAGTCACGATAATTACAGGACTGGCATGCTATTTGCATATTCCTAAATGGCCGTTAGAAAACTGGAAACGATGGAGAGAAATTGTTGTGAAAATGTAATGTGGAGCCTCACCGACAACTTATTTAATATAATGATGATGATGATGATGATGATGATGATGATGATGATGATGATGATAGGCGGTGATGTCAATAGGTTTCTTTGGTTATGACTATCACTATTCTTAAAACATAGTAATATATTCATCAAACCGGTTTGCTTCAAATACAATTTCCATTTAATATGTCACTTAAGCGTACATACTCTCTTTTACGACTGTGAATTTGGGTATGGGGGTTGGCTTAGGGTGGGGGTGGGTTAATTCAACCATCCACCACTTCATGTTTGAATAATAGGATCAGAGATATTGGGATTATTTAAAATAAATACAAATAGGGGTGGCAAACAGATACATGATATTTCTGTAGTTTGTTGAATTTTCTAGTGTGATTCATTAATTGGTTGATTTTGTTTTGATTTTGTTTTGAATTTGTTTGATTTTGTATTTCGTCTCGAAATTAGCTTGAATCTTTTATTCACGTGCCCTAGAATTCTCTTTGAATGCGTATTCTTGAAAGTTGTAGTTATTACCAATTTCCAAGTAATGATAGAAGAGACATGTTTTGTTTTCATGCAGAAACGATGGTTTTAATTTGAGGATCTCAGTGGTCTTCTGTGAATGACAGTGGATGGGTCATTATCAGGCAAAACAACACACATGTGGTTTTGACTCGGCAACAATGATGGAATAAATGTAATTTAATTTTCTACCGTGTAATAATCCAAAGCCGGTCTCTGTAATGATACAATAAATATAGTCCGCACTTGATATACATGAATATTACCGCGTTTCAAGAAATTATAACAGTGTTTTTGTAACTATAAAATTTAATAGAAAAACATGAACACTATAGTGCTATAGTACATATTTGTCTCAGAAAACGGTAAAGTACTACTATTCTTAGTTCTGAATAAATATTAGAAGATACTATAACTGTAATAAATTTATATAATTAAAAACGTATTTCCAGTGCCCCCACTAACGTTTGCAAGTAGATGCATCTTGCTCCATATGTACAATAGGTAAGTTTGCATGCACGCTTTGACCACAAATCTTCACTTAGTAACGTATCACATACGTCAAATAAACTTATGTTATGATCAGATTTCACATGGTGTATGATTTACAGTGCAAGATTAGGAAGAAAATATTAATTAAAAAACAATTTAGGATACTATACATGCATGTCTGACTAATTAACCAGCTTCATTACGTATTAGAAGAATATTCATTCTCGTGGCATTATAAAGGTTGAATCCAAAGAGAGCATTACTGTTTAAGACAAGCATATTGAATTAATAATTTCATCCTAATATTTCTTTCTCCAAATATGCGATTATCATATTTCATTAATATATTCAACAAAACAGACCGATATGCACTTACGTACATGAATAATTGTTTAAATTGTTTTATAATTACGTAATGGATTGTATTAGATTGTTTTATAAGTAGTTAATGGATTAAAATCAGAGCAAGAAAAACATACATTAAATACAATATATTAACCGTCACGTGTTGGAAAAAAAGGAATACAAATTTTCAATAGATTTCTTCAATTTATACCTGAAATTCTAATTGCTTATATTTTTTGATAGCCAGGTGAATTTAACAAACTCTTTGATCAATGCTTCTTGCTGCTCATGCCTTATTTACACCCAATGAGCATTATAAATATTTTCCCATGGTATTGTGTTGACGCTGTCTTTGTAAAACCCCAACAAGATGTGGAATATCACCAACGTTACTGCGAGATCATTTAGTGCAGTCAACAACAAGACTGTCAACATACAGTTGATTTACAAGATCAGGTACAACAACATGAACCTATGTTTCGCTTAACGTAAAGTGCATCAGCTGCCACGTTGACTTAATATTTGTTTGTCCGATCAAAAAGATACACTGGACAATATTTAGTTAACGTGTTTGATTCTAAATTTAGCCTGTCATTGTGTTCCTAGATTTGTCTACTCCTATTGGGGGTTTCACGGTTACTAGCTCACCAGAGGGCGTATCGGTGCAGCTCAATTCCGGATAGTTCAATATTTAAAGATGGCAGACGTAGATCATGACAATGTGAAAAACCGCTCACATTTTGCAAGGAGAATCGATATCTCACTATCTTAAAAAGAAATTATGTCAATATTTTATAAACTGTTTTTCGATCTTTAATTGTTTTCACTAACTTGCGCTGTTCTCTGCACATTTCAGAACTTCACTAGTTTGTATTATTTGATTTGTGCAAAAAGTGTATCACTGTGTAAAAATGCTGAAGAATATTGAAAATATGTATATTTTGTTTTACAGCTTTAATCATAACAGTAAATTGATGTTGAATGACAACAAAGAAATTATAACTTTTTATGGTTCTTTTATTATTAATTTAGACTGTTGCATTTATATTAATGTTAACTATATTTTTCATGAATTAACTTGAGTTTTTTTCAAAATGTAAAAATATCATCCGTGCTTGAACAGACAGGCGCACGTACGAGTCTCCTTGACGATTATACTAATTTTATTTCCTTGAACGGATGGAAATTTTAGAGGATATAATTTGAAGAAATATCTATGTTAGACACACTATGCATGTATAAGACATTTGTAGTTCCCACCTAACTGCCTGTCTGTCTGTATGTGCATCTGTCACATTTCATCTGGTACGTTAGGTATGTATATCCTCGAATGAATGTGTTTGCATACGTATATTACATAAAATACTTCAGGTTAAAAACGAGAGTAATATGATACTAAGATAGAACGAGTGACTGGTAGATAAAGACAACAAAGATGAATATTTGCGAGTATCCATTTATTATTGACTTGTAGTGCTTTTTATTACAAGCAGTCTCTTTTTTAAAATCATACTGTTTGCAAGTTTACATCCAGTCACGTGGATTATTATTGATTTAAAAGACGAACCAAAGTGAATAGAATGAAATCTATGAAATAATTGTATTTTTAAAATTTACATCTTTAATGCAAGGAAAGTTAAACAGAATTAATCTAATTTTACGAAGGCTGTTCTAATTAATTTGCAGGTGGCATACAGATTAGATCCACAAAAGCGGTTTAGATCCACATATGCGACATTAATGTATGAAAGCGAGTCAGCTGTTAACATCACAGATCTAGACGTAATATTGATCAACCCATTTTGTGTACATTGAATATCTCGACGAGAACTCTCATGACCCTATCAAGATTGGAATCAGAACATTTATTACTCGAGACAAAGATGTGTTTTTGTTGCTGCATAAAGCCTTTTTTAACGTTTAAGGTAGCATGCGAACAGCTGTTAATGGTAATGTTGGCGTCAATACAAAATCTGCACTTACAAATAACGGATGGAGTTTGTTTAAATGTGTACGATATCAACTAGCCAATCAAATTATAAAATATATTTATATGTACTTGTCAGTTACAAGTACTACTCTTCACGTGGTGTCGTTTGACTATGATAACTCGATATCTATTTGAACAAACACGTTGTAGTTCAACGAGATTGGAAGTAGAAATGATGTTTTAAGATCAGCTCGAAAATCAGCAAGTCGTTGAAATATAACATATTCAATCAGCGACATAATACATAACACGTTTGTCGAATAAAGAGCAATAAATGCCAGACGAATTATAAGAGTATTATTAGAGCAAAAATCATAAATATGAACCTGCTGTTTGATTAGGTTAGCATTTAAATCTTATCGTTGGATACGATCCGTGTTCGGCATTAGATGTCCTGTTAAGTTAACGTATTTTGATGTATCAGCATTAGAGAACGATATATATATATACGTTTGTGTGTATCTGCTGTGTGTATATGTCTGTGTGTGCGTTTGTGCGCGTGTATATATGTGTTTGTGAGTATATGCGCTTTGTGTATGTTCTGTATGTATGTGAATAAATGCTGTTTGCGTATGAATGTTGTCTATGTATACGTATATATGTGTCTCTTAGTGAGTGTCATAGCTAGTGTTGTTGTTCATTTCTCAATGCAAGGTTCCCTACACTCCAAGCTCCGCCTACCTGGGTTTGTACAATTTGCACCGTTATAGCTTAATTTCTTCAGTATTCTGTGATATAACTCGGGACTGTACAAGTAACATGTGTACTTAGTCGCGCTTGTCAAAAACAGTTTTCGGAGGTGCCAAGGTGTGTCTTATATTAATGTGTATGTAAGAGTCTTTGAACTATTTTAGCTGAAGTTTCCATATTTGTTCTTTACTAATTGGTACCGTTATACTTGTATTATGAAGGCTGTATGATTATATATATATATATATATATATATATATATATATATATATATATATATATATATATATATATATAGTGAGATTATAATGTAGACACTACCAGTAATACATATAACTATATATATTATATATATATATATATATATATATATATATATATATATATATATATATATATATATATATAAATAATACATGCATACATATACATACCCACATATATACACTCACAAATAAATACACATACACACAAACTTATATATACATATATATATACACCCATATACATATACATATACATATACACACACATACACACACACCCATATATATATATATATATATATCTATATATATATATATATATATATATATATATATATATATATATATATATATATATATATATATATATATACAGACACATACAAATATACACACATACGCATATACATATACATATACACACATACACATATATACACACATACACATACACACACATACATACATACATACATACATACATACATACATACATACATACATACATACATACATACATACATACATACATACATACATACATACATACATACATACATACATACATACATACATACATACATATATACACACATACACATATATACATATATATACATATATATACATACATATATATATTTCTATATTTATATATACATATACATACACATACATATACACGTATACACACATACATACATACACATACACACACACACACACATACACACACATATATATATATATATATACATGTACATGTGTGTGTATACATACATATATATATTCACACACATTTAGGTATGGTAGTAACAATTGGCAGGTAGTGGTCATTAGCAAATTCAATACAGTCCTTAAGAAATTACGTTAGTATATAAACTTCTTGTCTCAAATGCACAAACATTAGACAACTTGTCGAGTTTGATTTGCAGTTTACAAATGGAACATATTTATAGTTAATATGCAGTAATCCTAACAATACACTCAACATAATAAAATATAATTTTATTTCTCTGTTAACGGAGTTGATGGATCAGGTACACACGTACAATATCGCCTACAGTATCATGACACGTTTCAGTTAAATGTATGTAGGGAAAGATGAAACTACACAGACAAGAATGAGCGACCATCATCTCTTTCAAATCGTATTTGGTGTCGTCCCTGATCATGGACTAGTTAAGTCAATACTTTCATGTCTATCTCAACTGACTGATCTTGAAATAACGAGAGGCTTGAATACAAATATCTTGTATACGAGTACATGGTCATAAAATGGTGATATTCGTTAAACAGTCTTGTTGTTGCATTACATATGTACTGAATGTTGTTGTTATGGGTTTGAGCACACGATAGGGTCTACACGTATTCAATAAACAAATTCGGGCTGAAGTATGAATTATATTTGTATATGATTTAGAGCATATCGATAACACGGTTATTGCAACAGCAGATAAGTGAGCCTGTCTTTGCCAGGCAACTGTACCTTGACTATTATGTAATTGTTTCAAACCATTCTACATTCTCGCAAGTCAATTATATAATTATCGTATGCAATTCGTTTTATTATCCACGAACTCTTATACAGATGCAGGATGAAACAGATCTAATTAAATTAACCTACCTTTATTATATGAGTATTTCGTTCTGCCAAATATATTGTTCGGATCACTGCATTATAACGATTTCTTCAGTCATTACAACCATGGCCATTCTCGAGATCAATTTCCAGTTCCTGGACAAGTCCATTTTCAGCAAAGCGGCGGATGCATAAATACGCATGTATGTACATAGAATGTAGATTTTGTAGGTGGCAAAGGGATATAACTCTTAACTTTACCGTAATTGACAGAAGTATCCGGGAGTAAATAAATAGGAGCAATGACGTCACTCTATTTGCGGAAAAAGACTTGCACAAATTGTGTGCAATATGGTGTCGTCTTAGCATGAAAACTTGCGTTAAGCATCAGTAGCGCAGACGATAAAGTTGTTATGGACACCCTGGTCGCAATCGGGATAGAAATTATAAATCAGTGAATGAATTGAGTAAGATTTATTGACCTTTTATATTCTTTACGCTTTTTTTACTGAAATTGGCGGAGGGTACAAACAAATGGGGATGTAGACACAGACTATAATTTCCTCTATCCAAAAGCGGTGTCAGGATGGCCAACATATAAAGTATTACCCAGTTGATATTTCTCATCACCTCCATGAACGTGTCAACGCCCTAGCAATATAGTAATATATCCTCATAAATTTGACCAGATTGCTTTATCATGTATACCATGTATAAGATATATATATATATATATATATATATATATATATATATATATATATATATATATATATATATATATATATATACTAATAATAATAATAATAAAGCATTCTGGTCAAATTTATACATATATACGCGCTTGTTGTAATTCCCAATGATGTTTTAGCCTTTTCGTCGTCAAGTACATCAACGTGTCCAATTAAAAACAACAACTTGACTAGATAACGGGTGATGCTTACGATTCTGTTTATTTTTCTCTAAAACAGTTATGTCGACTAAAAATTCAAATACAACTAAACTAAGTCACCCTGTGTAACGATTTGAAAAAAAAAAGAAATCACTACTATCTCCAGGAAATAAAACGTTTTTTCAGGAAATATTATTGCCATCGATTATCGTTTTACAATGTTTTGTATTAACGTGGCTCAGCATGGTTGCACATGTTTCGTTAACGCTGTCCTGGGCATGTTAGTGTTATTCGTTGTCCGCTCATGTTAACATGCCATCTCATGATATCCAGTACATCAAAATTGCTACTGGTTTTCCATCTCGATTCGGTGTTGATTTAGCCTCCGATAAGAGTGACAAACGTAGGTTAACTCTTATTTGTTTTAAATAACAATCAGAACAATTAAGATATTTACCGTCCCTAACATGCAACGTCTTGCGTTTCAAGCATGAACGAACAACACCTGTCTAGTTAACGACGAGGTGTTGGTTTATCGTATCTTAATATAAAAAGAACAGTCACCTAGACTAGCGTGACAACATCCTTTATAACTTGCTGATATGAAAATGCATACCGTCTGGTAACGTGACCTAATTGGTCATTTGTATATGGAACAGGATGGGTGTGCTAGACTTGAATTTCTCAGTTAGCAGCAGGTGGGAACGAACCCTACAACTTTTTCCGACAAAATTACTTTAAGCCCTCAAAACGGAAAATAGAGCCTTCCTGCGAATCTCATATTTTGACCAAAAAAAAGAAAGTCTCCATTTAGTAAACGGAGACTTATTGATTTCTTGCTCAAACATGAGTTTGCGCGGTGATACTCTATTCGCGTTTTCGTTGCTTAACCGTAAAACGTCGCAGTGGTGTTGTCATCGCCCCCCCCCCCCCCTGCTGCTATGGGTTAATAATTTATTTCAACCAAATATTTGATCAAGTCTTTAGGACTTTACAAACAATCTAATCGCTAACACCTCGTCTTGTAGATCAATCAAATTATTTGACTGGTCAGTGAGTCGGAAATTAATTCTCGTTAGCGAATTATTATGGCATCGCATGTAGACAGGATTAATTGGGTTTTCAATAATTAGGAATCCTGGAGGAGCTGTTGGTGCAAACGAATAAAGAATATATCCTTGCTGAGCTTGATTTGACTGCTCGAGATTTATTTGATAGCTTCCTTAAATTGCATCACATGTTAAATTGAGCGCAATCACCGTTGAAATATTCACATTGTGCGGGGCAATATACCTACCGCCACCATCTGGATCATTATTATATTTGAGGAGGACAGTTGAATCTAGTGTTTGTAATACCTTGATATTGTTTCTAACAGTTTTTTCTTAGTTCCTCAGCGATGTATCACGGAAACTTGAAATTACGCAGATTGGCTTCTGTGATATTGTAATCGGTTAGGAATCGTTATTTATTGTCGCTGTTGTCATTAATTATTGTTTGAATAATTAGTTCATGTCAGATATAAGCTGATTTAATATTTCAACGTGTTTTTGCGATTTTGTTTGCCGTAGTTGTTCTAGTTGTGTTTAATGTAATTAATTAATTTCATTAAAATAACCAGTGATGTCAGTTAGCGTAAATGAAATAGTAACAGATGAGTCGGCAGTTATTTTAATGATAAAATCCCATTGCAATGTGTTTTTGTTGGTAAATTTAAATCTATCGGCAATTTTTCCTTTTTTTATATCAGATAAATTATCTCGATACATTGGATTGATTTCATGATATGATTGTACGTCTGTGGTTAAGTCGGTGGTGGCTCCGGGTGGTTTTTCAGGCCATCCTAACACTGTTCTTAACAAGCTGTTATAGATATATACATTGTATCCCTCTGTGCTTATTTCGATCGACGACGAGAACGTCGGTTCATGAACTTTAATAGCTATTTTTGATTCTTTTCCAGTGATTGATTTTATTCTACGACCCAGTTGGTAACGAAACAGTTTCCCACGCTGGAGTACCATCGGGTTTATTCTTATACGAGAACACCAGTGCGTTATTGGGTTGCTGACCGCCAAATGCAACCGATCTGATATTAGGCCAGCTATGATATACTCGTAATTTTGCCAGCGCGATCTCACTCACTGGAATCGGAGAAGGGAAGTTCACACTAAATTTTGGGTTTGTTGATGTTATTGATATCATGCTTGTTCGTATCGGAGTGGTATTCTCCGTGATTCGTTGAAGCAGTTCGAGTGACATTATTGTTAACGCTGTCTTCAATTTCCAATTTCAACATCGCGGAGTTATACAACTGGGTCATCGCGGAAAATTCAACATCGGATATGAACGAATTATCTATCGACAGCGAGATCAACTCGGATAATTTCGAGTACGCGTCAAATGCCACCCGGTACCGAGCTGTATAATCGCTGAGTTTTTTCTGAGAACACGATGATAACTTTTTAGATATCGCGGTGGCGACTGCCGCAATTGTTGTTGCCGCGGAGATAGCGATTGGAACTGCAATCGGAGCCATCATGGTCACCGTCGACAAAATATCCCCGGCGCTGGCCATCACACCGGACACCGAGTACACGGTGATGTCGATGATTGCTACGCTGCGTCGGTATTTTTTCATTTTTTCACGATAGCGCTCAGAAAGTGATTTCAAGTTCGCGGAAAATTCTTTCACGGTATCATATCGATATCGATGCGATTGTGATACCTCTGGAACTATTATCGGTTCAATTGATTTCATCGATGTCATTACTATTTTAAACCCGCTAGTGTTTTCAATTATTCGCCATATTTAAGGGGTCCGGGGCGGGTGTTAGGTGGGTAGATGGGTTGGGATGTCGTAGGTATGGTAGCTTCAGCCTGAAAAATCATCTACAAGTTCTAAACACCAAGTTATTTTTGATCTAACGGTGTAGCTATCAACCGCGACGACATTAAAGTGTTGACCGTTACTCCTGATAATTAACATCGCGGTGCCACCAGAGTAAGTTTTACCGCCCGCGATCATATTAAATTGATCGATAGAAATCCACGTTAGCCTGTAGATACCTTCGATGCCCGTTGGCCTGTAAATATCATCGCCCCCCGCCTCGCCCCTATTCCAGAGACCGGCGGACAATGTAGTATAAACGTCTTTTATCCAATCCAAGGTTCCATGATCGACCGTATACACGACATTTTTAATGCTTATGCGTGGATGCGGAATCTTTATCTTTTAAAAATTTTCTTCTAGTTTAAGAATATCATTGTAAATATCTTTGAGAGTCATCGTAGATGTAGCCGGGACACCCAAAAACTTATCGACGACGTTGTTAGTGGCTTTTTGTACCTTTTCAAAAAATTTTTTAAGTTTAAGAATATCATTGTAAATATCAAGATAACTTGTCTTGATTTCGTCAGTATTTATTATCCTCACCGCCTCCTTGTTAAAAAAGAATGAAATCAGAGGGCTTTTAATTTCATCGAGAATTTTTAGTTTAAGAATATCATTGTACATTTCGAGATAATTTGCCCCGATTCTGGTAGGATCCATTATCCTCCCATCCCTCTTGCTAAAAAAGAATGAAGTCAGAAGGTCTCTAATTTTAAGCTGTTCTTGGTCTTTAAGATACAGGTTGATGTGATAAAATTTTGTCGTGATATCTTGGGGGCCATACGTTCCAAAAAACTTATTAACAATTTCGCTGGTGAGCTTTTGTTCGTCAATAGCTTTTTTAACTTCAGCGAGGGTCGGGCCTGTCAGAGATGTGGTTTCAGACACAGGTGTTCTCCCTAAAAAATTATCCACGATGGTATTAAGTGTTGTTTGTTTCACCATAAACATATTAATATCGTTGAGAGTCATCGTAGATGTAGCCGGGACACCGGAGAAATTATTAGCGACGTAGGCATTGTGAGTATGCTTGCCGATAAACTCGCTAATTTCAGCGAGAGTCATGCCTGCCACAAGCGGGGTTCCAAAAAACTTACCAACGACGTCGTTAGTGGGTTTTTGTACCTTTTCAAGATTTTCTATTAGTTTAGAAATATCCATGTAAATATCGAGATAATTTGCCTTGATTTCATTTTCATTCATCATCCTCCCCACCTCCTTGTTAAAAAAGAATAAAGATAGAAAGTTTTTAATTTCAGCGAGAGTCATGCCAACCACAAGCGGGGTTCCAAAGAATTTATGTACGACAATTTTGCGAAAAGTATTATAACCTCGTATATACTCATCCAGATCGCGGCTGTGGGCGGCAATCTCGTCGGTGATCGTAGACACACGTGCGCCTGGTTTAAGTCGCCCGTCGCTGGAATACAGCGCAGTAGAGTTTTCAGCGGCGTCGCGCTGCCGTATCAAAATGTCATCCACGGATATATTACTGCTTTTCAATTTACCCTGGCGATCTTGAAATACAACTATTTCGTTCGGGTCAACACTTGCTAAATTTAACGTCTCAGCGATTTCATCTTCAATTATTTTTTTTACATCCTTGATAGCACCCAAAGATGTTTCCGCGGTGGGTTCGGACATTGACAGAGATCGTCCCCAAATATCAATCATTATTGTTAGCGCAGCTCGTGTTTTCAATTTATTGATTCTCTAAAATTACCTTGTAATTTCCCACTCGTGTATTTATTTACAACCAGATGAGGTGGTTTCTGTGACGATGAAATCTCCGCGAGGACATTTAATACTTCACGGCCGCATATCGGCGGATCATTTAATTGTTGTGTTGGCAGCGTGGAATAAAAAATCGGAAACTCTTTGAGTTTCATCGAAGAATTTATATACCGCATAAACTCGCTTGGCGGAGCTAACCCATATGAATCAAAATAGACAATCCCACGTGAATCAATCGCGTATGCAACCCAGTGAGTTCCCGATCCGCTGCTGTTATCAAGATTGATGATACCGGTTTCAACGCGTTTAGGTTTTCTCGGTAATTGATCTCTCATAAAAACCCCTCTGAAGTTTTTTATCACTAGTTTTTTAGCAGCATCAATTAAATCAAAATTGGACATGGGAAGAATTGGGTTTTCAACTAATAAACCTTTCCTGGTATTCTTAGACCCTTTCCGATGTACCATGAATACGGGGTTCCTGGTAGGTACAACCCCTTTCCCTTTTTTATATCCTTTCCCAGTTGCCTTTTTCAACGCCATCCCTGCCGCGGTCCCAACGGCTCCCAACGCCGCCACTTTCGCCACCGCTGGGGCAGCCGCGGAAATTAACGATGGTATTGCAGCTAACAATGGAAATATACCACCTGATTTTATCATGTTGGCGACTGCAGCCTTTGAAAATACAATTTGAACCCCTCGCTGTTTCTTTAGCGCATCATTGAAATGTTTTATTTGACGATCCGTCAATGATATTTTATGTGTACCGCCGGACATCTGCGCTGGTTTCAACGTTATAGTTGTTCCACATTCTTTAGCGGAATTTGATCGCAATTTCTTGACCTGACCATCAGTCAGCTTGACACTAACAACATTATCTGGCATTGTATTGTAAAACACATTTATGCTTTCAATTGATCTAATTGTGAATCGTTTACATATTTTCCACTGGTGCATCAATAAGTCTCATTCATCCGCCAGCCCCTTCTAACAACATTGATTTGTCGCTGAGAATGACAGCAACCGCTCTATAATTAGCAATAGCGCCACGAAGGACATTAGCTCTGAAGTGTATATCAACGACGGATTGCCTTGTTATATCAAGATGTTCAAGCAAAAAGTAGTAGATCGGATACAAGTTCTTGAAATCATATTGCGATATTTGCAAACCAGTATCAACATTTTGATCATGGCCCATATATGACAGCATACGATGGTACACGCGAGTAATATGGTTTTGACCGAAATTAAGTTATATGTCTTCGGATGATTCCTGCTGGCCATTTATTCTCAACGAGACCTAAGTAACTCCTAATTGATCAATTGCAATTGTGAATTCACTCTTGTCATATCCTGCAACGTGATAAATATATGACGTGGAGCTGAAACGCCTTGTTGTGATGCCAAGTTCCATGTAATTGTACCATTGATATTTGATTGCTTAACATCTGTTGTTGTTGTTAGCCAACTTAGCAATGATTTGCCACCCGCATCCATAAATGATAGTAGTCGCTGCTCTGTGGTAATTGATGGGGCCATTACTGGTTTCCACAAGCCCAATTTAGTTAAAATGACTTTACCAGCGTCAGCATCTGGATTTGCAGGATCCGCTGAAATTCTCCAGATTGCATCATCGTCACTACCCTTTCGCACGAGTACTACTGTATGCTTCGCTCCATAAATAACTTTTCGTACATTTCTACAGAATCCAAATATATGATGCAACGGAATCGTACATGAAAACGATCTACGTTGTCCTGCCAACATTGCTATTCGTGTTGCAGCTCCTAGATTGTACTGGGGATCAGTATTTATAATCATATCCTCGATAGCAGCAGGGACGGGAGGACCAGCACGATCATTTGGTCGTCGTACAGTAAATTGAGTGTGTCCAGCAGTGTTTTTATTATCTTTTGCAAACATCATAGACGGACCTGCTGATCTTGTATAATCGTCAGAATATCTTGCTAACCCAATTATTGTTGTAGCCACATCAACATCACGTTCTATAGACTCAATCTCTTTTCCGTCAATGAGATATCTCGCGGATTCAAATAGCGCCATGATACCATTATTGACTAAGCCGACTTTGGTACCATCTGGATACGGTGCGGATACAGCAGGATTATCAGTAAGTCGTACAAGTTCTCCTTCTACTTCGATAAACGCTTCAGCGTGTAGAAAGTGTTTGCTGGTATCGTGGACTTGAAGTTCAAATCGCGATCGAATATCTGCTTGTATTGCATGTTAGGAATAAAATTGATAATTGCCGACAGATTCGTCCTTGCGTACTTGGGCTTCCATATCTAACGCGGGATCAGCTGTTCGTTTAAACATTATATTAACATACTAGTATTTTCAATTGTGAAATTCTTTGTGATCATCGTCGTTTTTGTTTTCGTTTCAAACCACTTCCTGCTATCATGTTTGCGATATCATCTTGGTTACTGTTCGCCAGCGGCGCAGTCACGGATGACGGAGTCACCGAAGCAGCCAACGACGCTAATTTTTCTTCCACTGCGCCATTTATTGCTTTGCTGACACTTGCAGGCATCACTATTGTAGATTGCAGTACAACTGCTTGCTTTTTTCGTCGTCGCACCAATGATATTATTTTATCTTTCGCGGCAGAAAATGCCTTTCCGGCAAAATTTCCAACAGCGCTGATTCCCTTATCACGAATAACATCAATGGCCTTTATTGATAATTGTTTAGCTAACGGCGCCACTTTTTGGGCCATTCTTGTAAATAGCCCCGCAATGGTACTGCCGAAACCATCTCCTTAATATGCTATATAAACAGGCAATCGTGAGGTCACCACGTAGACGCTTACGGGTTTATCATGGTTGTAGTGTATGATCATCTTGTTATAAAACTAGTAGTTTTTCAATTAGTGATCAATCGCTGTAATAACCATGGGCGTCTCTGTGATTTTCAACTAATTCAGCAATGAGTTCTCGATATACATCAATGCCCATGATACCGCCGGCAAATAATCGTCTACAGATATCAGCTGCTTCATTAATTATCTCGAAGGAGTTGTTTCCGGCTCGCTTTCCACCCATAAGTACTTCTAACCGTGATATATCACTTAAAATATTACCAGGACATGTCACGGTTGCGTTGAAATCCTTTGGATTTCCAATCGAATATCCTTTTCCGCTTGTTTTCTTAGAACCGGCTTCTGCTTTTATGTCTATTTGTTCCGGTATTGGATCCTCCGTATAACGTGGTGGTTGTGGACCGCCTTTAACCGCAGCTAGAAAGTCATCATAACCAGGGTGCTGCCACGTTGTGATTCTATCCCAGCCGCGTTTCACTAAATATATTTTTGATGCCCAAGTGTCTTTGTTTTTTTTATAAAACTTTTAAACTCGTCTTTTAATGAATTCTCTCTTTTACCCTTTGGAAAATTTTCTCTAGCAAAATCAGCTAATTCGGAATCCGTATGGTTTCCTCTAATTTCATTTAATGCTGCGACTGTAAATATATTTTTAGGTGAATAGTCTCTTCCTGCAGCTGCACCTTGCTGTTCTTCTTCGCGTTCTTCAATTTCGCGTTGAGTTTTTATATCACTGGATAGCTGTTGTATCCCTGCGCGCGTTTGTTCGGTCTCTGCTGCTATCTTTTCAAGTGTATTAAGCAGCGGCATATTCTTTGCTCGTTCTCATTCAGGAATATCTCCGTATATCGCTGCTTCAGTTAACTTTTTCACATCTTTGGTCGCACTTGTTATCGGAGTAAACAGTTGTTCACTTGACACAGAAAAGTCAGTTTGCATTTGTTGTCGTTGTTGAAGTTTCTAGCGAAGTCTGTCTCGAACCGGTATAAACCTTTTAATTGCTACTAGCCGCTCTCGGGCTAATTTAGTTGTAAACAATTCACCTACCATATATTGTTTGTGAACTGAGTTTTCAAATGTGAAACTATAACAATTAAAAGCTGAGTTAATAAAAAAAATGTACTATCAAGCTAACGTATCCATCTCGGACATGTTTCAGAAATAACATCGCTGGGGGTTTTAAAATTGTAATATCTGAGAACGGTGATGAACGATTTTTGTTAACGACGCGGCAACAACAACTACGTGAAAAAGGAGGCGTCGCGGTGATTACTTGCTACCACAACCAGATCATCCAGTACGCACATAACTGCATGAGCAAGCCCAAACTGCTGAGTATTCTTTCAGGAGAAAATCCTATGTGACAAGTGTAACAAGTGTTACAAAAAACGCTATTTTTTTTTTACTGAAAGCCTATTTTTTATAGTAACGCTCACGTGGTTAGGATACTGGTTTTTCCTCGGTTAATATTTTTCTAAGATCACGAACCTTAGAACTAATTTCAGCTCGTTTTTGATACTCTTGGCCGAGCATTTGACGTATTGCTTCAACGGTGCTAAAAAGCGTTATAAATGGATTAATGTCGTTACCGTACAAACAAGCATTGGTGGACTTTTGAATTCCTTTCACAAGCCTGTACATTTTAGTTAAAACATAACGACCCTTACTAGACTGATACTCAGTGTCTTCATATTCCGAGGTAATCCTGTCGCAGTCGAGATCTTTAGATAATACTATCCCTCGATTGTTCAAATTTGAAATTTCAACAATTATAGAATTTACATCTTTGATATCCATTATTTATATAATACATTTTAACTCTAATTATTAAAAAATATTGGGGGTCGTTTTTAACCCGTTTTGTTTTATGGACAGTACAATGCCGTATATATCTCCACTCGAGTGTTGTGGCAGATTTTAGGCATACATATACTTAATTAAGTTAATTAAGGATGGTACAATGAAATGATGATGGAATTTGTGATGTGATGGTGGGTGTGCCATGCAAGCCCAAGGGAACACCAAAGCATACATCTCCGAAAGGGAGGCCTAAGGTGACAAACATCATCTTAGACCGCCCAGAAGATATGCTTGGGGGACATAACAACATGTGCTAATGAAACGATGATGGAATTTGTGATGTGGATGGTGGGCGTGTGCAAGCCCAAGGGAACCCCAAAGCATACATCTCCGAAAGGGAGGCCTAAGGTGACAAACATCATCTTAGACCGCCCAGAAGATATGCTTGGGGGACATCACAACATATACTTAATTAACTTAATTAATGGACAGTACAATGCCGTATATATCTCCACTCGAGTGTTGCGGCAGATTTTAGGCATAACATATACTTAATTAACTTAATTAATGGACAGTACAATGCCGTATATATCTCCACTCGAGTGTTGCGGCAGATTTTAGGCACAACATGTACTTAATTAACTTAATTAATGGACAGTACAATGCCGTATATATCTCCACTCTAGTGTTGTGGCAGATTTTAGGCATAACATATACTTAATTAACTTAATTTATGGACAGTACAATGCCGTATATATCTCCACTCGAGTGTTGTGGCAGATTTTAGGCATAACATATACTTAATTAACTTAATTAAGGATGGTATATTCAATGAAACGATGATGGAATTTGTGATGTGGATGGTAGGACGGCACAAAGACACCACAAACATGAAACGACGGAGCGGATTTTCTACGGCCAATCCAACCGATCAAAAGCAACCCAATTAAATTAACCCGTTTGCATTACTGACAAAAGACAACCACACGCCCGGGTCAATGGCGTTGGTTAGTTTTGGTAGGTCGGATTTGGCTTTCGAAAGCCCCAAGCTTATTACGGGTCATAACGTATATAAGGTGACTAATACAGCAGCGTTGATTCACGGGTGTGTTATTTTATTTCCTTGAATTACTTATTAATGCTGTTTCACAACATTTAAATGAGACAAAATATTTAAATAAAACACTAAACAAAAGAATACAGTTGTTCAATAACAGCGTTTTTTTCTCTGTTCTAATCCTCTAGACAAATGCGTTACCGATTAGGCCACAAAGAGCTGTATACAGAGGAATTTTAACAACTCTCACATAGTTATTTTAACCACGCCCACTTACTTCAATGAATGGGAAATACTAGAGTTGCATGCTCGTTCCGACTGAGCGAACACAGGTAACGTGTATAGCTGAATGTAGATGGTCTAAGGGTTTATAAAAAAATAAATACAACTGTTTAAATGATGCAGTTTTAGCCAAGCGATAATAAAAAGTTTTAGAAAATGTAGTTATAAAGGATGTTTTAAGGCAGATACTGTCCTTTTATTTCTTTATTTGTCTTCGTTATATCTTATTACTCTATTACAGTCACGTGTGCGCGCCCATGTCAATTATACCTCTCTACCTGTCAGAAATAGCAGACGACACAAATACCTTTGACGGTCATAATACAAGGGAACTTAGTGAGTAGAAAGTTATGAATGGTGGCGGATTTATCCATAAAGGATTTATCTCCCTTGAATCATTTCAAATGTATACGAATTTTATTTTATGGCCATTTTTCCTTGAGACGACAGATCTAGTAATATTTTCTGCAACAAATCGTATTGAAGGCCTACACATATCGAAATATGTAATGGCTTCATTTATTGACTGAAATATTTTCTCCTCGTTGGTTTCTGTATCAAATGATTTGACATGTTTTGCCCTTTTTTGCGTGTTTGCCGGTTCCACCTAATTTTGTATTCTAACGCTGAGTAACAACTCGTAAGTTATCCAATTTGTTATTTTGAGGGAATCCATCAACGTGATCAATCACAAATCCGTCTTCGATTAATCCGTAAAATGCTTCATAGATTATTCTGTGATTAAGATATGTCTTCTTCCCGGCTGTAAACATCAAGTATCCCATATTATTTACCCATCCAACCGGCCTCTTTAGTCTGCAATTTCTAACAACACCATCAAGGGATGCTTCATAATTAACAAGCACTGGGTGAGGTCTGAAATCTTGGCTCATTTGTATAATAATACTACTTGTCTAATTTATATCTGCTTTAATTATAAACCTCTTGATATAATCTTGAGGAGTTTTTATGATTTTGTCGCTGACGGAGTCATCGGTAGGATCAATGACTGTATTTTTTATTCGTCATAATAGCGTTTTAGATCCCTGTATCGTTTGCCGCCACAACTGAGACACAACTGCGATTTTCCTCTTACCCCCACCCCACATCGGAGGCATGGAAGGGGGCCAAAGGAACCGTTGCGAACGCTTTGTAAATGATACCCACAGAATTCGCTTCTGCATGTTTTGTTACATGGAGTTGTTGATCCAATCATTAGCCACTTGCAATGATTCATTATACTATATTTTTCTATTTGTAACGTTGTCGAGCCGACCCTTTGAGATTAGGTTGGGTTTTGAAGAAATAACAAACACGTTTGTTCAAATAAAACTTATATTATAAAACAAATCATCATGATAGGTATATATATATATATAATGAGCACACAATACACACACAAATGAATCTACTACCCTACTATATGACGGTAGTCATACACTATAGTACTATATATATATATATGTGAATCATACACTACTGTATTATGTCCATAGTCATACACTACTGTATTATATATCTATAGTCATACACTACTGTATTATCTATCTATAGTCATACACTACTGTATTATCTATCCATAGTCATATACTACTGTATTATCTATCCATAGTCATACACTACTGTATTATCTATCTATAGTCATACACTACTGTATTATATATCCATAGTCATACACTACTGTATTATCTATCCATTGTCATACACTACTGTATTATATCTCTACAGTCCTACACTACTGTATTATATCTCCATAACGTAGTATGACATTGACCATTGATACGATATTCGTACTCCACGCAACATAGTCAGTAAATCAAATCATAAGGTTTGAGTGACTATAATGATACTATTTGTGTCACACACACAAAATATAATCAATAAAAACCAAACAATACTATCCCATTGACTGAACACGCTATTCGTGTTTTACATAAATAGTCAAAAAGCAAACGGAGGGTTCTATTGTCTACAAACACGCTATTCGTGTTTTACATAAAAGTAGTCAACAAAACAAAACTGCAAGTGTTAACATTTCACTTCCCTCCGGTGTGACAGTAGTTCATTGTCCGTCTCCATTCCACTGGTCAACATTGGTCTTGAATACTCATCTATTCACACGACCGGCGAGCTGAATATAAAAATCGACAATTTTCCAAATAATAAAAATGAATTTACACAATACATAAAAACGAACGTGCTATTCCGAAACTGAATATTCAACTGAAACAATAAACCAAAAAGGAATGTATTTAACTCACCCAACTTTTTGGCTCTAATATCCGACAAATGTAATGTTTAGAGGTCTGCTCTAATGTCCACTGTGTCTTAAAAAGACCCTGCACTGTACCTATATATTAGTCGGCCGTACTTGTAAAAAAGTAATTCGCGTGAAACCTTCATTATACGCGCGGCACGTGCGACTCGCTGTATAGGACAACTCACTTAGATGAGTATGGTGTACCCCCTACGCCATATCGGGTATTGCGTAACAGCGTCATAACAACGAGTTTAAAAATAATAATTCATTAAATACGGAATAACGACAAACAAATTATATAACAAAATTAATGCTTAAAATATAGCTTAGAGGAGTATGGTGTATCCTCTATGCCATATCGGGCATTTCGTAACACACCTCCCCCCTAAGAAAAGTATATTTACTTTAAAAACCACGAAATTACACGATATGGGTAACCAGATAATCAATGGCTACTGAGATAATCCGCACCCACATTTTCCGTACCTTTGATTGCCTCGATTCGGAATCTGTAAGGTTGTAACAACAAGGCCCATCGCATCAACCGTGAATTATTAATCTTTGCCTTATTGAGGTAAAGTAGAGGCTGATGATCTGTTTCCAGATTGAAGTCTCGGCCCTGGAGGTAGGTTTGGAATTTATCTATCCCCCACACTACTGCTAAACAATCTTTCTCTATTCAGAGAAATGTTTTTCTCTTGGAAGTAATTTCCTGCTGGCGTAGGCGACTGGGAGCTTGATTCCATCTTGTTCCTGTAATAAAACCGCCCCTAGTCCCAACTACGTGTCCCAAACACTCTAAACTCCTATACCCCACGTTGCATTTAGTAGGTTTTACAGTCAACTTAGCTTTACGTAATCGATCTAGAACTTGAGCAATGTCACGTAAATGCTCTTCCCACGTATCACTAAATATAAAGATGTCGTCAATGTAGGTTTCCACATGCTGCAATCCCTTCATCACTTTACGCATTAGTCTTACAGCACAAGCCCCGGCGTTTACCAATCCGAACGGTAGAACACGAAATTGGTACAATCCACTTCCGGTGGCGAACGCAGTCATTTCTTTTGTTTCCTCTGACAAGGGTATCTGCCAATATCCCATTGTCAGATCCAGTCTCGTGACATATTTATGCCCTGCCATACGGTCGAAAATACTTTCAATGTCCGGTATGGGTTCGGCATCAAATACCGTACGCGCGTTCAATTGGCGGAAGTCAATGCAGAATCTGTTTGTGCCGTCACTCTTTTTCACTAGAACGACAGGTGATGCATACGGTGAGCATGACTTCTCTATCACTCCTAATTTAAGCATTTCTTCGACTTCCTTTTCGATGATATCTTTGGATGCATGAGGCATTGGCTACCCCTTGACTCGAAATGGTTCATGCGATGTAAGTTTAATTCTATGCTCTAGCACATCTGTTTTACCAGGTTTGTTCGAAAACACGTCGGCATAGTCATTGACGAGATCCTGAGCCTCCTTTCTCTGTTTCTCAGTCAAATCGGGACTCGTATTGAATATCGTCTTTCCCATGTCGCCCTCCAGTAACCCACTCAAATTAAGACCTGGAACTGACTCTTGTTCCTCATCCTCCTCAATGATGGCTACCCCGACCACGTTTAAAATTCCTTGGTCTGGCTTTGCATTTGTCCGATCGTAGTACCGTTTCAATAAATTAGCATGAAACGTACGGGACTTTCCACCTACATCGATGGTATAATCCATGCCTCCCTTTTCATCTATGATGGTATATGGACCTTTCCACTGTAACATTAATTTGTTTCTCTCGGTTGGCAGGAGAACCAAAACTCTGTCATCCTTTTTAAATTTTCGATCACGCGCTTTTGAATTATAGTAGCGAGCTGCGCGACTACTAGCTTGCCTTAACGTTTCATGGGCTATTGCACAAGTCTCTCTCAACTTGTCCTTCAAATCACATACGTACTGGTATGTCGTTCGAATCTCGTCATCTGTTTCGTCATCTGACCATAATTGTCTCAAAATTTTCATTGGCCCTCGCACCGTTCTTCCATATAAAAGTTCAAATGGTGAAAACCCTAGACTCTCTTGAGGAACTTCTCGATATGCAAATAATACTGCATGAAGATATCTATCCCAATCGTTCGGACGCTCTGCACACATCCGTCGCAACATTTGTTTGAGTGTTCCATTGAACTTCTCAACCAGCCCGTTGCACATTGGGTGATACGGAGTTGTCCATAGTTGTTTGATTGATAGAAGCCTACTAACTTCTGCCATGAGTTCTGATGTGAACTGTGACCCACAGTCTGTCAGAATCTCTTCCGGAATCCCTAATCTACTGAACATTTCTACTAGGGCTTCGGCTACTCGCTCAGTTTCGATGGATGTTAGAGCGACGGCTTCCGGATACCTGGTTGTATAATCAACCATAGTCAAGATGTACCTATTCTTGCGGTCTGTAAGAGGTGATAATGGACCAACAATATCTATCGCCACGCGTTTGAACGGAGTTTCAATTAAAGGCATTTTACCGAGAGGTACGCGTTTCACTTTCCCTTTGTACTGCGTTTTCTGACAAATGTCGCATGATCTGCAATACCTAGTTACGTCACCGTGAGCCCCTGGCCAATGAAATTCTGCACATACACGGTCTTTAGTTTTTGTAGAACCCAGGTGACCCCCCATCGTTGACTCGTGTGCTAACTTCAACACATGCGGTCTATAGTTCCGAGGCACTACTTCCTGTGTAAACCGTCGGCCTTCACGAGTAGTATGCTCCCTATGCAAGACATTATTGAGATATTTGAACCGGTAGCTACCCCCACCTTTACATTTCATGACTTCCCCTGACGCGGCTTTATTTCTGATTATTGACAACGACTCGTCTTCCTTTTGCTCTTCAATTAGTGCCCTTTTATCTATCATCGGTATGGCATCTGGTACTTTTAATTTTGGCAAAGGCTTCTTACTCTTCGATATATGTGACCTAGTTTCAGCAGCCATGGAAGTTGGAACATCGGCCGCTGCTTTGCCTGGCACAACGAAATTCGCTACCCCTTCTATATTACCTACAATCAGATCATACAGAGGTCGCTTTACACAACATGCTGTCACTGTGCCTGTCAAATAAGGTGTTTCGATATGTACGCATGCCGTCGGCACTTGTACTGCGGTATTATCCATCAATCTGACAGATACCGTTTCCCCAAGGTATTGATCCGGCCTTACCAAACTTTGCTTAACAACTACTGTATTACACCCCGTGTCTCTAAGTACTGAGGCCCTAACCCCATTCACTAATCCCTCACACTGTATTGATACGTTTGATGCCTTTTGATTGGAGCCACTCTTATTGCTCTCTACACAAGCTGAAGAGCCTACCATATACGATACCCCTACCGCCTTTGGTAAATCCTTTTTACGCTTCGGACATGCACTAGACATGTGACCCCATTCTCCGCAACTGAAACATTGTTTTCTCTGTCTATCTTGACTTCTAGGTCCCCTCTGATCTAACCTAACCAACTCACCCTTTTGGTTTTGAGGTAAACCCCTCCCAAAATTAGTTTTATCCGAATTGACCTGCTTACTTTCCTTAGGACCCCTCGTGTCCCGGACTATCACATTCATAACCCCTCCGTGTGCATCAGCGAATATATCTGCTTGTTTAGCCATCTCGCTTGACTTATTAATGGTTTTCTCCTTTAAGTATTGGAATAGTTCCTTACTACATACCGCAAGCAACTGATCTCTGACAAGAAAATCACATACTGCTTCGTAAGTCTTTGCGACTCCCCCGCAAGCTAACCAACGGAATAGGTAATTAGATATCCGGTATACAAATTGATCAAAGTTTTCTCCCTTTTCTGGCTTACTAGATCGGAATTTTCCCTGAAACCCTTTTCAGTAAGTTCAAACCTTTTCAGTAATGCATCCTTTAACAAATCGTAGTTAGATGCCTCTGCACTTGGTATCCTTGAGTACACTTCTAAAGCCCTTCCTTTTAATAAAGTGCTAAGATGTAATGCCCAATCTTCTTTTCGGAGATTTTGCGCAGTAGCATATCTTTCAAATCTCAACAGGTAACTATCTAAGTCATCTTTATATTCTTCAAATGCTGGAAGTTGTGGTTTTTTGAATTTACTCGATTGAAATACCCTATCGTTTTCTAGTCTAGACCTTTCTAACTCTAGCTTTTCCCTTTCGATCCGCGCACTAACTTCTAATTTCTCGCGCTCTGCTTCCTGTTCACGTTGAAACTTCTCCTTTTCAATGCGTGCGTTTAGTTCTAGTTTTTCGCGTTCTGCCTCTCGTTCTAAATCTAGTTTTTCGCGTTCTGCCTGTATTCTTTCTTTTTCAATGTGTGCGTTTAATTCTAGTTTTTCGCGTTCTGCCTCCCTTTCTTCGGCGCGTCTATCTCGTTCTCTATTTTGTTCGTCCTTGATAAACTGCTGTAAAGCTTCCCCCTCATACCCCAATTGCTTACCAAGCTCTAACAATTCCCTAGTGGACGACATGATTTTAGACAAACGTTCGCTTCAAACGAGCGTCACTAAATTAACTTGTTTATCTAAGGGAAGACCAAATTCAGTTTCGTTTACAATGAGAAGGTAAAATAGTATTTCTCAAAACACTCCTGTCTCAAAGGCTTTCCCCGACACTTGTTGGATATGAAAGCTCAAACTAACAATCCAAAAGTTTGCTCGGATAGAAAGTACAATCCCACCGCTGCCACCAAAATTGTAACGTTGTCGAGCCGACCCTTTGAGATTAGGTTGGGTTTTGAAGAAATAACAAACACGTTTGTTCAAATAAAACTTATATTATAAAACAAATCATCATGATAGGTATATATATATAATGAGCACACAATACACACACAAATGAATCTACTACCCTACTATATGACGGTAGTCATACACTATAGTACTATATATATATATATGTGAATCATACACTACTGTATTATATCCATAGTCATACACTACTGTATTATATATCTATAGTCATACACTACTGTATTATCTATCTATAGTCATACACTACTGTATTATATATCCATAGTCATACACTACTGTATTATCTATCTATAGTCATACACTACTGTATTATATATCCATAGTCATACACTACTGTATTATCTATCCATAGTCATACACTACTGTATTATATCTCTACAGTCCTACACTACTGTATTATATCTCCATAACGTAGTATGACATTGACCATTGATACGATATTCGTACTCCACGCAACATAGTCAGTAAATCAAATCATAAGGTTTGAGTGACTATAATGATACTATTTGTGTCACACACACAAAATATAATCAATAAAAACCAAACAATACTATCCCATTGACTGAACACGCTATTCGTGTTTTACATAAATATTCAAAAAGCAAACGGAGGGTTCTATTGACTACAAACACGCTATTCGTGTTTTACATAAAAGTAGTCAACAAAACAAAACTGCAAGTGTTAACATTTCACTTCCCTCCGGTGTGACAGTAGTTCATTGTCCGTCTCCATTCCACTGGTCAACATTGGTCTTGAATACTCATCTATTCACACGACCGGCGAGCTGAATATAAAAATCGACAATTTTCCAAATAATAAAAATGAATTTACACAATACATAAAAACGAACGTGCTATTCCGAAACTGAATATTCAACTGAAACAATAAACCAAAAAGGAATGTATTTAACTCACCCAACTTTTTGGCTCTAATATCCGACAAATGTAATGTTTAGAGGTCTGCTCTAATGTCCACTGTGTCTTAAAAAGACCCTGCACTGTACCTATATATTAGTCGGCCGTACTTGTAAAAAAGTAATTCGCGTGAAACCTTCATTATACGCGCGGCACGTGCGACTCGCTGTATAGGACAACTCACTTAGATGAGTATGGTGTACCCCCTACGCCATATCGGGTATTGCGTAACAGCGTCATAACAACGAGTTTAAAAATAATAATTCATTAAATACGGAATAACGACAAACAAATTATATAACAAAATTAATGCTTAAAATATAGCTTAGAGGAGTATGGTGTATCCTCTATGCCATATCGGGCATTTCGTAACACTATTTAAATACTTGTTTTAATTATAACATTGAGGAGTTCGAGAAATTATCAGCAATTAAGCATTACAAAAACGTTAAATTTAATCTCGATAGAACCCTCAAAGATGTGCCAAAACGGGCAATAACGGATAGAGCCCTGATAAATAAAATACGCGATTGTATTAATGAATTCCAGCACGACGGTGCATCTCATAGCTGGTCAACATTTCGAATTGATGGCGTTGTTGATGCCACCATGAACGACAGCAACGCAGCATTGATGTTATCACAACTTGGCAACAAAAAGTATTTGTTTAGAGTGAAATTCATTATCCGTGTAGAATCAGGCGGTTGGATTATATGAGAAAAGTTTGAACCGATTCTCAAAGACAAGAAAACAGTCGTTGTTAGCCGTGATTCTAAGCCGGGTCTGTTAACTGGAATTGACAAACCATACTATGAACGAGCATATCCTGAAACAGCAGTTGTGTATGGGATATATCCGTTAAATGAAAAACCCGGTATAGGAAAACTTAAACCTATGAAACAGTCGTCGCCGGCGACTTTGTCGTCTGTGGCTTTGCCACTCAATTGTGTAGCAGCACGAATAACAGAACATTTTACAAATGCATCCCGAGGGAACAAACTTACCGATCTACGGCGTAGCAAAATACCTCAATGGGAGTTAACGGTGAAAGACCGCGGAGGAACTATTAGCGATATAGCGAAATTAGAAACATCACTGAGATTTCCAATAACAGTTATGACGATAACCGGAGAAGTTTTATACGAATCCAAATATAACAAAAATGGAGCCCCAATTAAAATTATTGATCATAACGAACACGCATGTACGTCCGCGGTCACAATATTTCCACGAAACAGAACAATAAAGTATATGCCGGACGAATTCTTACGAGAAGAATTTTCCAGGGATGGTTTTCTCGTTGAAGAGAAACTATTCGATGCTATTGCGCATTTGAGTAAAAACGACCCAGTGTCGGTGTGGTTACTTCGCAGCACTGAAAACGCCACGGATACGTTTGATCAGTTTGTAAGACCAAACGGTGAATTATAACGCACTGAAGCATTTCACAACAAAATGAAAAAAGCAGCTAGTGGGTTTTTAACAGCGTGTGGCGAAGCCACCAACAATGATGAAATCATCAACGATGAAATCATCAACGATGAACAATTATTGACAAACTGTTTAAGAACCCCGTCGGTTGCAGCTCATTTTGAAAGAATCAAAAACGCATGGAAACCAACACGCGTAGAATTCTTGCCAGACATTGAGGATAGTTGTTTAGAATTTAATCATGGAGGTTTATGGAATAACAAATACGACCATGATAATATCATATCAGTTGATATGGTTGCTTGTTATCCAGCGAGTTTTCTTGGTTATGGAGAGTGTACTGAGTATTTTTAACGATTTGGACACCCCGTACATGAAATGACTCGTGTGGCAATTAATGGACCGCTGCCTGATTTTGATTTAACTGGATTCGCTCGTGTAGTATCATCTGAGTTCGCAGCAGGACTTCATCGCTGTTGTTATATTTGGATTGGTAGACACATGTCTGAAAAGAAGTGGCTGCCAATAGCGCTATTACGATTCTTGATTGATACAAAAATGTTAATTTCACTGACGGTCAGTGAAGCAATTATATCATATCGGAAATAAATCAATGTCTGGTTACTAACACCGGAACGTCTTGATAGTATAATTGACGAATCCAGAAAACATATTGATGCCGACGAAGAATATATCATTGAGTGGTTCAAACGGGTATTTAATCAACGAAACATCGAAGCAAAAGATCTCGGCAGAAGAATAATCGGAAAAATCACTCAGGGAGGGAAAAATGTGACTATAAAAGATATTGTTCACGGCTAAATATGGATAACACCGAATACGACTTTGTAATCGCGGATGCAGTATCCAAAAACATATATGTGGATCGTAAAGACGCTTTCTTGTCCGATGGAACAAAATTGGGTACTGTTGTTACTTATAGCGACGGTTACAGATCCCCGTATACACATTTGAGGTCGTCGATGCTGGGTTATGCTTGTATTAATTTATTTTCAATGATAAATAGATTTCCTGACAATGCGGTTAGAGTTGCCGTTGATTCATTTTACATTAACAGCGAGTACAGTTGCGCAGTTGCTGAATTCACTAATTCGGATGAAAGTTGGGGATCATGGAGAATTAAAAAAAACTGCTGCGTGATTATTCCGAATCAGCAGATGTTGAAATTAAAAGTAATTACTTACGCGATGATAATTTATCAGAACGTTCTAATGCACCACAGATATCCGACCCAATTTGTAGATATAAAACAGTTTATTTAAACGGCTGTGGCTGGTCAGGAAAAACGACTCGGGCGATTGAATTATATCAAGGTAGAGCAAATATGATTGTGCTGACACCGACCCATAGACTAGCGCGAGAGATAAAACAACGAAACGTCGAAACTTGCACTTATCATAGTTTTTTTTTTCGATACAACGGCGACAAATGGACCCCTGAACGAATGGGCGAGAAATTCATCCCTGCGGTTATTTGTTGGGATGAGATATGTACGGTTTCGTTAGATGTAATAAAAATGTTTGTTGATTGGTTGCTGCAAAAGAATAAAGCGGTAATAATGTGTGGAGATCATGGCCAACCACCACCATTTGTCGGCGCGGGTCCACATGATTGGTTAAGCGAGTACGTGGATTATTATGAAGAAATTGATAGCGATTACAGGTCGCTCGAAAAATATTAATCAGATTACAACCCGATAAAATACAATGTGAAATAATTCGGGAAATGATTTCTGAAACTCCCATGGAAGAATTTTGGGAAGTATGGAGGCCGAACGATTTTGTAGTGGCGAGTAGAAAGATAGAGACAAACTTCAGCAGCAATTATTTGAGCTTCATAAAGAAAAATATCCCCTGATAAAAGTTCCATTGTGTTATAGACCCGCTGACACACGGCGGCAAAACATCGAAGTCGAAATTCCAGGACAGCGCGAAAGACAAACACTAGTATTAAATGATATTGTGCTGGTTGATATCAGTATTGTCGAAGACGCATTGCGTGCTAATAAATTGCCATGGACACTGGGTTACGTAACAACAATACATTCCTCGCAGGGATTAACCATCTCGGATACAATTGTTTGGATAGTCGATAATCGCATTGAGTGGTCAAATTTAGTCTATCTTGCAGTGTCTAGAGTACGGCGAATAAATCAACTTCGAAGAATTGTTTTCGATGATGACATCACAATGGATGATATTGATGTTAGCATCATTAATAAGAACTCTCCGGCTACAAACAACAAGACAAAAAAAAAAAACAACGAGAATTTGATATTGATGCTGAATTAATAATTACGCTGAAGCAACAACAGAATAATCACTGCGCGAGTTGCAATTGTATAATGCGTTGGCAGTATTCGGATAAAGATCCTCGCCAATTTACCGTAGACAGAAAAATCACAGGCCCGGTCATGTCAGAAACAATGTAATGTTGACTTGTCTTGAGTGCAACAGACGCAACGGCGCTAGTTAAGACCATGCGGTGGCAATTGAGTATCATCAGGAATTACTTGTAATTGTTCGCGTGTAAAACCACGCTGAAGGGCAGTTGAATCCAATTTATAGATTGGAGGTCTACCAGTTGATCGTGTTATAGTAGATATGCTATGCGTAGTGACACTCCAAATAGGATCAGTAGCCCTTTTTTTACCACCTTCAAGCTCTCCTGGTTCATATAAATAACTCACGGTGACATTGCTGAGAATTGGATGAGAAACGCTATCCCGCTGTGGTTGTGGTATATACTTTTTTTATTGCGTTGTTAGGTTTCATATTGATTGCTCTGGTAATCTCGTTATTTAGCGCTGCAACTACCCCTGATAACCTTTTGACCCATTCATGGGATCGCTTTTCTTGGATGAATTCTTTTGCGTATTGATATCCAAATAACCGCTCAGCAAGAGCCCGATTAAATCGTTCTACAATTGCCTCATCGTGATGTAACGCAGTATGCCCCCGTCTGATGGTGACATTGTGATGTTTCATTGTAGATGCAACCACACCCTGAAATTCCTTGCCAGGATCAACTTGTAACAGATTTGGCCAGCGTAGAGGGCCTCGTCGATAAATCTTTTCAAATGCAAAAGCAACTTCAGGTGATGATTTTGTTTTTAGCGGTTTTGCTTGTTTGTATCGACTTTCAACATCAACTACGGTTAGAGCGTATTTGTAACCGTTGTCACGTGGTATGAACAATAAATCAGCTTGATGAAGTTCATTGGGTCCGGTAACATCAAAATGCGAGAAATTGATTTGTTTAGGACGCGGTAGATAAATTTGCCATATAGTCTGTTTGGATAACCAATTAGCCGCAGTGGTCTTTTTCACTTTTGCGGCGTTGGCGAGTTTATTGATTGCAGCGTTACCCCTCCAGTATCCCCTCGGAGAATAATAAATAGATTCCATATTATTAATTATCAGCGCCCATTATCAATTTGCCTTTCATAGCTGATTTTACCAACCACGAAGCCAATTTTTCTTTGAAAGATTTATCAGGAATAGCATTTAACGCATGAATTAATTTCACATCCGCGAGATGCCTGTGTTGCGAATTGCTGCTTTTATAATATGCAACATCATGAGCATGACACGCATTATCAATAGCGTTTATCGGATACTTGCCGGGTCGGGGCTGATTTTGATCATCAAGTCTGATATCTAATCGTGTTCTGGGGCCACAGTAACTATATCCTGGAAGGTGCTTTTCTCCGGGGTACCTTGCCCATGGGGTTCCAGGGAACTTTGCCAATTTGGCTGCGATATCACCTTATCGTTTTTTTTAAAAACATCTCCGGATTTCATAGAAACAAATCTAAACTTTTTTATACCACATGTTGCACATCTACCAGTAAGTGCTGATCTGTTATTTTTAGTTGTAATCGTCGTCACATCATTTGTGTTAGTACGCGTTTTACACTTCACACAATATAGATCCATAATTTATGTATAGAGATATGAATATAATTGATTTTTCAGCGACTAAAACAAGAGAACCAGTTAAGCATCATGCAGCGCTACCAAACTCTATCCGCGCAATTATAATCGGGCCATCTGGATCCGGCAAGACGCAATTGTTGCTCAATTTAATAGTGAGATGGATGAAATGGAATAAGTTGTATTTAGTTGCTCCTAGCGTAGATGATCAACGATGCTATGAAGTGCTAAAAGATTTTAATGAAAACGCTTCAGAGATTGCCGGCAAGGGCATTATTGAACTTATAACCGATATTGACGAGGCACCATCCGTGGATGACCTTGATGGGAGCATTAACAATTTAGTTGTATACGACGATGTGATGTTAGACAATCAAAAAAAACCCAGCTAGAATATTTTCCCGAGGCAGGCACAAAAACACTGACGTGATATATGTCACTCAACGCTACACTCAGATTCCAAAGTGATCAGAGATAACTGTAATATTCTTGCTGTGTTTAACGGCGTTGATACATATACGCTACGAAATATTTGGCAGACATGGTGTTCTGATATGTACTTCAATCAATTTAAAAATTTCTTTAGTAAAGCTCAGTCAACCCCGCATGGATTTATAACAATAAATTTACATGATCCTCGAGCACGATATCGTATCGGACTTGATCAAATATTTGGTTGAAATAAATTATTAACCCATATCAGCAGGGGGGGGGGGGCGATGACAACACCACTGCGACGTTTGACGGTTAAGCAACGAAAACGCGAATAGAGTATCACCGCGCAAATTCATGTTTTGAGCAAGAAATCAATAAGTCTCCGTTTACTAAATGGAGACTTTCTTTTTTTTTTGGTTAAAATATGAGATTCGCAGGAAGGCTCTATTTTCCGTTTTGAGGGCTTAAAGTAATTTTGTCGGAAAAAGTTGTAGGGTTCGTTCCCCCTGCTGCTCAGTTTGATTACAGTATATGCGTTTGTTAGTCGAACATAATTTTCCTGCAGACACCATACGAAATTTCAAGTAGTATTCGTTAGGACAACGGTCAACTAACAAAAATATTTACTTTTGTGTTGAAAATAGGCTCAAGAAAACGGCAGTCTCAAGACTATTATCTGCAAGAATTGTAAGTGTTAGAGTAGTCTTCTTCCCAAGGTCGTATATTAATTGAATAAGTGTAATTCTCTATGTCCTACCACCTAACCCCCCTCCCCGCAAACAATCTCTACACATTAATGGATGGATGATAAGCTAAGTCGGAATTAAATTACACAGTAAATCATAGCTTACTGTACACACCCATGACTGCAAGCAAGGATACAAATCAACTGTATAAGAAAAAATACCCGAATCTTAGCCAACGTGAAGATAAACGTTGTCAACAAGAGAACATGTTTTGCTGATTTATTAAGCATTCTGAAAATCAGTTATCCGTTCTTTGGAGCACTTGTAAGCTCTAGTGATATGATCATAGCGTAATGCTTTCTTAGCTTGATATATGGTAAGCATTTTGGTATATCGCTCTAAATAGCTACTGCTGTTGTTCATTCTAACAGCAATAATTAGTCCGTTTGTTGTAATTTATATGATCACTATACAATTCGACAAGAATAGATTGACAAAGACTCCTTAGCATTACTTTCAAGAAATAAATTTTGCACAAAACAGAATGCATTTCGCTTATCACAACCGCGCCGTAAAACTGAAATTAATAAAATATGCGTGCATCATGATTGCAGTGAGTTACAGGATATCCATCCCCTTCAAAACATATATGTGTGCATATTATTTGTTTTAATATAATACGTATGATAATGTAGCTTGTTTCCTTCTACAATTAGAAGGAAAAAGAAAACGATTGGAAATAGACGATAAACAAGAGACTAAAAGTGGAAATCGTTAAGATTAAACAATGATTATTGTAAATTCATTATTGTGTATTAATATTACTCCTACTACTACAACCATCATGTCTAAATAAAACGTCGACCGTCAGGCACTTTTAATTGTAATGTTGTGAAACATCTAGGGATATACCCATAAAACGGGCATTTGAACAATGCATATTTAATATGAACATGTCAGGTGAACAATACAAGTGAAATAATCTATCATTGGGAGTAGCCCAACAAATGGTGACCAGTGAATATTTGTGTCAGAACAAAAGTGCTCTTGTCTTAGCGAAAATGATTAGCGTCAATATCCAGTATTTCAACAATAAAAAGTGTTCAGTATCTCAAAAAAAAGTTTTTTGTGTCCCCCACTCCCACTCCAAGAAAAGAGTAATGGACTCGTTGACTAATTACATAAGCAAACACAAGTAGAATGAGTCCGTGGTCTGGTAAAGTGTACCTCATTTGTATGTTCATATTCATGTACGTTAAAATGCATTTATGCATCTGTGGAGATGAAAGTATGTAGCAAGGTAATTTATTAAGTAGTTAGGTTTCTAATATAAGTAGGTAAGTAAGCATTGCTATTAGGTAGTACGTACGTTTATATCTACTCGTTGACCGTACCTTTTTTCCTGATCTTATAGGGTATGTATGTAAGCTCTGTTATGCTACAGTAATCTCTTTTGTTTAATAGAAAGCACTGCTATGTACAGATTTGGCAAGTTGTCTGAGTTAAAGTATTTGTTGTAGTTGCATGTATTCATGCATGTTACATGTATTTATGTACGTCTGTATAAATATAGAACTGGCTGAATGTTTCCTATTGTAGTTGATTTTAGAGTTAGATGGAAAAAAATTATACTTGGGTCCATAAGCGACCAATCTGATCCTAAACGTTATTGCCGCTAGTTTGTGCGACCACCACACACCACACACCGCCCTAACGATAATGTATTTATATATACATACATATATATATACACCGGCGCGGTTGTGATATATGAATGTATGTATGTATGTATGTATGTATGTATGTATGTATGTATGTATGTATGTATGTATGTATGTATGTATGTATGTATGTATGTATGTATGTATGTATGTATGTATGTATGTATGTATGTATGTATGTATGTATGTATGTATGAGCAGCAGAGAGTGTGAACAGACCACCCTTTTCAGACAAAAAATTGATTGAATCCTTAAAACGGAAAATAGAGCCTTCCTACGAAATCTCTTATTTTAACCCCGAAAAAATAAGTCTCCATTTATCAAACGGAGACTTTACGATTTTTTAATCAATTTTAGTCGCAACGATGTGGTTATCACACACTCTCTGTTGCTGCAAGTTAACAAAAAATAATACATGATTTCAACCAAATATTTGATCGAGTCTTTAGGACTTTACAAACAAACTAATCGCTAACACCTCATCTTGTAGATCAATTAAATTATTTGACTGGTCGGTGAGTCGGAAATTAATTCTCGTTAGCGAATTATTATGGCATCGCATGTAGACAGGATTAATTGGGTTTTCAATAATTAGGAATCCTGGAGGAGCTGTTGGTGCAAACGAATAAAGAATATATCCCTGCTGAACTTGATTTGATTGCTCTAGATTAATTTGATAGCTTCCTTCAATTGCATCACATGTTAAATTGAGCGCAATCACCGTTGAAATATTCACATTATGTGGGGCAATATGCCTACCGCCACCATCTGGATCATTATTATACCTGAGGAGGACAGTTGAATCGGGTTTTTGTAGCGCCTAGATATCGGTTCTAACAATTCTTTATGGTTCATCAGCGTTGTATTTGGGAAACTTGAAATTACGCAGATTGTCTTCTGTGATATTGTAATCGGTTAGGAATCGTTGTTTACTGTCGCTGTTGTCATTAATTATTGTTTGAATAATTAGTTTATAGATATATTCCATGTCAGATATAAGTTGATTTATTATTTCAACGTGTTTTTGCGATTTTGTTTTCCGTAGTTGTTCTAGTTGTGTTTCATATAATTGTTTAATTTCATTAAAATAACCACGGATGTCAGTTAGCGTAAATGAAATAGTAACAGATGAGTCGGCTGTTCTTTTAATGATAACATCCCATTGCAATGTGTTTTTGTTGGTAAATTTAAATCTATCGGCGATTTTTCCTTTTCTTATATCAGATAAATTATCTCGATACATGGGATTGATTTCATGATATGATTGTACGTCCGTGGTTAAGTCGGTGGCGGATTTTTCCGGTGGTTTTTCAGGCCATCCTAACACTGTTCTTAACGAGCTGTTATAGATATCTACAATATATCCTTCTGTGCTTATATCGATCGACGACGAGAGCGTCGGTTCATGAAGTTTAATAGCTATTTTTGATTCTTTTCTAGTGATTGATTTTATTCTACGCTGAATTTCAGCATCGATTTGCTCAATTTGGTACGATCCGGTTGGTAAAGAAACAGTTTCCCACGCTGGAGTATCATCGGGTTTATTCTTATACGAGAACACCAGTGCGTTATTGGGTTGCTGACCGCCAAATGCAACAGATCTGATATTAGGCCAGCTTTGATATACTCGTAATTTTGCCAGCGCGATCTCACGCACTGGAATCGGAGAAGGGAAGTTCACACTAAATTCAGGGTTTGTTGATGTTATTGATATCTTGCTTGTTCGTATCGGAGTGGTATTCTTCGCGATTCGTTGAAGCAGTTCGAGTGACATTATTGTTAACGCTGTCTTTAATTTCCAATTTCAACATCGCGGAGTTATACAACTGGGTCATCGCGGAAAATTCAACGTCGGATATGAACGAATTATCTATTGACAGCGAGATCAACTCGGATAATTTCGAGTATGCGTCAAATACCACCCGGTACCGAGCTGTATAATCGGCGAGTTTTTTCTGAGAACACGATGATAACTTTTTAGTTATCGCGGTGGCGACTACCGCGATTGTTGTTGCCGCGGAGATAGCAATTGGAACTGCAATCGGAGCCATCATGGTCACCGTCGACAAAATATCCCCGGCGCTGGCCATCACACCGGACACCGAGTACACGGTGATGTCGATGATTGCTACGCTGCGTCGGTATTTTTTCATTTTTTCACGATAACGCTCAGAAAGTGATTTCAAGTTCGCGGAAAACTCTTTCACGGTATCATATCGATATCGATGCGATTGTGATACCTCTGGGACTATTATCGGTTCAATTGATTTCATCGATGTCATTGTTATTTTAAACCCGCTAGTGTTTTCAATTATTCGCCATCGTTAAGGGGAATTGCTAGTAGCCTCAGCCGGAAAAATCATCAAAAAATTCTAAACACCAAGTTATTTTTTGATCTAATGGTGGAGCTATCAACCGCGACGACATTAAAGTCTTGTTCGCGACCCTTGAGAATCAACGTCGCGGTGCCACCAGAGTAGGTTTTACCGTTCGCGATCATATTAAATTGATCGATAGAGATCCACGTTAGCCTGCAGATACCATCGACCCATGTTGGCCTGAAGATATCGCACCTCATTGCAACACCCACCAGACCGATGGACAATGTAGTATAAACATCTCTTATCCAATCCATGGTTCCATGCTCGATCGTATACACAATATTTTTAACGCCTATGTCTGGATGCGGGATTTTTACCTTTTCAGATTTTTCTTTTAGTTTAAGAAGATCGTCGTAAATATCGAGATAAGTTACCGTGATTCTGGCAGGATCTATTACCCTCCTCGGATCCCTGTTAGAAAAGAATGAAACCAGAAGGTCTCTAATTTTAAGCTGTTCTTGGTCTTTAAGATACAGGTCGATGTGATAAAATTTTGTCGTGAGATCTCGGGGGCCATAATTCCCAAAGAACGTATTAACAATTTCGCTGGTGAGCTTTTGTTCGTCAATAGCTTTTTTAACTTCAGCGAGGGTTGGGCCTGTCAGAGATGTGGTTTCAGACACAGGTGTTCTCCCAAGAAATTTATCAACGATGGTATTAAGTGTTGTTTGTCTCACCATAAACATATTAATATCTTTGAGAGTCATCGTAGATGTAGCCGGGACACCAAAGAAACTATTAGCGACGTAGGCATTGTGAGTATGCTTGCCGATAAACTCGCTAACTTCAGCGAGAGTCATGCCAACCACAAGCGGGGTTCCAAACAATTTATGTACGACATTTTTGCGAAAACTATTATAACCTCGTATATGATCATCCAGCTCACGGCCGCGGGTGGAAATCATGCTGTCGTAGGCGTCAATCGCGTCGGTGATCGTAGACACAAGTTCGCCTGGTTTAAGTTGTCCATCTTTGGAATACAGCGCAATAGAGTTTTCAGCGGCGTCGCGCTGCCGTATCAAAATGACATTCACGGATATATTACTGGTTTTCAATTTACCCTGGAGATCTTGAAATACAACTATTTCGTTCGGGTCAACACTTGCTAAATTTAACGTCTCAGCGATTTCATCTTCAATTATTTTTTTTACATCCTCGATAGAACCCGCAGATGTTTTCGTGGTTAGTTTCGACATTGACAGAGATCGTCCCCAAATATCAATCATTATTGTTAGCGCAACTTGTATTTTCAATTTATTGATTCTCTAAAATTACCTTGTAATTTCCCACTCGTGTATTTATTTACAACCAAATGAGGTGGTTTCTGTGACGATGAAATCTACGCGAGAACATTTAATACTTCACGGCCGCATATCGGTGGATCATTTAATTGTTGTGTTGGCAGCGTGGAATAAAAAAATCGGAAATTCTTTGAGTTTCATCGAAGAATTTATATAACGCATAAACTCGCTTGGTGGGGCTAGCCCATATGAATCGAAATAGACTATTCCACGTGGATCAATCGAGTATGCAACCCAGTGAGTTCCCGATCCGTTACTGTTATCACGATTGATGATACCGGTTTCAATGTTATTTGGTTTTCTCGGTAATTGATCTCTCATAAAAACCCCTCTGAAGTTTTTTATCACTAGTTTTTTAGCAGCATCAATTAAATCAAAATTGGACATAGGGAGAATTGGGTTTTCAACTAATAAACCGTTCCTGGTATTCTCAGGCCGGATCCGTGAACGGATCTCCCGCTCTACCATGAATACGAAGTTCCTGGTAGTCTTAGACCCTTTCCCTTTTTTTATATCCTTTCCCAGTTGCCTTTTTCAATGCCATCCCTGCCGCGGTCCCAACGGCTCCCAACGCAGCCGCTTTCGCCACCGCTGGGGCAGCCGCTGCAATTAATGCTGGTATTGCAGCTAACAATGGAAATATATCACCTGATTTTATCATGTTGGCGACTGCAGCCTTTGAAAATACAATTTGAACCCCTCGCCGTTTTTTTAGCGCATCATTGAAATGTTTTATTTGACGATCCGTCAGTGATATTTTATATGTACCGCCGGACATCTGCGCTGGTTTCAACGTTATTGTTGTTTCACATTCTTTTGCGGATTTTGATCGCAATTTCTTGACCTGACCATCAGTCAGCTTGACACTAACAACACTATATGTCATTTTATTGTAAAACACATTTATGCTTTCAATTGATCTAATTGGAAACTTTTCAAGTTTCATTTACATATTTTCCACTGGTGCATCAACGATTCTCATTCGTCCGCCAGCCCCTTCTAACAACATTGATTTGTCGCTGAGAATGACAGCAACCGCTCTATAATTAGCAATAGCGCCACGAAGGACATTAGCTCTGAAGGGTATATCAACGACGGATTGCCTTGTTAAATCAAGATGTTCCAGCGAAAAGTAGTAGATCGGATACAAGTTCTTAAAATCATGTTGCGATATTTGCAAACCAGTATCAACATTTTGATCACGGCCCATATATGATAGCATACGATGGTACACGCGCGCAATATGGTTTTGACCGAAATTAAGTTGTATGTCTTCGGATGGTTCCTGCTGGCCATTTAGTCTCAACGAGACCTCAGTAACTCCTAATTGATCAAATATCATATGACTGTGCAATTGTGATTCCACTCTTGTCATATCCTGCAACGCGATAAATATATGACGTGGAGCTGAAACGCCTTGTTGTGATGCCAAGTTCCAAGTAAATGTACCATTGATATCTGATTGCTTAACATCTGTTGTTGTTGTTAATCAACTTAGCAATGATTTGCCACCTGTGTCCATAAATGAAAGTAGCCGCTCTTCCGTGGTAATTGATTGGGTCATTACTGGCATCCACGAGACCAATTTAGTTAATTTGTCTTTACCAGCGTCAGCATCTGGATTTGCAAGATCCGCTGGAATTCTCCAGATTGCATCATTGTCACTACCCTTTTGCACGAGTACTACTGTATGCTTCGCTCCATAAATAACTTTTCGTACATTTCTGCATAATCCAAATATATGATGGAATGGAATCGCACATGAAAACAATTTACGCTGTCCTGCCAACATTGCTATTCGTGTTGCAGCTCCTTGATTGTACTGGGGATCAGTATTTATAATCATATTCTCGACATCAACAGCAGCAGCGCCAGCGTTTTTATTTGGTCGTCGTACAATAAATTGAGTGGGTCCAGCAGTGTTTTTATTATCTTTTGCAAACATCATAGACGGACCTTCTGATCTTGTATAATCGTCAGAGTATCTTGCTAACCCAATTATTGTTGTAGCCACATCAACATCACGTTCTATAGACTCAATCTCTTTTCCGTCAATGAGATATCTCGCGGATTCAAATAGCGCCATGATATCATTATTGACTAAGCCGACTTTGGTACCATCTGGATACGGTGCGGGTGCAGCTGGAGTATCAGTAAGTTGCACAAGTTCTCCTTCTACTTCGATAAACGCTTTAGCGTGTAGAAAGTATTTGCTGGTATCATGGACGTGAAGTTCAATTCGCGATCGAATATCTGCTTGTATTGCATGATAGGAATAAAATTGATAATCGCGGACGGAATTGTCCTTGGGTACTGGGGCTTCCATATCTAACGCTGGATCAACTGTTCTTTTGAACATTATATTAACATACTAGTATTTTCAATTGTGAAATTCTTTGTAATCATCGTCGTTTTTGTTTTCGTTTCAAACCTCTTCCTGCTATCATGTTTGCGATATCATCTTGGTTACTGTTCGCCAACGACGCTAATTTTTCTTCCACTGCGCTATTTATTGCTTTGCTGATTTTTGCAGGCATCACTGTAGTTGATGGCAGTACAACAGGTTGCTTTTTTCGTCGTCGCACCAATGATATTATTTTATCTTTCGCGGCAGAAAATGCCTTTCCGGCAAGATTTCCAACAGCGCTGATTCCCTTATCACGAATAATATCAATGGCTTTCATTGATAATTGTTTAGCTAACGGCGCCACCTTTTGAGCCATTCTTGTAAATAACCCCGCAATGGTATTGCCGAAACCATCTCCGTAATACGCTTTATAAACAGGCTATTGTGAGTTCACCACGTAGACGCTTACGGGTTTATCATGGTTGTAGTGTATAATCATCTTGTTATAAAACTAGTAGTTTTTTAATTAGTGATCAATCGCTGAGATCCATAGGATTTTCATCATAACCATGGGCGTCTCTGTGATTTTCAACTAATTCAGCAATGAGTTCTCGATATACATTAATGTCCATGATACCGCCGGCAAATAATCGTCTGCAGATATCAGCTGCTTCATTAATTATTTCAACGGAGTTGTTTCCGGCTCGCTTCGCCCCGATGTAAACTTCTAACCGTGATATATCACTGAGGATGTTACCAGGACAACTAACTAGACCACTACCTGAAATTACTGGCAATTTCTGAGATTTAGAAAATCCCTCCCCACTACTATAATCGGGTGCTCCCTCCAGTTTTTCCAACTCCGTACTTTGTAAATAACTAGAAGGACCATCATCATCTCGATCAGATGGTCCAGGCGAAAGTCCAAGCGAAGCTTGGGGTTGTAGTTGTTATTGAGATTCTTCTTGTTTAGCAGGTGAAAAAGATATTTTTTTGCAGCTTGTTGTCGCCCCCCGCTGCAGTCTTTGTGGTTTTCTATGTGATTTTTGTTCATATTTATTATACACTGTACTCACCATTTTGAGATATTCAATATATGACGTATTATCGCTGTCAACTTTACCTGTTTCAGTTTTAATTTTGTAAAATATATCAGCCCAATGTTGTATACCTCTTACATACTTGTGCTGTTCTGGTTTTAACATTTTGTTTCTGTTTTGATACGTCGTAACAACAAGTGCAGGAAACTCTGCATGGTCAGTCTTATCAATTGCTGCTAACCCTTCTTCGTTAAATCGCTCGCGTAATTCATCTACTATTTTATCATTGGTCTTTTTCGGACCAGGTGGGTTTTTTTTTGTAACAACGCTGATGTCTTTTCAGTTTCCGCTGCTATCTTTTCAAGCGTATCAAGCAGCGGCGCCTTCTTTGCTCGTTCTTTTTCAGAAATATCTCCGTATATCGCTGCTTCATTTAACTTTTTCACATCTTTGGTCGCACTTGTTATCGGAGTAAACAGTTGTTCACTTGACACAGAAAAGTCAGTCTGCGCTTGTTGTCATTGTTGAAGTTTCTCACGAAGTCTGTCTCGAACCGGTATAAACTTTTTAATTGCTACTAGCCGCTCTCGGGCTAATCTAGTTGTAAGCGATTCACCTACCATATATTGTTTGTGAACTGAGTTTTCAAATGTGAAACTATAACAATTAAAAGCTGAGTTATTAAATAATGTACCATCAAGCTAACGTATCCATCTCGGACAAGGTTAAACTGTACGACGCTATCCGCGAGTGTTTCAGAAACAACATCGCTGGGGGTTTCAGAATTGTAATATCTGAGAACGGCGATGAACGATTTTTGCTAACGACGCGGCAACAACAACAACTACGTGAAAATGGAGGCGTTGCGGTGATTACTTGCTACCACAACCAGATCATTCAGTACGCACATAACTGCATGAGCAAGCCCAAACTGCTGAGTATCCTTTCAGGAGAAAATCCTATGTAGTTACAAAAAACGCTAAACAAAAATAATTTTTTTACTGAAAGCCTATTTTTATAGTAACACTCACGTGGTTAAGATACTGGTTTTTCCTCGTTTAATATTTTTCTAAGATCAGGAACCTTATAACTAATTTCAGCTCGTTTTTGATACTCTTGGCCGAGCTTTCGACGTATTGCTTCAACGGTGCTAAATAGCGTTATAAATACATTAATGTCGTTAGCGTACAAACAAGCATAGATGGACTTTTGAATTCCTTTCACAAGCCTGTACATCTTAGGTAAAACATAACGACCCTTACTAGACTGATACTCAATGTCTTCATATTCCGATGTAATCCTGTCGCAGTCGAGATGTTTAGATAATACTATCCGTCGATTCTGCAAATTTGAGATTTCAGCAATTATATAATTTACATCTTTGATATCCATTATTTATAGAATATATTTTATCTTTAATTATTTTAACAAAATGCAAAATAAATGGTATAAATTATGAGCGGTTATTCATTCATGAATTATTCAGGCCTTTGTGTCTTTGTTAGGGTCTTTTCTTTTGGTTATCCATTCCAGATGCCTTTTTCTTTTGGCTATTCATTCCGGATGCTCTTTTTTGTGACCCTAACACCGTTTCAATTAGCCGGTAGCCCATTCTGTGCTACCCTATGGGGTTCCTCATGTGAATGTAGAGCTTTTTGCATCAATTTATACCATTTATTTTACAACCAATTACTTTGACAAACACATAATCTCTGGCGAGGGGTCTAACTCAGCAAACACTGAATTAGATCTCTCAGAAGGTATATGTTTGGTTGGATGTTATTGTGGCGTGGGAGTGGTAAACCAAACCAACATGGCAACCCATGAAATCAAATTCATGGTTGCAAGAGTTGAAAAAAAACACCAACCCACGCTTCCGAGAATGCGATAGCATGAGTTACAATGTTGGTTTGGCTGAGGGGGTCCGCCCTTCTCCCCCAATTAATAGAAAAACATCTTTCGTTTCGCCATCAAATAATGTATCTGCTATGGGGACCGAACACGTAGTTGATAGATCTGTGTTTACAAAACAAACACGATGCCGTTTAGACTACTGAACTGTCATACAAAATAGAGATTTTTTAATATATATATATCTTCTGATTATACTTAACAATAAGAGATTTTAAAAATAGACAATTTTACTGTATCAACAGAAATTTCATCGTATTTAGGAAATAAAATACTAAGTACACAAAAAAATAATAATTTAACTGTTGTTTAAAATATCATGTAAATATTATTCTGGGTCTTTTCAGTGACTCATGCCTGCGTCAGTGACCGATCATACAGGGTGGGGAACAATTCCATATATACTTAATTAAGGGTGGTATATTTCCTTGAATTACTTATTAATGCTGTTTCACAACATTTAAATGAGAAATATTTTAAATAAAACACTAAACAAAATAATACAGTTGGTTAGATAACGGCGTGTATTCTCCCTGTTCTAATTCTCTAGACAAAATGCATTATCGATTAGATCAGAAAGAGCTGTATACAGAGGAATTTTAACCTCTCCCACCTACTTCAATGAATGGGAAACACTAGTGTTTCCTGCTCGTTCCGGCTGAGCGAACATAGGTAGCGCGCTGGATTATAAAGAACGTCTGTACTAAAAGTGTATTAATAGCTGAATGTAGATGGTCTATAAGGGTCTAAATAAATACAACTGTTTAAATGATGCAGTTTTAGCCAAGCAACAATAAAACGTTTTAGAAATTGTTAAAAAATACAACACTACCGAAACTATGTATTATACTCCATTACAGTCACGTGCGCGCGCCTAGTCAATTATACCTCTCTCTTCAGGTAATAGCAGACGGCACAAATTCCTTTGACGTCATAATACAAGGGAACTTAGTGAGTAGAGTGTTATGAGTTGCTGAGGATTTATCCATAAAGGATTTTTCTCCCTTGAATCGTTTCATATGTATACGAATTTTATTTTATGACCATTTCTTTTAGACAGAGTTAATTTAGTTATATTTTCTGCAACAAATCGTATTGAAGGCCTACAAATATCAAAATATGTACTGGCTTCATTTATCGACTGAAAGCTTCTCTCTTCATTATTTTCTAAATCAAACGATTTGACCCCCCTAGGGCGTTTTGCGTGTTTGCCAGTTCCACTTAATTTTGCATTCCGACTTTGTGAGACGGCTTGAAGATTCCCAAGACAATTATCAGTCTTCACGCCATTTATGTGATCAATCACAAATCCGTCTTCGATTAATCCGTAAAATGCTTCATAGATGGCACTGTGACAGAGATACTTCTTCCTCCCAGCTGAAAACATCAAGTATCCCATATTAATTACCCATCCAACCGGTTTTTTTAGTCTGCAATTTCTAACAACACCATCACGGGATGCTTCATAATTAACAAGCACTGGGTGAGGTCTGAAATCTTGGCTCATTTGTATAATAATACTATTTGTCTAATTTATATCTGCTTTAATTATAAACCTCTTGATATAATCTTGAGGTTTTTTTATGATTTTGTCGCTGACTGAGTCATCATTGGGGTCAATGACTGCATTTTGTATTCGTTTGTCATAATAGCGTTTTAGTTCCCTGTATCGTTTACCCCCTCAAGCAAGACACAACTGCGATTTTCCCCTTACCCCAGCCCCACATCGGAGGCATGGAAGGGGGCCAAAGGAACCGTTGCGAACACTTTGTAAATGATACCCACAGAATTCGCTTCTGCATGATTTGTTACACGGGGTTGTTGATCCAATCATTAGCCACTTGCAGTGATTCATTATACTATATTTTTCTATTTAAATATTTGTTTTAATTATAACATGGAGGAGTTCAAGAGATTATCGAAAATTAAGCCTTGGAAAAATACTAAATTCATTGAATATACCATGAAAGAATTCCAAAGATTATCGAAAATTAAGCCCTGGAAAAATGCTAAATTCAATCTCGATAAGGAGTTCAAGAGATTATCGAAAATTAAGCCTTGGAAAAATACTAAATTCAATCTCGATAAGGAGTTCAAGAGATTATCGAAAATTAAGCTTCGGAAAAATACTAAATTCAATCTCGATAGAGTCTCTGATACACCAAAACGTCTAATCGGTGATAGAACTATACTGGGTAAAATCAGGGAGTGTTTTAATGAATTCTACCGAGACGGTGCAGCACACTGTTGGTCGACATTTCGAATTATTGATGAAGATGTCAATGTACCCAACATCGATGCTACTATGAACGATGAAAGAGCAGCTGAGATAATTTCACATCTTGGCTGGAAATTCAAGGGTAAATTGCAAAGCAATTCCCATCAGAAGTATTTTTTCAGAATAAAATGCATTATCGAAGTCGAAGGCAAATGGATTATCAAGGATAAATTTGAACCAATCCTCAAGGATAAAAAACTGTCATTGTAAGTAGAGATTCCAATCCAGGAATTCTAACTGGAATTGACAAACCATACTACGAAAGATCTTATCCTGTAACAGCAATTGTTTATGGGATATATCAGTTAAATGATAAACCCGATATTGCCAAACTAGCTCCTATGAAATATTCTAGTTCACTGAATTGTGTAGCAACACGGGTAATGGAACACTTCACAAATGCATCCCGAGGAAATAAACTAACTGATCTGCGACGTAGGAAAATAACCGAATGGGAACTGACAGTGAAACAGAACGGTGCAAAGATTTCTGATATAGCTAAATTAGAAGCATCATTAAAATTCCCAATATCAGTAACAACAATAACCGGAGAAGTATTATACGAACCGAAATATCAATCGCGTGGGGCTTCAATTAAAATTATTGATCATAACAAACACGCGTGGACGGCTGCAGTAACAATATTTCCACGAGATAGAACCGTGAGATATATCCCTAAGGAGTTCGTCGGGGATGTTTCTTATAATGAGAAATTATTCGATGCTATTCACACGCTGTGTAAGGATGATCCTGTGTCAGTGTGGTTACTTAGAAGTGATGAAGATCCCGAAATAGGATTTGATCAATTTGTAAGACCAAATGGTGAATTATATCGCGTTGAAGAATTAGATAACAGAATGAGAAAAATCGCTAGTGAATTTAACTTGCAATTTCCATTTTCATCGGAAAATCCAAAAGAGATTTCATTCCATGAAAAACTACTCGCGGATAGCTTCACAATTCCATCAGTGGTAGCTCACTTCGCAAGAGAACAAAACTCATGGCATCCAACACAAAGTGATTTTCTCGAGGACGTTAAATTGAGTTGCGTCGATTTTGGTCATGGAGGACTGTGAAATACAAAATACCATCGTGGCGGTATGATTTCAATTGATATATCAGCGTGTTATCCTGGAAGTGTCCTCGGGTATGGAGAATGTAGTAACTATTTTAAACGATTTGGACACCCCACACATGAAATGACTCGTGTTGCGATTAATGGGCCATTACCTGATTTTGATTTAACCGGATTCGCTCGTGTGATATCATTTGAACTCGCTACAGGGTTACATCCGTGTAGTTATGTTTGGCTTGGTAGACATATATCTTAAAAGGCTTGGATGCCAATAGTGTTCCTATGATATATGATTAATTGTGGTATGCTAATATCGTTGATTGTTTCCGAAGCTATTATATGCTATCGAGCTCAAAAAGAAGTTTGGCTACCACAACCCGATCTAGATCGTATAATTAGCGAACAGCGAAAACAGTTTCCAGATTTCAATGAAGAACAAATCACGAATTGGTCTAAGGAGTTATTTGAAATTAAAAAAGAACAAGCAAAAGATTTTGGACGAAGAATAATCGGTAAATTTACCCAGGGTGGAAGATACGACAATGCAAAATATTCTTCGCGGTTGATCATAGACATCGCTAAATACGATTTTATTGTAACGGATTTAACAAAACAGGGAAAACTTGTAAATCGTAAAGACGCTTTCCTATCCGATGGAAGACGATTAGGTACAATTGTTACCTATTGTGATGGATATATTAAACAATATACGCATTTGAGAAGTTCTATGCTAGCTTATGCTTCAATCAATTTATTTTCGATGATAAATAGATTTCCTAATACCGCAGTTAGAGTAGCCACTGATTCTATGTATATCAACGAGAAATACAAATCAGATGTAGCAAAATTCACAGATCCGGAGGCAAATTGGGGATGTTGGAGATTTCAAAAGGAGACGCTACATGAGTATTGTGAATCGGCAGATGTTACCATGGATGAAAAGTACTTAAAGTGTGATGAGATTCAATCCGAATTTTCTAATGCACCACCGGTATCTGATCCAATATGTAGATACAAGACAGTTTTTTTAAACGGTTGTGGTGGGTCAGGAAAGACAACTCGTGCAATTGAATTATATCATAGAAACGCTAGCGTTTCAAAATCAAACATGATTGTCCTAACACCTACTCACAGACATGCAAGAGAGATGATACAGCGAGGGGTAAATGACTGTACTTATCACAGTTTCTTTCGATGGAAAGGAGATAAGTGGACTCCTGAGCGTATGGGCGATAAATTTATTCCTGAAATCATCATTTGGGATGAAATAGACACAGTGTCATTAGATGTATTACAAATATTTCTAGAGTGGTTGTTATTGAAAAATACAAAAGTCGTCATGTGCGGTGATCACGGCCAACCACCACCATTTGTCGGTGCATCCCCACATGAATGGCTAAAGGGGTTTGTAGACTATTATGAAGAAATTACCACTGATTATAGATCACTTGATGAACAATTACGCGAGTTCAAAGCGCTAATTAGATTACAACCGGATAGAATCCAGTGTGAAATAGCGCGTGAAATAATTTCAGAAACTCCAATGAATGATTTCTGGGAAGCGTGGAGACCAAATGATTTGATAATTGCAAGTAGAAAAATAGTCAGAGACACACTTCAGATGAAGTTATTTGAAACGCATAAAGAAAAATTTGCAACACTTCCAGTACCGTTGTGTTATAGGCCTTCGGATATACGAAAACAGAATATAGAAGTTGATATTCCAAGACCAAAATCCGAAGGATTTCAAAGACAAAATTTAGTGTTAAATGATATTGTGCTGGTTGATATCAGCGTCGTTGAAGATGCATTGCGTGCTAATAATTCCCCGTGGACGCTAGGTTACGCAGCAACAATACATTCTTCACAGGGATTGACTATATCAGATACAATTGTTTGGATGGTGGATAATCACATTGAATGGTCGAATTTAGTCTATCTTGCAGTATCCAGAGTACGAAGAATAAATCAACTTCGAAGAATTGTTTTCGATGATGACACCACAATGGATGATGATAGCATCGTTGATGTTAAAATTATTGATAAAAAACTCTCCGGTTACAAACAACAAGACAAAAAAAAAAACAACGAGAATTTGACATTGATGCTGAATTAATAATCACTTTGAAGCAACAACAAAATAATCACTGCGTAAGTTGCAATTGTATAATGCGTTGGCAGTATTCGGATAAAGATCCTCGCCAATTTACCGTAGACAGAAAAAATAATAGTCACGGTCATGTCAGAAACAATGTGATGTTGACTTGTCTTGAGTGCAACAGACGCAACGGCGCTAGTTAAGACCCCGCGGTGGTAATTGAGTATAGTCAGGAATCACTTGTAATTGTTCGCGTGTAAAACCCCGCTGAGGGGCAGTTGAATCCAATTTATAGATTGGAGGTCTACCAGTTGATCGTGTTATAGTAGATATCTTGTGTGCAGTAACACTCCAAATAGGATCAGTAGCCCTTTTTCTGCCACCTTCAAGCTCTCCTGGTTCGTATAAATACCTAACAGTGACATTACTACCAAGAATTGGTTGGGAAACGCTAAAATCTTTTTGTGAAATTCTTCGAATTTCCATTTTAGGTATAGACTTCTTTTTAATCGCGTTGATAGGTTTCATGTTGATTGTTCTAGTAATCTCATTATTCAGTGCGGTAATCACAGCTGGTAACCTTTTGACCTATTCACGGGATCGCTTTTTTTAGATGAATTCTTTTGCGTATTGATATCCAAATAACCGCTCAGCAATCGTCCGATTAAATCGTTCAACAATTGCCTGATCGCGATGTAGTGCAGTATGCCCCCTTCTGATGGTGACATTGTGATCTTTCATCGCAGATAAAACAGCGCCTTGAAATTCCTTGCCAGGATCAACTTGTAACAGATTTGGCCAGCGTAGTGGGCCTCGTCGATAAATCTTTTCAAATTCAGAAGCAACTTCAGGTGATGATTTTGTTTTTAGCGGTTCTGCTTGTTTGTATCGACTCGCAACGTCAACTACGGTTAGCGCGTATTTGTAACCGTTGTCATGTGGTAAAAACAATAAATCGGCTTGATGAACTTCATTGGGTACAGTAACATCAAAATGCGAGAAATTGATTTGTTTAGGACGCGGTAGATAAATTTGACATATAGCCTGTTTGGATAACCAATTAGCCGCAGTAGCCTTTTTCACTTTTCCGGCGCTGGCGAGTTTACTGATTGCTGCTTTACCCTTCCAGTATCCTCTCGGAGAATAATAAATTGATTCCATATTATTAATTACCGGCACCTAACATCAATTTGCCTTTCATAGCCGATTTTACCAACCACGAAGCCAATTTTTCTTTCAACGATTTATCAGGAACAGCATTTAACGCATGAATAATTTTCACATCCGCGAGATGCCTGTTTTGCAGATTGCTGCTTTTATATGCAACATCATGAGCATGACACGCCTTATCAATAGCGTTTATCGGATACTCGCCGGGTCGGGGCAGATTTTGATAATCAAGTCTGATATCTAATCGTGTTCTGGGGCCACAGTAGCTATATCCTGGAAGGTGCTTTTCTCCGGGGTACCTTGCCCATGGGGTTCCAGGGAGCTTTGCCAATTTGGCTGCGATATCACCTCCTCCTTTTTTTTTAAAACATCTCCGGATTTCATATAAATAAATCTAAATTTTTTGTATCACATGTTGCACATCTACCAGTAAGTGCTGATCTGTTATTTTTAGTTGTAACCGTCGTCACATCATTTGTGCTAGTACGCGTTTTACACTTCACACAATATAGATCCATAATTTATGTATAGAGAAATGGATATAATTGATTTTTCAGCGACTAAAACAAAAGAACCAGTTAAGCATCATGCAGCGCTACCAAACTCTATCCGCGCAATTATAATCGGGCCATCTGGATCCGGCAAGACGCAATTGTTGCTCAATTTAGTAGTGAGATGGATGAAGTGGGATAAGTTGTATTTAGTTGCTCCTAGCGTAGATGATCAGCGATGCTATGAAGTGTTAAAGGATTTTAACGAGAATGCATCAGAAATTAAGGGTGAGAACGCCATTGATTTTATAACTGATATTGACGAGGCGCCATCCGTGGATGACCTTGATGGGAGCATTAACAATTTAGTCGTATACGACGATGTGATGTTAGACAATCAAAAAAAACCAGCTAGAATATTTTTCCGAGGCAGGCACAAAAATACTGACGTGATATATGTCACTCAACGCTACACTCAGATTCCAAAAGTGATCAGAGATAACTGTAATATTCTTGCTGGGTTTAACGGCGTTGATACATACATGCATGTCTGAAAAGGGTGGTCTGATCACACTCTCTGCTGCTGTATGTATGTATGTATGTATGTATGTATGTATGTATGTATGTATGTATGTATGTATGTATATATGTATAAGTGTGTATATATATGTATATATATGTATATATATACATATATACATATACGTACAGACATAAACATTATTCACATTTTCGCATAACAGATAGTTATAAACACACACATACAGATATACACAAAACACATAACCACACTCATATATATACACATCTATATATATATATATATATATATATATATATATATATATATATATATATATATATATATATATATATATATATATATATATAACGATGGTAGTAAACATGTGCACGTAGGGCTCGACTACCAAAATCATAATTTCACCTTTTAGAAAGTAGTGTAATATATAAACTTAATAATTGAAATGCACAAAATTAAGAGTACTCGTGGCGTTTTTGTAGCAGTTTGTAATGGAACAAGTGTATCGTTATTATGCAGTGATCCAAACAATATATTTGGCAGAATGAAATACATTTTAGTTTCCTGTTAGCGGAGTTGTTGATCATGTACATAGTTGCAGGATAGCCAATGTTATCGTCATACTAATTACGTTAAATTCATGGAGGGAAAAGTTAAACTACACAGAAAACTAAATCGTGAACAAAAATGAGCAACCAACTTCTGTTTCAAATCGTATTTTCTGTCGTCCTTAATCATGGACTAGGTGAGTCATTGGATACATGTCTCTCACTATTTATATTCTTCATACACGACTGATATTAAAGTAACTAGAGCCTTGATTACGAATATATTGTATCAGAGTACATGGCCATGAAAGGTGGATATCCGTAATATCGAATGGTTTTCGCAATAAAATCAGTGTTGAGTGTTGCTAATCTGGTTAAACACCATTCTTTAATACACGATATAATCTACACATGGAAACCAGTACAACTGATGAACGCAAAATATTTTAAAATAACTGGCAAGAACAACTGACCTATGGGAATCAAGTGGCAAGTTTTTTCACCAGTGTCTGATTAAACCATGTTGTGGTCCTTAGGCTGCCGAAATTTTGTGACCATCTCGCAAATTACCTTTTTCACTATTCTTTTAATCCGTTGCAGCGGGGTCCCTAAAATGCGTGGGGGCCAGAGACGAGTACCTACTATGCATAGTTGGTACTCCAGAATTGTTTATAACAATCACCGCTGTATTGCTAGGTTTAGTGATAAGATCTAAACTGTAGTTTAACACAACAAAAAATAATCGGATTTTCGAATTGTGATGAATAACACTTCCCATTTGGAAATTAAATTTAGCCAGATTTCTAATTTGTAAAGTTGATCGATTTTTGTATACCTCTGATAGTTGTGGGTGTGGGGCACTTCGATGATGATCCACAGCTTGATTAACAGTACTTGTTACTGGTTGATTATTCGTTAGTATAATATACTTGAGTGAACAATTAGGCATAATCATGAATAATTTATATTTTAAAGGTAATACTGTGTTTCACTAATTCATATAAGCTTTAGTCTTCATGGAAATTTTGGAACAGGTCACATTAATACTACATGAATATGATCGCTCGAGATATGATCTTTGCTTATATTTAAATTCACATAAAATACAATATATATATATATATATATATATATATATATATATATATATATATATATATATATATATATATATATATATATACATATATATATACATGCACACACACACACACACACTGAGAGAGAGGGAACATTACATCATTATCATCATTTTCTTCGTACCGAACATATATTCTGAGTCATTCATTTGCAAATACATTGATTAACTAGCGTTATTCAGGTGTGTTGTTATTCAAATTTAGCCCACGTACATAAATATCGCCAATGAAGCCAGTGTAAGCTAATCGTACGTGCATTATATGATGCGATGATGGAGGCATATACGGGCAGTTAAGATCCTAGTTCCGACCTCGATCTTTGCCTCAGGGTTACATTCCCGACACATTTATATTTATGCATGTCCTTTCAAAATTAAAGGCATTGTCCATACAGCAGAATGGCTATAATTTAATGTGGTAATGGAATTATTGGGAATTACTTCTTATTGGAGGTTTCATATCTAACAAGCAATATAGCTTACTGCTTGCATACTTTATCATATCTCCAGCTTGAAAATATTGTCTCAGATATGCTGAACCATCAAGTTGTCTACATATGTGACTGAACACACTGAGAAACATACAAACAATTAATCCATTAAGTATTCCTGCAACCCATCATCCAGTTTTGACTGTTTTATATTATAGACTGGACGAGACAGTCTGTGCTAAACACGTCCATGCTACTTTGTGGGTTTTGTTTTATCACCTCGATTCATCTATCTGACTATGTAATGTTAGATCTCGTTAATATGTTTCGACGAAAACTTAACATCACAAGGTTATTAATACGTCTTAAGTTTTACTGTTTCACTTATCATTGTACTTTAATTAGCTGGTGTTGCTGTAACGATATCGCCCTTTACTTATATGCCTATACAACGGAAAGTCATTTTCTGCACGTATACTTATAGAACGATCCTTTGACCTATTGGTAGTCATTTTTCTACGATAGTTACCTAAACCTAGAGGTTTGTGTTTTCAAAAGATTTATTACGTAGCAGCTGTAGATATTAGCAAGAAATTAGCTATCAGACTCCCAAATGACCAAACGAATGACTATACCGTGACTAATTCATCTGCAGAAATGTTTTATTTGCAAAATCTAAGCATGTTGCTAACGTCGATATAAACAATCATGTCCGCAGAAGGCATATAATTTATTCACTTTTAATACCAATTACATGAAAATACATAAATTACCTCTGAAACTATTTTTATGTTAGATAGTGGACCTATAACCATCATAAGCAACGTTTCCAAAAATAGTATGCAGATACTTGTGATAGCAAGTTTAAGTGATCACAATAACCAGTTTTTGTAATCAACTTGTTTCATTCGTCACGTGTCTTGATGTTGACCGTTGTATTTTACCTGAATGTGACATTTTTTTTAGGAATCCGAATATCAGTTCCGATTTGGATTTATCAAAGATTGTCAAATTGTCTGTCCGAATGTTCGTCTGTCTTTGGTCTTTTTTAAGCAACCATGCTAGTGTCATTCATATCCTTAGAATAATGATGTACACTTTCTTTTCCACCTTCCATTTTTTTTCAAGGAAATTTAGAAGATCAGGTCAATGGACATTTTAGTGGAAATTTAGGCTATTTTTTTGTAGCTAAAAAACATTTTCTCTTGTATGACCAAGACTGCTATCTTCTCTGTCTGCAGTAAATTGGCGAGAATTTTTATCCGACCAAGACCATAGCATTATACAATTACAGCCCTCGCAGTGATTATTCTGTTGTTGTTTCATCATTATTATAAATCCTACATCAATATTAAATGCTCTATTATTTTTCTTATCGCGTTGTTTATAACCAGCAAGTTTTGGTATTATATCATCGTTGATAATATCGCTGTTGTGTCATTAGAATGTAACACGACTCTACGAAGTTGATTTAATCTTCGTATTCTTGACACTGCGAGATAAACTAACTTCGACCACTCGATGCGTTCATCTACGATCCAAAGAATTGTATCAGAGATGGTTAACCCCTGAGTAGAATGTATCGTCACCCAGGGAGATTTGTCAGCAAGCAATGCATCTTCGACTGCAGTGATATCAACCAACACAATATCATTTAACTCAAGTATTTGTTTTTCTGTTCCTGACTCTTTAAGACGCCCTGGAATATCAACTTCAATATTCTGTCTTCGTGAATCAGCTGGTCTATAACAATGGCATTTGAAGTGTTACGAATTTTTCTTTATGTAATTGAAACAACCGCGCCTGAAGCGTGTCTCTGGCTATCTTTCTACTTGCTACTATCAAATCGTTTAGTCTCCACGCCTCCCAAAAATCATTTAATGGGGTTTTTGAAATTATTTCAAGCGCTATTTCGCACTGTATTTTATCCGGTTGTAATCTGATTAATTTATTCAACTCACTTAAGTCTGGGTCAAGCGCTCTATGATCAGTATTTATTTCTTTCTAATAATCTACAACATTCTTCAGCCAATTTTTTGGAGACAAATGGACATATGGCGGTCGTTGACCATGATCGCCACACATTATCACAGCTTAATTGTTTTAGTAACAACCAATCTAAAAACATTTTTGATATATCCAACGACACTGTGCATATTTCATCCCAAATAATGATTTTTGGAATCATATCAACCGAAATAACCATCCTAGGATCATATTTGGTATTCCATAATCCACCGAGACCGTGCCCTGCACAACTAGTTTGAACACTTGAGTGAAGTGCAAATCGTGTTGGTTTCCATAGATTTCTCTCTCTGGCAAAATGAGCAGCAACTGACAAGACTGTTAAACAGTTTGTTAGTAATTGCTCGTTATTATCCGTTGAACATTTCTCAGCGAGTTTTCTCATCTCACTGTAAAAAGATTCAATACGTAATATTTCAGCGTTAGGTCTTACAAATTATCAAATTTACCATCTTGTTCTTCAAATCTTCAAAACTCTGAAATAACCAAACTGACACAGGATCGTTTCTACTTAGCGCGTGAATAAAATAAAAAAATTCTCTCTCCCAGAGTTCTCAGGAGAGAACTCTATCGGAAGTTATTTCGGTTCTATCCCACGGAAATATTGTTACTGCGTTAGACCACGCTTGTGCATTATGATCAATGATCTGAATTGGAGCCCATCTTTTCAATTTCGATTCGTGTAATACATCTCATGTTATAGTTGCTACGGTTATTGGGTATCGTAATATCTTTGTTAGCTCAGACACATTCATGAGTTGTGCCTCCAAAATTCTTGACTGTTAGCGCCCATTTATATATGCTGCTGCGTCTTACATCTGTCAACTTGTTTCCACGCAACGCATTCGTAAAATGCTATATTACTCATTCGGCTACACAATTTATCCCTGACAGTTTCATAGATTTCAATTTCTCAACACTTGCTTTTTCATTTATCGGATAAATCCCATAAACAACCACGGTAACAGGATAAGCTTGCACTTAATACGGTTTGTCAATTCCGGTCAATATTCCTGGTTTGGAACCCTGATTCACTATGACAACGTTTTTTTTTTAGGTTTGGATTGAATATGTCACAAATAATCCAGCTGCCTGTTAATGATAGTATAATAATTTTCACTCTGAAAAAACACGGTGCTTAGATGCGTTATTATTCTCGCTGCTCGTTTGTCGTTCATGGTAGCATCAAGACTACTAGCGATTCGAATGTTGACCAACAGTGAGATGCACCATCACTTTTAAATTCGTTAAACGCCTCATGAATTTTACCGATCATGCTTCTTTCACTTATTAGACCCTTATTTGATGCATCTTGAGACTCTATCGAGATTGAATTTAACATTTTTCCAGGGTTTGATTTTGGATAATCTCTCAAACTCCTTCGTATTATAATTAAAACAAGTATTTAAATAAGAGTATTTTAAATAATGAATCACTGTAAATGGCTTATGATAGGATCAGTAACCGTTTGTAAACAATCGTACAGAAACGAATTATGTGATTATCATTCACAGAGTGTGCAAGGAGGAAGCTTAGGTCCGAAACGTTGTATACAATGGCGTGTTGGAGTACGAGGAGGCACAATTGTGTTTCAGTTGTGGTGGTAAGCGATACGGATAACTTAAGCATTATTATCACAAGAGAGTCAAGGACTCTGACAGCGTCAGCGATATAGTCATAAGATCCCCTGAGGACTATATTACTAGATTCTCAACAAATAAAAATCTAGGCAAATAAATAATCAATTAGACAAATACATACTTATGTATGTAAATGAGCCAATAATTTCAACCACATCCCACGATCAGCAACTATGAAGCATCACGAGATGGTGTAGTTAGAAAATTCATGTGGAAAACCCAAGTCGGATTTCTGGATAATCAAGGGTATCCTAGATTTACTGCTGGGATAAAATATTATTGTCACTGGTTTGCATATGAGTGTTTTAACGGATTGATCAAAGATGGTTTTGTGATTGACCATATTGAAGAAAGTACAAAAATAAAAAAATTGGATAATCTTCAGGTCGCACTAGAATGTACCAAAAAATTGGGAGACTTGTCAAATCTATAAATGTTGAGACAGGCGAAGAATTAAAATTTAAATCGATGAAGGAAACTAGCGAGCATTTTGATATTTGTATGCCTTCGGTTCGACGTGTTGCAGAGAGAATACAAAAATCTGCTTTCTACAAGAAATGTTTGCACAAAATTTGGTTTACATACAACACCAACCTTGTTGCCTAAGGGAGATAACTCAACTAGGGAAATTTGTGATAGAGTTATTGTCCTTCGTGGTTTTCCAGTGTATTTATAAATAGACATAAATCACAGTTTTACTATTTTTTTTTAAAACTGCGAATGAATATAATTGTTATGTTTATTTCAGCTACAAAAATATGTTCTTGTTAAGTTTATTTCAATTACGAATATATTCTGTTTTGTTTATTTCAGCTACTTATATGTAAGAGTTAACTATATTTTAATTTCAAAACATGTATTTGATAGATTTTTTAATGCGGATGAGTCTCGTCCGGGGCCCAGCGTTCGAATCTCGTGGCAGGCATTATTGTCGACGGTACCGATTGTATGGTTTTTCTATATAATAAGTGGCCGTCCCCAAGCTGAAAGTTCAACAGAAAATAATACACACTCTCCCCCCCCATACCGTTATTGGTATGTGGTACTGTTTTGTATCCCAGGGAATTCATTTCGGGCGGGAGGGTGTGCAAAAAAATGTTGAATTTAGAGAACGGCCACCATTTGTGTTTGTGCCGTCCTACTATCATATCATCAAACGACGCCTTATATACCTTAATTAAGATCATATGTTGTGCTATCCATATATTCCTTAATTAAAATTATATGTTGTGCCGTCTTATGGTATTGTAAATCAGCGGTAAAAAGAGCGGTTGTTCCTTACTTATATATACCTTAATTAAGATTATATGTTGTGCCGTCTCTGTATACGTTAATTAAGATTATATGTCGTGTCGTCTTACGGTATTGTAAATCCGCGGTAAAAAGAGCGGTTGCACCGTACTTATGTATACCTTATTTAAGATTATATGTTGTGACGTCCTTAAACTGAAAACGGGTAAAAAAATTAACCACCATAACTTCTGCTAGTATAAATTTGAAAAATCAACAAAAACAATTATGAGATAAATTAGATTGTGATAAAATCCTTTCTGACTTTTAATATCTAGAATACATAGCCCTTGGAAACAAATATACGCTACCGTCTCAATATAAATTTATTAAACGAAAGCATCATTAGCTGTAAACAGAGAAATATATACGTTCGTACTTTTGTTTACCGCAGTAGAGAAAATAAGAATTGATCTATCAAAACAATATAAAATTAAAAAGACTATAAATTTCCGGGTCAGACAACTCAAACAGCTCATTGAAAATGAAAGTAGTATCACACTTTCAGGAAGCGAAGACGTCTTCTAAGAAAAAAGCGAAAGTAGGTCAGTGTTATTTGTTGTTTTGCACCGCATAGGATATTTAATAGTAAAACCGTACACGCATGCACAAAGCATTTACCCATCCACCACATGTGCACTTGGTTTACACGAAATCTTAAAATGGAAATCTTAAGATGGGAAATCTTTTAAAACTTTACTTACAGACTAATTTGTAAGGTTTCTCCCGGTAAGTCCAATACATTATTGGACTGGTCAGTGAGTTTAAAATTTCTTATCGTTAATAAATCATTATGACATCGTATATAGTTTTATTTCACGGGTTCTCGAATTATTAAAAATCCAGATGGAATCAGTGGTGCAAACGAATATAAAATGTATCCTTGCTGGGTCTGATTTGATTTTTCGAGATTTATTTGGTAACTTCTATCACCATCATCAGATACTATATTTTCTGCAATCACTGAGGATACATTAACATTTGCAGAAGCTATGTGCCTACCCGATCCGTCTGTGTCATTATTATGCTTGAGGATAGTTGTCAATGGTTGTGTTTTTTTTTCCATGCGGCGAGTATCACCGGAAAATACTCATTTATGACATCACTGACGGAGTTTTGAAATTGCGTTGCATTATACACCCAGGAAGTTTAAATGTTGAGATATCTTCGACACGTATTTTATACTTTTCTGCAAAATTTACTCTCACATAACCAGATTTGGCATATAATACTTCTTGAATAAGTCGTAAGTTAATCAATTCCATGTCAAATGCAATTTGATTTAGTTTTTCCATGTATTTGATAATTGTGAGTTTCGACTATACATAAATAATATGTTCTTGAAAACTATACCGTAATGTATCTAAATGTATTTTATGTTCCTTATTAAACAAGCCAAAATAATTCAAAACATCGCCTAGTAGTACATTATTTGAGGTTAATTGTTGCAATTTTAATAACCACTCTCCCTTAAAAAAAACTTATATCAAATTCTTTTGGATTTAATAAATGTATAATATTATTAAAAGGCACGTGTATAGAATAGAAATCTTCATGATATGATTTATTGCCTGTGATATAATCTGACTTTTAGGTTCATGTAGATTTTGATAAGATGGTGCCTCAGGAGGGATTTCAGGCCATCCTAGCACTGTTCTTACCAAAATCTGGTAGATATCTACAACATAGCCGGATGATATTATCTTAATATCGGCTGATAATGTTGGTTCATGAACCGTTATAGCGAATTTTGATTCTTTTCCTCTAATTTCATATTCCAAGATGGCATAGAAACAATATTTCATTCCGGGTTTCCATCTGGTTGACTTTTACATGCAAAGAAGGGGAATTATTCGGTTGCTGACCACAAAATGACTGATCTAATATTAGGCCAACTGTAGCATACTGGTAATTTTCCTAACGCGATCTCTTTTACCGGAATTGCAGTGGGAAATTTGATACTGAATTCAGGGTTGGTTGAGGTTATTGAGATCATGGTTGTCTTTGGTGGGTTTGTATTTGAGGCTATCTGCTGAAGTAATTCTATTGTTGACATTGACATTGTCATTGTTGTTATTATTGTGCTGGTTTTTGATTTTGATGTTGCTGTGTGGTAGATGTTCATCATCGCAGAGAACTCGTTATCTGATATTGTTTTGTCATCGAGACTGGATGATATCAGCGAAGATAATTGGGAATATGCGGTTGACGCAATATGTAACTTAATTGTATACTCGTGTACTTTATTTTGACTGCACGTGGATATTTGTTTTGCAATGATGCTAAAAGACCCTGTAATTGTTTAAGCCGTTGAAACACAAATTGTAACAACTACAGTTTCCAGCACTGTTACCGCTGATAACAATATACCCGTTCCAGCAATAACAATTGGAACCGAATACACAATAATGTCAACACTGGTAATTCGCCTGTGATGTTTTATATACATTCTAACCAACAGACATCTGATTGTGTTTTAACGATATCGTAGTTCCACATTACTTAGCTGAATCCGATTGCAACTTTTTAATCTGACCAGGAGTCAGAGTAACACTAACGTGACTATATGACATTTTATTTAAGACACGATTGACTGATTGTCTACGTGTTTTCTATTTGCGCATCAACTATACTCATTCGTCCACCAAAACCTTCATGTGGCATTGATTTGTCACTGAGAATGATGGCAATTTCCTGTGTAATCACCGTAAACAATTGGCGGACCTGCCGCGACAACGGGAGGTTGTGTTACACGAGCTTCAAAGTATACGTCAACTACGGATTGTCTTGTCAAGTCAAGATGTTCAAGTGAAAAGTAATAAATCGGATATAGATTTCTAAAATCTAATTTTGATATTTGCAGACCGGTATCTACATTTCGATCACATTCCATACATGTCAGCAAGCGATGATATGCGCGTGCTAATTGGTTTTGGTCGTAATTGAGTGAAATATTCACAACTGGTACCTGTTGACCGTTTCTTTCTAACGAGACTACGTTAATCCCTATTCGATCAAATGTCACATGGCTGCGCTCCTGAGAATTTATCTCCTAGCATCCTGTAACGCAATTAATATATGTCGAGGCGCAGAAACACCCATGCTTGATGTAACAGGTCTTGAAAATTTACTATTATTGGGACTCTGCAGACTAGCTGTTGTTGCTGTTAGCCACGACAGTAATGATATACCACCTACACTCATACATGATAGTAAGTTTTGATTTGTGACATTTGATGGAGTCATTACAGTCATCCATAATGAGTTTTATTATATTTACTTTACCTGCAGGAACTCCAGCACCACGCCAGATTGCATCATTGTCATCAACTTTTCGCACGGGAAAAACTGTGTGTTTAGCTCCAAAGATAAATTGTTTTACATTTCTACAAAATCCAAATGTTTGAGACAGTAGAATCACGCAAGAAAATAATTTACACGCTCCATGCAATATATAATTACTTGTTGCAAATCCTAGGTTATAATTAAGATTATCCCCTTGGATAACATCAAAATCAGCAGCTGGTTTATCTTCATGTTCAACGTCGAGTGGTTGTGGATCAGATGCAGTAGCTACTGGTGTCCGTAATTTGACATACTTATTATGATCAGCGTGATCAGTAGAATCCTTAGCGAACATCATAGATGGTCCAGCCGAGACTGTATAATTATCAGAATATCTTTCTAACCCCACTATTGTCGTGGCGATATTAACATCCTTTTGAATAAATTCAATCTCTCTATCATCAATCATACATTTAGCGCTACTAAATAATGCCATAATACCATTATTGACGAAAGCAACTGGGAGATTTGCGGCATGTGGCGTATTAGCTGAAACATTTATGACAAGATCTCCTTTTACTTCAATAAATACTTTAGCGGGTAGAAGGTATTTACTCGTATCATGAACTTGAAGTTCAATTCGACCTTGATCATTTGGTTGTTTTGCTTTATATTGATCACATTGATAATTGTTTACAGAACCATCTTTGAGCACTGGGGCATCCATATTCAATGCTGGGTCGATTCAAGATTTAAACTTTTTTTTTTATATATTTCTCGATCTAAATCGCGATCTCGCTCGGAATTTCAAACTTTTTTCCGCTATCATATTGGCAGTAATATTTCCTTACGCATGAAATCCTTGATTTATCAGCGCTGCTATATTTTTATCCATCACTTTGTTTTTTATCTTGCTAACACACGCAGGCATAATCTTCGTAAATGGTAGTTTTTTTCCGGTGGTGGCTTGTTTCGTCGTTGAATCAGCGTGATTAGTTTTTACTTGGCCGCGGAAATGTTTTACCGGCAACATCACAAACAGCGCTAATACCCCTATCACTAATAATAGCAATAGCTTTCATGGATAATCGTTTTGCGATTGGAGTCATCCTCGCGAATAACCCTTGAACAAGATCACCGAGACCATCTCCATAATATACTCTATAAACAGGCAATCGTGAATTTACTATATATATCATAGTTGGCGTGTTGTGATTACGCTGTATGATCATTTTATATTAAATGTTATTCATCTAATCGCATGACTAATTGTCACGGACAATCAATCGCTATGGTAATCATCAATGATGTCCATGACACCACCTTCAAACTTCATCAGTTATTTCCGGTGAGTTATTTCCTGCTCGTTTACTCCCAATAAAACTTTCTAATCGTGCTATATCGGAGAGAACATTATCCGGACTGGGAACAAGACCACTACCATGAGTTCCAGATAAATAAAATCCCTTCCCGGTAGTACCAGTTGCGCCTTGCACATCATCATATTCTTTGTTAGGTCCAAATCATAAACTTTCCAAAATATCACCCTCTTCGAGTTGCTCAGGCGGTGAATAAGTTGGCGGTTGTTGCTGAGGTTGTGATCTATATTCCTTATCAAGTTTTATAATTTCTCTTACGAAAATATCAAATTTGGGATAATCATTTCTGGCTTGTTTTTTGTTGTAATATGCACGATATATCCATTTAATAAAATTATCATCGGTTATAGTAGCGTATTTTGGTTCTAAAGTTTTATCTTTTTGTACCAAACTTGATAGTGTTGCAGCGGGTAATTTATATTCCTCATTTTCTCTGAGCTGTTCAATAACACCCTTTTTATATCTCGCTATTAGTTTAACATTTTCTTTTATTGGTTTGGGTTTAGGCGCAAGTTTTTGTTTTCACATCAGCGATTCCATTTTGAATATCATTAAGTATCTCCTCGTCAACATGCAGTGGTTGTGCAGCGGTTCTATCAGCCAGAAGATCTCGTAGAATTTTTTTTGCTTGTTTGGCTCGTTTAGCTATTTCTTCACGTTCGGGGAGAATAGCTTTTTTTCCTCTAACGTCATCTTTATATCCCCTAATATAGCTCTTTGAGTAGCAATAATTGTTAAGCATCTATTGCAAAAATCAACTTGAGCTTCTTATCGCTGTTGAAGTTGTTGTTTGACAGAATTTCTCACGTGGATAAAATTGTTTATTTCCTCCATTAGCTCTCGAGCTAGTCTACTTGTTAACGATTATCCTACCATTATTTTATTTATCATATGATTTAATTAATAACAGCTAACGAAACCACGACAACAAATCGTCAGAGGCAATTTTTGTTTTTCGGCTCGTAACAGGCCTTGGTTTAACAAATAGGCATCGCTAAAAGTTGTAGGGTTCATCCTAACTCCCTAATTCTGTTGTTTGACACTATATTTTCTGTTTCGCAGGAGGACTTGGTTTGACGAATAGAAACCTTTAAAAGTTGTAGGGTTCACCATCTTAACTACTATTTATTAGTTGTTGATGACGATGTTTGGAGGGTTTGTTTTCTGAGCCATCACATTTGTTTTCTTTAGGCTGATGGTCAGCTCAAATTCTGCGCTTGCTTTAGCAAAGCGGTACATCTGTTGCTGTAACTCAGCTTCAGTATGAGTGGCTAGGGCAGCATCGTGTGCGAAGAGCATGTCCCTGGTGGATGCTTCACCCACTTTACACATTGCTTTTAGTCATGCCAGCCAGGTTAAAGAGTTTGTCAATTGATCGCTTGTGCCGGAAGACATGTATGATTCACTCCGCTGCGGATACTGAAGGCGTTAGACGTTGCAGGGTACCTTTTATGTCATCGTCGAGAAACTGGATCATGCTTAGCAGCTTTCAAGAGTATTCAATTGTCGTCAGGATTGTGAATAGTCCGTCTGTGCTGACCAGATAGAACGCTTTGGTGTGATATATAAAGGCCCGGAAGATGGTTTTGTGTTATTCGCTGCATTTCTCTTGCAGTTGCCTGACGGAGAAGATCATGTCTATTGTGGACTTCTCTTCGTTGAACTTGCACTGCGACTCTGGATACGCTCTGAAAGATTGCGTCTGCAGGCTATTCAGGATGACGCGTGCGAAGACATTACCTGCGATGTTGTGTAGGGATATGCGTCTGTGGTTGTTGCAATTACTTCTGTCGCCTTTGTTCTTGTACAGGATTACGATGTTGGCGTCTCACATGTCATAAGGCACTGCACTCTCATCCCAGAACTGGCAGAGGATGTCCTGAAGTGTGTGATACTATTACTATAACAATTACTACTACAACAACTACTACTACTACTACTACTACTACTACTACTACTAATACTAATTCAAACGTATTACCCTTATAATGAAGGTATCGTTCTATTTGCTGCTGTATATCTTTTTCTTTCCTTTGCATTTTCATTAGCTGCAACCCACTCCACTGTCTGTTGCTTTACCTTTTTACACAAACTCTTTATGTTCCTCCTTTCACTTGTTCTCTACTCCTGCCTTGACCTCTACATTCACCAAACGGAAGCTAATGGTTTGCGTATAACGCAATTATTCTGCAAAACTATACAGATAATGGACCTTTTCATTACCTCAATTACAATTTTTAAACATATAATACAATATATTCTAGTGTTTTATATTTTGATGATCATTGAATCATGTCCGTTCAGCAATGATACATTATTATAGAAAATAAAAATATAATAATAATAATAATAATAATAATAATAGTAATTTTTCTTCTTCTTCTTCTTCTTCTTTTTCTTCTTCTTCTTCTTCTTCTTCTTCTTCTTCTTCTTCTTCTTCTTCTTCTTCTTCTTCGTAGTAGTAGTAGTAGTAGTAGTAGTAGTAGTAGTAGTAGTAGTAGTAGTAGTTGTAGTATGCAAAGACATATATGTTCATACTTTTACATATCTTACACATTTCTAATTTAAAGATCGAATGAAAACAAAGATAATACCAAGAACAATATTTTTACGGGAAAATATGTGTAGCTTTTTCAATTTCACTGTAATGTATTTAATGGGCTTACTGTTTATATTATATATTACCCGGTGCATCGGGATCTGTTTGCACTAACAACAAGTGGTATTAGAATATACATTAAGTGAAATGGCAAACAAGCAAGATGTACTTCGAACATAATAATGTTTGTACAGTTGATAAAAGCCATTATTCTTATTTTGCTCTAAGTAATATTACAACCGACCACACACTTTTTTTTAAAATCCTACATCTCTATCTATCTTACCACTTTCCGTTTGACTAAAATTTACCATCATTCATATAATCAGAGACCGCGAAAAAGTATGACGAAGGCGAAAAAGTAGAGAGAGAGAGAGAGAGAGAGAGAGAGAGAGAGAGAGAGAGAGAGAGAGAGAGAGAGAGAGAAGCTAATTGTGGTTTACGGGAGTATTACCATAATAACATTTTTGTTATTGTCAATCCCATATTTCTCTGTTGATTGGGTAAGCTGCTGCATGACAGGCCAACACAGCGGGAGAGTTGGGGATATAGGCAGTCTTTGGAAGTTTCAATATGTTCATTTTCTTTAACAACAACACAAGCATGATATATGTTACCATATGTGTACCTCGTATCCAAGAAATTTAACGTATGAGAGAGAGAGAGAGAGAGAGAGAGAGAGAGAGATAGATAGAGAGAGAGAGAGAGAGAGAGAGAGAGAGAGAGAGAGAGAGAGAGAGAGAGAGAAAACGAGTAAGGACAATGATGCAGTTGTGTACAATGTTACGTTCCTTTAGAAACGGATATCATACATATTTTTATCTTTATTTCCTACGTCACTAATACTTAATCTGTAAATATTCATCATTGATCAATATGTATCATACACTTGAAACAATGTGTATTTATGCGTATTAATGCGTCATGGGCGGATCACAATTTGAGATTGAATATCAGATAGTGCTGGTATATGAAAATTGCTTTAAACCAACACTTTAAAAGCCATACTAATTTTAATGTTTATATGTTTGTTTGGATGCATTCATGTATGTATGTATGTATGTATGTATGTATGTATGTATGTATGTATGTATGTATGTATGTATGTATGTATGTATGTATGTATGTATGTATGTAGGTAGGTATGTAGGTATGTATGCATGCATGCGCGCGCGCGTGTGTGTATATGTATGTAGTTGTGTAGGTGCTAGCTAGGTAAAAAATGAATGATGTGGGATATATTGGTAAATAGGTAGTTTTTAAGGTATATATGCGTATGTATATAGATAGGTAGGTAAATACCTATATATGTTGGTGTGTAGGTAGCAAGATAAGTAGAAAGCTAGACAGATGGATATTTTGTATGTCTGGATGTTAATAGTTTCTCTTCCACCTCTCATGATTCAATGGTCTAAAAGTTCAAGTATGAAAGTTCTGTTATGTACGGATAAGAACGTGCATATTGAGGATCTCTTCGATTTCTAGTGCATGATTTATATCAGTTTAATTATTAATGAAAACTATACAGCCAGAATGTATGTTTCGCGTATAGTTACGTATGCAAGTTAATGTCAATTAGTAACTGATTAGCAAATGATGGAGCCAATTTAAATCCACTTATAATGTGATTCACTATAGTCAAATATATTATATAACAATGTAACATCAAATGAAACACAATATAGGAAACAAGAGTGTAATATGCAAGCAACAAATTAGGATCAACAGCCATACTTGAAATTCGTGATCTTTAGGTTTTGTAGGTTCCACTCTACGTTTTTCAGCACATGATAGTCCTTCTATAAGATAGTACATCTGGAGGACGAAGAACCCAGGAATAATCACTTTTATGACTTATTAGAGGGACATTATTTTACATATGAAAGATCTCTGGTGTAGCACAGATACACGTCATTGCGAAAATCACTATTCTCTCTTTCTCTCTCTCTCTCTCTCTCTCTCTCTCTCTCTCTCTGTATGTATGTATGTATGTATGTATGTATGTATGTATGTATGTATGTATGTATGTATGTATGTATGTATGTATATGTGTGTGTGTGTGTGTGTGTGTGTGTGTGTGTGTGTGTGTTTTGCTAGCGGAAGAATGGATAGATAAGACACATGCTCCAAATTGAATACATTTAACTTTAAGAAAATTTCTTCGCACGTAAACTTCCTGTTTAAAATGAGTGAATATAAGAGAACCCATCGCGCTTGCTTTGTACTTTACAGGTAGAATGGATTTATAGTCATGAGGCAGTGCTCTAAATAATACACTTAACAGGAATGGGTACATTTTTACTTCCTTGTTAGCTGATTTAAGGGAGCAAGTTCACACGTATATTCGTCACTGTCTGGACAAGCTCCCAATTAAGTTCATGAAGGGAAGAAAGAAACTACACAGACAACTAGATAGTGAACAAAAATGAGCAGCCATCTTCTATTTTACATCGTATTTTCTGTCATCCTTCATCATGGATTAGGTAAGTCTATACCATGGTCTATATCGCTACTTCTATACGTCGCACATGTCTGACCCTGAAGGGACAAAAGCTCGATCAAGTCAATTGTATGCACTTTTGTATTTAAATAGTGGACTATGAATCGAATATTCCTACAACGATTTCGTACTGTGTTAGATAGGTTTTGAATGTTGTTGTTTAGGCATAACACTTTATTTCAGTATACGACAGATTATACATATCGGCCAGTATTTCTTTCAGAAGTAGAACCTTATGAAACTTCTAGAATAATAGGGAGAGGACACCCCTGTAAGAACCAACGGCCGAGGGAAAGCTACTGGCAAGCTTTCTGACAATATATGTGTTGAATAGTTCTTGTATTAATATTGGTAATAAGATCGAAACGGTATGATATCAGATTACCTCACTGATTTTGGATATTAACCTTAGCCCCAATCCTGTTAGAAAGTACATTTGCCCTGTTTGCTAAATTCTAAAGTTAATATTTAAAAAAAATTGAGTGAAAGTATTAAGATTTAAATTTTATCTAAATTGTTTTAAATTAAGTTTTCATTCAATTATTTGAAAGTAATTTCCACTAAAACATATCTACATTATTAATTTGATCTATCTTTGTAAGGTAAATGTATGCTAATTTATAAATATCGCCCTTTACAAGAAGGTGCAGAAATACAAAATAATTATAATATATTTAAAGGTGAGCAAATTAGATTTGGTGGGAATATTCTGAACACGTAAATTATTATATCAGTAATGGATTAATTAAGCGAGACGGTTACTGTGGGGAAGGTCGAGCGCACTGTTTTGATCTGAAGTGAACGGAAAACAATATTGCGTATAAATAAAAGAGCAGATTTACGCATAATGAGTTCGTTCCCCGAGTCAGAACAGCTCTTTCATTTCCTTACAGCGATTCAGTTCTCAATCCTGAAGATGTAGCCGTATCTACACCGTTATGAATGACACCCTTGCTATGACAGCCTGAACATCGTCTTCTTCTTCTTCTTCTTCTTCTTCTTCTCTCTCTCTCTCTCTCTCTCTCTCTCTCTCTCTCTCTCTCTCTCTCTCTCTCTCTCTCTCTCTCTCTCACTCTCTCTCTCTCTCTCTCTGTCTCTCTCTAACCATGGTCAAAATCAATTTAAATCTTATGCGTAATCCCATTTTATAGCAAGAAGAAAGTTATGACACTAACTTTATCAGTATCCTTCCAAACTAGTTATACTGGAAGAATGGTGAAATGTATGATAAACGGTGGCATTTGGATTTTGAGTGTACGTGTCTTTTTAAGGGAACCATGCCTATAATATAATATAATTGTTTAAAGCCATTTTACAAACTTGCAGATTATTGCATAAAATTCATTTATAAAATACATGAACGACATGAAAGACTCCAACATCAAATAGTTCAAACTGTAGCAAGATTAGTAGCAAACTAGCAATATGGGACGATCTGAAGACAATGGAAAATCCAGTCAAAAAGGGCTTGGGACCTTCTGCCGACAAGATTTCTAGCGACAATGGAAATCCCAGTCAAAAAGTGATTGGGACCTTCTGGCGACAAAAGGTCGTGGGACCTTCTGGCGAGAAGGGAAATTTAACATGGTAGGTCTGTATATCGTCAAGGGAACTTGAGCATAGTGGGACTATCTAGCGACAAGGGAAATTGAACATGGGAAATATTATTTGTATTTGTATATGGGTATATCTAGCGACAAGGGAAAATGGAGGCAAAGAAAGCAGATATCTTTTCGAGGTATATGAGTGATCCTGAAAAGGGCCTTTGTATACTTTTTCTTTTATATTCTGCCGTTGTTCCACCACCTTTTGATTTTACCAAAGATTCCCGTTTTCTTCTTCTTTTTATCCTCGGGAATCCAGTTATGATGTCCCGTAGCTCTAAACTTTTCCTGAACTTTGATCCATCTCTGATTTAGTTGATCAAAGTCCTCTTTCTTCTTTTTGTTGTTTTGTTCCTTTCTCTCCTTAGTCCAGTTATCTTTAATCTTGATCACCTCTTCTTCCATCACCTTTCTCATCATTGCTTCTGCTTTCTTTAGTCGGTCCAGTCCCCACTTCACATAATCCCACTCTGTCAGATTTATTGTTTCTTCTAAAAAGCACCTGACTTTGATGACATTATCAAGTGCCTCCTTCATGTCCCCTATTCTTATATATTTTCTTTTAATAAGTCTTCTTAATTTCGTGACTTTCTCCTCTATCATACCTTCTAATAGATCTCTCGCTAATTTCAAATTACTTCTAAAGTCCAGATGACACTGAAATTCTTCCTCAAGTCTTTCCACCTCATACTCTGCATCTATGATCCCAAACCAGCTGTCTCGGAGTGGGATAAACAAGTCGATGGCCATCTAGATGTGTTCAAAATTGACTGGCTCAAATCAAGCAAGCAAGTTGTATTTTTTATAGTTATCACCGTCCACGAAGGGACATTTGGATAACTTTTATATTTAGCATGTAACTAAACATTTATTTTCCCTTGGGAGAGAGATTTAACTCCCCCCCCCCTCAGGCATATATGTGCACATTAGTACACATATTAATTAGGGCGTTATATCGAATTACTAATAAGTAACTATCGATATAGATGGAAGCCCTGGGGTAGGTAGGCAAGACCCATCCACACCTCCCCTAATCTACTTCGACAGACGGTCAGCAGGAAGAGGCAAAGGCGAAAAGGGTCCCGGAGGTAATTTCATCGTCGTCCCACACGCAGAGGCGCAGCAAAAAACGTATACCCGGCCCCCAACAAAGAAACACGAGGCGTCCTCACCCTAGGTATTATTTGCTAATATGCAATCCCATAGGACATTGTGCCAAAGTGGATGTGCTATAGTATGTTGTGATGTGAATAGTTTTAATGTTATTTAATATTTTTCATTATTATTGCAACATTGTGCTGCTGGGCCTGATAGTCCTGGGTTAAGACTACCTTATATTTTCTAATAAGGGCATATATGTAAATGAGTGCATGTGTTGGCTCAAATGATGGACGATTGCGTATATATATCTTAAACACGGACGTGAATGAAAACATCCCTTACACTCACTTTTCATTTTATATGCCACACACACACACACACACACACACACACACACACACACACACACAATTGGAACCAGCCAAACCAAGCCATATAATTTACTATCCAATATCACAGCATTTACCATCCACACACACGGGGAAGCAGCCAAACCAAACCATATTATTTACTATCCAATATCACCCCAATTACCATTCACACACACGGGAAAGCAGCCAAAAACAAACCATATAATTTACTATCCAATATCACACCATCTACCATCCACACACACGGGGAAGTAGCCCAAACAAACCATATAATTTACTATCCAATATCACACCATCTACCATCCACACACACACACACGGGGAAGTAGCCAAAACAAACCATATAATTTACTATCCAATATCACGCCATTTACTATCCACACACACACACACACGGGGAAGTAGCCAAAACAAACCATATAATTTACTATCCAATATCACACCATTTACTAACCACACACACGGGGAAGTAGCCAAAACAAACCATATAATTTACTATCCAATATCACACCATCTACCATCCACACACACGGGGAAGCAGCCAAACCAAACTATATAATTTACTATCCAATATCACGCCATCTACCATCCATACACACACACACACACACACACGGGGAAGTAGCCAAAACAAACCATATAATTTACTATCCATTATCACACCATCTACCATCCACACACACGGGGAAGCAGCCAAACCAACCCATATAATTTACTATCTAATATCACACCATCTACCATGCAAAAATGAGATAGTGTTTATAATCACACTACTCCTCTCTCATACCTATTGGCAATTTGAACAATCTGTTTTCTAGACATCTGGTTAGACCTGAGAAGGGCTGTTTTTTAAAAACTTCTAAATGGACCTGGCTAATGCTGGCGCCTCCCAGGTCTAGCCCCGCACACACATTTCCTACTCCAATCATTCTCCCAATTGACTCTTGTCATTGGGAGTGCAGAGGAAGCTTGAGTGGCTTCACTATCCCAATCTCCGTTTGAGGGATAGTGAAAACCTGTTCACGGATTCCTCTATACCGTAACCATGCATGAAGTTGTGGTTGTTGCGTCTGGGGTTGTGGTTGTTGCGACTGGGGCTGTGACTGTGGTTGACGAGATGCTTCTGGTAGTGGAGTCGTCTTCACCTCACGTTTCACCAGACAGACTTTAGCCATCATGAGGTGAGGCAAGATTGGTCTTCTCTTGTCCTCCTCTTCTTTCATTTTTCTCTCCTTCTCTTCTTCTTCAATTCTGGCCTGTTCTTCTAAGGTCTCCATAGCCAGCTCGTCCAGGAGATGTCTAGCATTCTCCAGGTGCATCTGAAGCTCCTAAGTTTGTTAAATCTTCTCATCTTCTTTGGGTCGATGTGCCAACGATAGGTAGCCAGACTGACGAGTGCTTCTTTATATATATATATATATATATATATATATATATATATATATATATATATATATATATATATATATATATATATATATATATATATATATATCACAAGCGCGGACGTGAAGAAAAACATTTCCTACGATCAAAGAACTTACTTTATCCCTATCATCACCAAAACACGCGGACGTAAAAGAAAACACTCACTCACTTTTTTACTTTACTCACATAAATTATAAATTTAACAACTTTTTTGAAAAATACTTTGTGCTTATAGACGCACTTCAAACAAAAGTAAAAATAGACTGTGATTATAGACTCATTTCTATTTTTTTTCTAACTTCCTCACATACCATTAGCAAAATGAATTATTAATTCTTTTCGAGAATATTGGGTAGCCCTGAAAAGGGCTGTTTTTTTGTGTACGAGGAGGGATGACAATCTTTAAGATTGCGTCCTCGTCTGGCAACAGGATAGTGTCTGCTTCTTCGGAAAGAGAAAGAGAACTTTTTCGTGTCGACACGACAGTCGACAAAACTTCTGTCTGGTTCCTGCTGCTGTTGCTGCTGTTACTGTTGCTGCTGCTGTTCTCTCTGCTCCTTCTGAAGTCGATACTTCTCAGTCCATTCTTCTTTGTCTTTTTGAATTTCCTCTCTGAAGAGTTCTTCTGTGAGGTCTTCCGTTACTTGCAGCATTCTAACATTCTCTATCTCTTCAGGCTTTGGCATCAAATTGTGTCTGATACGATGCAGAGTGACGTAAGCTTCGTTCAGCTTGGCTAGTCTTGAGCACATCTTCGTAGGAGGAAGAGTCAAACAGTGGTTGGCCAGACTGTCTATCTATCTATCTATCTAGTTTAATTCAAGTCGTTTTCGCCCATAGGGGCATGTACGGCTGGTTAATTCCCCGTTTGGGGATAATTAATTATTTCGTGTGGAAGGAATCGTGCCTCATCCCCCACGCAAAAATGCACTCATTCGAGTGCTTTTTAATTAGTCGACAGGTCGTGGCACCATAAATTCCAAACGACCTGTATGGAAGACTACATGAGTGGGAATAGACCCAACACGCACTCATGAAAATCAATATTATAATTCCCTGTCAACTACAGTATAAGACGTCTCATTGGATTGTTGCCTTTTATGACGTCACCCCCGTTCCGTAATTACACGCTCATCGGGGCACCTGATTTAGACGAGTGGGAATCGGCCCACACACTCGTCTGTCTGTCCGTGTTGTCCGAGGGAAAGGAAGTCGGCAGGGAGGCGCTGTTGTCAACTGGAAGGCTGCTGGATGATGATATCAAATTAATCCCAGTTGTATATTTTTTGTATTATTGGGTTGCCTAATACCAATTATGTGTAAACCACAACCGTAATTAGGATCACCTTTCAAATAGTAAGAAAATTTTCCTAACGCCTATCTATCAAGCTAATCTAGTACAAAGTGTACATGAATAATTCCCTAATTATCTATAACTAATGGTCAAATGACCAACAATATGAGTTTTGTCAATATTAGGTAATGTTGAGTAGAAAATTTTGAACGGTATCCAAAAAGATCAAATTTGGTGTGATTGGTTGATCGAATTTGGATTCCAAGCCAAATTGGAATCCCTTAACATAATGAGGCAACATAGCCCTAAGAAAGGCTTCTTTTTTTTGGCTAGTTGAAGGTTCCGCGGCAATCTTCCTCTTTTTGACATTCTGCCGCACATCGACATTCTTCACGTGCTGGGAATGCCTAAAATCTGTGCACTTGAGAGAGATATACAGCAGTTTCTACCAGGTTGGAGAGGGAATGTAGTTGCCAGGCCTGTCAATAGTATTGATTGAGTGTTCTCACTGCAAACTGCCACTGTTGGGGTCTCGGTTTTCTTGTTTTGATTGTTCTCCAGGCCATGTGCTTGACGGCGTTGATGTAGTTGCCTGCCTTTTTTGTACATTTCAACGATTCAATGAGCCCCATAAGGTGTATTTTTTGTATCATAGGGTCAAATTCCTCATCTTCAATTTCCTCAGTAGCCTCCTGTTCTTCTTCTATATTTTCAGTGTGTGTTTCTTCCTCCTCCTCTTCCCCTTTACTAGAGGACGTAACGTCCAGGTCTTTCTCTACTGAGGTTTGTTGTTGTTGTGTTGCTGCTGCTTCTTCGTCACATTGTCCATGGTATTCTCTGATGGTTTCCATAGTTATGTCGGTTTGAACCTCTGTGTTATTTATAGGCCTTTTTTGTGGAGTTTTTGGTTTTGGAGTATGGGCTACTATGCTCGCATATGGCTCCGAAGTCTGTGAATGTTGTTGCTGATGTTGTAATGGTGGTCGTATTGATGTTCTCCCCAGAACGTGGTCGGCTATTGCCTGGGCAGTCATAACCATTGGCCTGGCCCCTTGGAGTTCTTCTCCTCCAATGACTGATGTTGATTTATGTATTGGCTCAGTCGACTGCTGGAGTTTGGTCTCTTGTTGAATCTGCGCTGGTGGGCTGCTAGCTTGCTGGGTCTGCAAAAACGATTGCTCCCTCTGCCGCTGCACATGTTTACCACCGCGTCGATTCCTTGGCCTAATTCTAATTAATTATTTTTCCCATATTAACAGGAGAGTGGTTCTATTCGCCTGCGCACGAATGCTTTAACCTGATGCAGCGTTGAGGCCAAGGCCCCTAAGTGCATTCAATGCCTGGTTTGGTATAATATCCATCGCTAGCTCCATTACTGATGTCTTACTACCTGCTCTGTTCGCTGCGAAATTGATATCGAATGTGGTCAGACTGACTACTACTACTACTACTTGAATTAAAGTCGTATTCGCCCATACGGGCATGTACGACTGGTTAGATCCCCATTTGGAGATATTTGATTGTTTCGAGCGAGGTGGTAAGGTGCCACACCTCCCTACGCTTTAATGCACCATTTGGTGTTATTCAAATTATCCGATTTCGAGACTTTCAGTGCCTCACGGGATATAATTAATGATATAAACGAAAGGGATTAGATACACATATTTCGTTAACGGCGGTATTACATGTCGGAAGAGGAAAGGCGACCCTGGTGACCCGGAAAGGATGGAGCAAGCGCCACAGTCTCGTCTTGACGTACTTATAATAAACTTGGAAATTATCATGTGATCATTTGTGCTGCTTAATTTAGAGAAAAGAAGGAGATGGCATAGTAACTAACAATTTTAGGGGCCCTGATGGCTGGGAGTAAGCCACCTCATAAGGTTAATGTTTTGGTTTCCTATTTTCTATCTATTTAGTTGCCACCTTGTGCGGCCGGCCCTGATGGCTCTGGGAGTTAAGCCACCTTTTACAAGTAATTAGAGGTAAATCCTATTTTATAAATTTTAGTTACCTCCTTGTGCGGTTGGGCCTGATGGCTCTGGAATTAAACCACCTTATAATTCCTATTTGGGGTTCCATGTAATTCTAAGTAAACTTTATGCCGCTCTAGTGCGAGATAAAAACTGGTTAATCAGCATAGTTATTTCTTATGATTGAAAATCACACGGATTTAAACCGGGCTGTCTAATCGTGTGGATTCAATACAGGTACCTCTAGTATGATTCCTAGAGCCTGTTTGTCCAAATAAATGCTGATTTAAACAATATATACCAGCAGGTTGAAGAAATTATGCTAAGTATAATTTATCCTATGCCATTGAGGTGAAGAAAAGAGGTGGTAGTAGAAAAAGATAAGTAAATAGTAAAAGCATAGTTAAGGTGTATATAGGTTGTGTATTTTTATTTTATAGTTAAATTTGTGAGGAAGGCCATTAAGGGTAATGGTAGAAATGGGAGTTTAATTGATTAAATGGCAATATCGGAAGTGAGAGTTTCCACAATGATGGTACGTTAAGCGTTCCATCATGCTGTCCCCCACACCTCCTTAATCCATTTTTTTATTTCATATTTTTCCTAATTTATCAATTTCGTTAAGAAATGATAATAAGATTTCATTAGTTAGATTAGGGTTTGGATTTGTTTCTAATAGGAATAGTGGATATGTTGTTGGGGATCCGATATTTTTAAGAGAGCATTTTAATTTATTTCGTTGTTGTTTGTATTTGTGGCATATATTAAATACATGTTGTAGATTCTCATCACGTTGACAATGAGGGCATTTAGGTCTGTTGGGGTTCATGGTTGGTATATATTTTCCCATATTGCTTGCCAGTAATGTTTTTCCTGTTCGGATTCGATTAATGATTCGCTGGTAGTGCTTATTTATGATCATGGGTCCTTTTGTGCTACGACTCACTGTTTTTTGGATCGTGTACAGCGTGCGACCTCTAGGGCATGTGTCCCATTCATTTTGCCATTTGTTGGATATTTGCTTGGCTATAATGCTGTAGATCTCGGGTACGCTGTAATTGATGTGTATAATATCCTGGTCTAAGAGTTTAATTTTTGCTGCTAGGTCTGCTTGTTCGTTTCCTGGGATGTTGATGTGTGATGGAATCCATAGAAATTCGATGTTTTGATTTGAATTGGTCATATTGTTGATTAGTAGAAGCACATCTTTAAGGAGGTTTTCTCGTCCGTTTGAGTGCTGAGATTTTAATGTATTTAATACACTTTGTGAGTCGCTAATTATCAGTGTTTTTTTATAATGATGTTTCTGTGATAATTTCAGTGCTTCAAAGATTGCCCACAATTCAGCTGAATAAATTGAGCAGTTATTTGGTAATCTATTTCCTAACTGTATATGTAATTCCGGGATGACTAAGGCTGCTGCTGTTCTATCGGGGTTTTGCATTTTTGATCCATCCGTGTATGTTTTAACGTAGTCTTTATATGTGTTGTCTAATAACGTCAATATCCGGGATCTAATTTCATGGGGGTTAATTTGTTTGGATCCAAATGATGTTGCTATGGTGTTGACGTTGGGTTGATTGACCTTCCATGGGGTTGGGTTGGGATAACGGGTGAGCTCTGCTTGTAATGTCTCTATCTAAAGGTCCTTACATAGTACGTGGATCAAATTTCCGGATGGTGGGTTTGCTACCAGGTTTTGGCTAAAAGTTTTGTTGTATTTGTTTATAATGTCTCGTGTGGGATGTTCAGTATTATGTATGGAGATTCTAACTGCGTATCTTAATAGTAATTCGTCTCTTCCTGTTGCTAGTGGCATTTCTCCTGTAAGTATTAGTAATTCTTCTTTTGATGTGTTTCTTAATGTGCCTGTGCAGATCAGACTGAAGACTACCCCTGCTTTGTATGGTTCAAGCGCGGACACGATAGAAAACACCCTTCTACGGTTTAGGGTTGGAAACGTTTGGATAGTTTGATGTGAGGGATAGAAAGAGCATCTATATTAATAAAATGTAAAACAAACGACAGACGCATTGGTTTCAAAACACAACATTTTTATTCAAATAACAAACAACTCACAAAACACAATTTTCTCAACTAACAAACATTGTTCAATTCACAATTTTTTTCCTTCAAATAACAAACATTATTTTTTCTAATAACAAACATTTTTTCAAATAACAAACATTTTTTCTTCAATAACACCAATACATTATCTTTGACATGGTTGACAACGTTGTGAATTAAATTGAGATTTCCACTGTTGGAAGTCATTGGGCCATTGATGTACACTACGTTTCCTATGTAAAGACAAAAGATAGCCATAATGGTCACAAAACCATCGATCTACTTTTGTCATCGTTTCGAGACTAATGCTGATCAAAATAGGTCACTAAATGTTCTAAATAATATCCAAGACTGCGATGATGCAGAAAATTGCAGACACAATATTGTCTACACACCATATCATCTGTGCCTTGTAATTTCACATTATTGAATCGTGTCGTCTGGGCATTTTTTATCATGCCATGAGAGGTTGTAGTTCATCGTCCGATCTGCCTTAAGGTCTCCACTCCTGATGTCCTTATTGGGTTTACTCCCTAAAAATTTGGCTGATGGCGCCCTAATAGGCAATTAAAACATTCTTGGAACTCTGTTTTGTTGGGTCTGTTGCTATATATCAATGATTAATGTTCACTCACGAATCATTTATGGTGGATGAAAATCAAAAGTAATAATAACCACCGCTTTCAAAATTAATGTAAAATGATACTAAATATAATCTAATTTCTTTCTCTTTGTCAAATGAACAACGAACCAGACCAAATATGCAGCAATATAGTGTGAGAGAGAAAACGAAATTAAGCTTGATAAAAAACAGCTATAATTTGCATCAAGTAACCTATAATATCATTCTCCATAAAGGTATGTTTACACTTCCTTTATGACCTATATCAAGTGTTTATATAAGCAATTATGCAACGTTGTAACTATGGGTCGACACAGGTAAATGTCGTGGTTATAGGGAACATACATGTATTGTATTAAAGGCATCTTAGATGTTGTTGTTTATTTCATCCTAATATAAGGTTCTAAAAATTGATTATTATTTGTATTAAATAAATATGGAAATATTGAAAGCCTTCTTCGTCCCTCCCGCGCGTTCCTCCCTGCTTCCCTACCAACCTCCCTCTCTTTCTCTCTCTGGCTCTCTCTCTCTCTCTCTCTCTTTCACTTTATCTCTGTTGATTGTCATGTCAAGTTATATGTGTTTAGTAAAATCAACCAGAGAGAGAGAGAGAGAGAGAGAGAGAGAGAACTCAAAACTGATTGTATGCAAACACATTTAGATCAGGTCAATGCAAAGTATAATGGGAATACAGGTTACTTTTATAAACTAACATACACGTTTATTTTGAGCTTTGACTTGGAATTAGATTTTTGAACATGAGTTGGTACATAAAATAAATGTTTTCAAAATATGTTTGTGTTTGAATAAGGATAGAGTATTAGACAGTGGAGATATTTCAATGCAGACTGTAACATAAAGAACCATAGGCATGCGTTTAAATCAGAATACACACAAGTTAGGATGAAACATTTATCTTAAAGTAACAATGTTGGAGTTAGGAAAAAAAACATTAATGATATTTGTATCAGTGTCTCTTACTGCGGTTACAATCTATGTTATATATATTTATGATTTAATCTTGTGTTACCAAAATGCATAATACATAAGACCTAATTCAGTCATATAGCCTGTCCTTAGTGTGTAAACTGCTACTTATTGTAACTAGGTTCATATGCATCAAATGTTTCGTTCACATGATTATATGTTAAATCTACTTCCACTACCACCAACGGAAATCACAATAAAATATAATCCAGGTAATGGACGCCTTTCTATTCAATCAAATAGCCTCATATATAGGTGTAATTATGACCAACGCCCACTAAATAAGGATCGATCTTTTCATAGCCTCAATTATTTTCATCTAACCAAATCCATATCAGGTTGGTCAACTTACAATGTATCATCTAGTGTAACTTTTTCATCAGGTTCCATATATATATATATATATATATATATATATATATATATATATATATATATATATATATATATATATATATATATATATATATATATATATATATGTATGTGTGTAGGTGTGTGTGTGTGTGTGTGTGTGTGTGTGCGTTTATAAGTATCTGCTTGTGAATGTGTGTGTGTCTGTGTGTGTGTGTTTGCGAGTGTCTGCTGTGTCTGTAAGTATGTAAGTATATATTCTACGAGATGTAAATCTTAAAATGAAACAAGACTCGCTGGTAGAGTTTTATCCACCTTTTTAGAAAATACGTTAACAGATGACCTTATTGAAATGCACAGTCGTCGAATGTTCGGAGCAGTTTACAATGGAACAGGTTTATATGTATAAGGCAGTGATCCGAACAATATACTCAACAGAATGAAACAGATTTATACTTCCCTGTTAGCGGAGTTGAGGATCAATTATACATGTACAAGATGGCCGATTCCGTCGTGACGCGAATTAAGATAAATTCATACATGGAAATGTGACACTACGCAGACAACTGATTCATTAACAAGAATGAGCAGCCAACTTATATTTCAAATTGTAGTTTCTATCGTCCTTGATCATGAGCTAGGTAAGTCAATACCTTCATGTATATCTCTACTGCCATTCGTCATACATGACTGATCTTGAAAACACAAGAGGCTTGAATTTTATAAATACATAATGTCGAGTACATGATCATGAAAGGTGGTTTTCGCATTAAACAATTGTTGAGTGTTGTTGGTCTCTTGTAACACCATTATTCAATACACGATATAATCTACACATAGAAGCCTGTACAACTGATCGAGGCAGACAATTTTGAAATATTGGAAACAACTACTGACCTATGGGAAGCAACTGTCAATCTTTTTCACCAGTGACTGATTAAACCATGATATGGCCCTTAGGCTGCCGAAATCATGGGACCATATTTTGATAATTTTCTTGAGACAAACAGATCTCCGGACTAGCTAATACTATGAAGTTAATTTGTTTTCAACAGTTGTTAGAGATAAAAATGAGCTATGACAGGTTTTAATAAGAACACATCTTCTTCCTTTTGAGGTCATAACCACACAAAATGACCTACACATGGTCTTTATTTATAATAATTCTAAAGCTTTTTATTTCTATGTTCACTGAATCCTGTCCGTTCGGCAATAATATATTATTAGCAATAATAATAATGATGATGATGATGATGATGATGATGATGATGATGATAATAATAATAATAATAATAATAATAATAATAATAATAATAATAATGGATTTGAAAGTGTATTCTAGTGTGCGTTGGAGCTGCTTCTTCTTCCTTTTAGATCGCTTTTTTAACAGCTAGCGAGCGTACTTTGTTTTTGTTTGCTTTTAAACCAGTGAGCAAAACGTGTCGCCAGCTAGAGCAATCTCTTTCGATGTGTTGACATCGATGTCATGGACTTTCATTTTGGGCTTGCAGACATACTTGAAGCGGCGATATGGCCGTCCGATCGACCTTTTGACAGAGGCAAGTTACGAATAAAACGGCCTTTCGGGATACGTCCGTCATCCATCCGACGAACATGGCACAGCCATCTTATGCAACGTTGACGGAGCAGTGTTCCCATGTTGGGAATCTTGGCAATTTAAAGCACGTCGGTGTTATTACGCGCATGTGAAAGCCGCTCAGTTTGTATTCTTGTGAGACGTACAGAGTCCAGGTTTCATTGGCATACAAGCGATTATTAAGTACGCACACAAGGTAAATTGATATCGTAGTGTTTAGGGTTAGCATGCTGTTGTTGCACAATCTATGCGACAACCTGGAGAGAGTTGTTGATGCTTTTCCAATCCGCTTGTTGAGCTCAGCATCGAGAGATAGGTTGTTCATGATGGTAGAGCTCAGGTACGTGAACTGACTGAATACCTGAAGTTTGTAGTTGTTGATGATGATGCTTAGGATGTCCGTGTTCTGAGCCATCACATTTTTTTTTTTTAGGCTGATGATCAGCCCAACCTCACCGCATGCCTTAACAAAGCGGTCCATCTATTGATGTAACTCAGTTTCAATGTGAGTGGTCAGGGCACCATCGTATGTTACGAGCATGACCTGATGGTTGCTTTACGTACTTTGCTCTTTGCCAACCCGGTTGAAGAGTTTGCCATCTGATCGCGTGTGCAGGAATATACCTTCCTTGGACCTCCCGAAGACTTGTTTTTTTCACTCAGCTGCGGATGCTGAACGGGTCCATAGTCGAAATACTGGATCATGCATAGCAGCTTTGGAGGGCATTCAATCTTCGCCAGAATTGTAAAGAGTACGTCTCTGCTGACCAAATCGAACGCCTTAGTGAGATCTGTAAAGGCCAGGTATATGGGTTTGTGTTAACTCATGTCAGTTGTTGAGCTATATGCACGTAACTCGTCCTACGACTCTGGATACACTATGTCAGCAATATTTGATCAATCGATCGATTGATCGATCGATCGAGAGAGAGAGAGATGATAATCTCATATTTTTCTATTGATTGATTAATCTGCTGCCTGACCAACCAACACAACGGGAGAGAGTGGGTGTTGGAGGCGGCCTTCGGACGTTTACGTATTTATAAATAATTGGTATTTACAATCTTATTAAATGTTGAGTTTAAAATCAAAACAACAGCAATAGAAAAAATTCCACAAGCGTGATATAGGTTACCATTTGTGAACCGTATCCAAAAAATGTACCGTATGGTGTCGATACGCAACATTGAATCATTGATATCATGAACCATGTAATTATTTCCCGATAAAAGTGTATATCTACATTATAATGAACCATGTAGTGATATGGTACTTGGTAAAGGTTCAGTTTTAAGGGTTTCGTGAAGCCCATATTCATTTGTTCACTTACACCAGATTTATGTGCATATTCTCCCTTACTAATGAACGAGAGAGAGAGAGAGAGAGAGAGAGAGAGAGAGAGAGAGAGAGAGAGAGAGAGAGAGAGAGAGAGGACATTGATCCAATTGTGTACAGTGTTAAAATCCTTTAGAAAACGGATATTATTAATATTTTTTTATCTTTACTTGTTACGTCGCTACTACTTAATATGCAAATATTCATCATTGATAAATATATAGCATACACTTTGAAACAATGTTTATATATGCGTATTAATGCGTCATGGACGGATCACAATTTGAGATAGAATATCAATTATTGTCCGTAAATGAAAATTGTTTGAAACCAACACTTTAAAAGCCATGCTAATTTTCATGTGTATATGTATGCTTGGATGTATATGTATGCTTGGATGTATGTATGCTTGTATGGATGTATGTATGGATGTATGTATGGATGTATGGATGGATGGATGGATGGATGGATGGATGGCTGGATGTCTGGATGGATGGATGGATGTATGTATGTATGGATGGATGGATGTATGTATGTATGGATGGATGGATGGATGTATGTATGGATGTATGTATGGATGTATGTATGGATCTATGTATGGATGTATGTATGGATGTATGTATGCATGTATGCATGTATGCATGCATGCGTGTATGCATGTATGTATGTATGTATGTATGTATGTATGTAGTTGTGTAGGTGCTAGCTAGGTTAAACATGAATGATGTAGGTTATATTGGTAAATAGGTAGTTTAGAAAGTTGGTATTATTATATATGCATTTTTCGATGTATACAAGCATGTATGTATACAGGTATATATGCGTATGTATGTATATAGATAGGTAGGTAAATACCTAAGTATGTTGCTATGTAGGTAGCAAGATAAGTAGCTAACTTGTTAGGTGAATATTTTTGTTGTCTGGATGTTAATATGTTATAATTGATTTCTCATGATTTAGTGGTCTAAAAGGTCATGTATTTATGTTTTGTAGAGACAAGAACTTGATATTGAGCATCTGTTTGATTTCTAGTGCATTATGTATATCTGTTTATTCTTTATGAAAACTGTACAGCCAGAATGTATATTTCTCATATAGTTACGTACACAAGTTAAAGTCATTTATTAACTGATTAGTAACTGATGGAGCCAATTTAAATCCTCTTATAACGTGATTCATTATCGTCAAAGATATTATGTATTAATGAAACATCACATGAAAAACAATACAGAAAAAAAGAGTGTAATATGCAAGCAACAAATCGGACCAACATTTCAAAATTAGATCAACATCAAACAAGTTGTTTTTTTTAGGCTTTTGCGGTTCCACTCTATAATTTCAGCACATGATAGGCTATTTATGATGGTACATTTAGTGGAGGAAGAACTCTGGAATAATCACTTTTGTGACTTGGTAGAGGGACATAATTTTATATATGAAGATCTCTGATGTAGCATGTGTTCACTTCATTGCGAAAATCAGTATTTTTTATGATTTAGTACTATATATATCCATATATATATATATATATATATATATATATATATATATATATATATATATATATATATATATATATACATATACATATACAATATATATATATATGTATGTTTGTGTGTGTGTGTGTGTGTTTGCGCGTTTGTATTGCTAGCAGAAGAATGGACAGATAGGGGTCATGATCAAATTGAATACTTTCAAATTTAAGAAAATTTCTCCGCACATACACTTCCTGTTTAAAATGAGCGAAAAGAAGAGAACCCGCCGAGTTTGTTTTCTACTTTACAGGAATAATGGATTTAAAGTTATAAGGCAGTGACCGGAAAATAAATTTAACAGCAAGGGGTGCATTTTTACTTCCTTGTTAGCTGACTTAAAAGGACCAAGTTTGCATGTATAGTCGTCACTGTCTTGACAAGCACCCATTTAAGTTTGTGAAGGGAAAGAAGAAACTACACAGACAACTAGATCGTGAACAAGAATGAGCAGTCAACTTCTATTTTACATCGTATTTTCTGTCGTCCTCCACCGTGGATTAGGTAAGTCTATACCATGATGTATCTCGCTACTTCAATACGTTGCACTTGACTGGCCCTGAATTGACAAAAGTCTTGATCAAGTCAATTGTATGTACTTTTGTATTTGAGTACAAAATTATGAATCGAATAGTCGTCAAACAATATCGTTACTGGCTTAGATAGGTATTGAATAATGCTGTTTATTCATAACACTATATTTCAGTACACGACAGACTATACCTATCGGCCAGTATTTCTTTCCGAAGTATAACCTTATGAAACACTTTGGATAATAGGGGGAGGAAACCCCTAGAAGAACCACCGGCCGATGGAAAACTACTGGCAAGCTTTCTCACAATATATGTATTGAGTAGCACCTGTATTGTTATTTGTAATAATATCGAAACAGTACGATAATCAGATTACCTCACTGATGTTGTATATTGACATTAGCCCCCATCCTTTTAGAAATTACATTTATCCGGTTTCCTAATTTCTAATTTCCTAATTTCGAAAGTTAATAAAGATAATTGTTGAGTGAAAATAATATTTAAATTTGCTCTAAATTGTATTAAAGTAAGTTTTCATTACATTATATTGAAAGTAATTTCCACTAATATATATTTACATTAATTTTGACTATCTGTGTAATACAACTGTATGCTAATTTATAAAGATGGCGCTTTACGAGAAGGTGCATAAATCGATTTCCAAAGTATAAAAAGGTGAGCAATTTAGATTTGGTGGAAATGTGATAAACAGGTAATTTTTATAGCAATAATGGATGAGTTGAGTGATATGGTTCCCACGGTTACTGTGGGAAAGTGAGTTGTTTTGATCCGATGTGAACGGCGAACATCATTGCGTATTAATAAAAGAGAAGATTTACGCAGAATGAGTTCGTTTCTCGAGTCAGAACAGCTCTGCTTTTATCCTTACAGTAATTGATTTACACAATCCTTAAGATGTAACCGTATCTATACCATTATTTGTGACACCATTGATACGAGAGCCTGAACTTCTTTTTTGTCTATTCTTCTTCTTCTTCTTCTTCTTCTTCATTCACCATGGTCAAAGTCATTTTATACATTATGCCTAATTCCTTTTTATTGCAAGAAAATGAGAAATAGGTTGTGATACAAACCTAATCAAAACCCTTCCAAGCTATATGTACGGGACGAATGGAGAAATGTATGATACGGCGTGTCTGTCCTTGGGAACCATGCTTAGAATATAATGTAATTGTTTAAATCCGATCTACATTCCTGCAAGTCAATTATACAGATTATTGCATGAAATTTGTTTTATAAAATACACAAAGGACGTGAAAGGCTCTAGCATCAAATAGTTCAAAATACATCAATCGACTTTTGCAGCATGTGTTTTTCTATAAGAGTCAAATTAGAAGCACTCATTTCGTTAAGTAAGTTTCTAAATCGGTGTATACCATATATGTACTAATTATGTTTCGTAAAGCTCAAAGTTTTTATCGCCTTTTCACACGTCCAAATCATTCCAAACGGAATTACTGTTGTAGTTTTCTTTTCCTAATGTCTGACGCGATAAGTCCATTTGCTGTTCATTGACATGGAATACAATTGTAAAGTCTTTATATTGCCATGTCCAGTCCGTTATGAATTAACAGTTTATGTATTATTGGACGTACACTCTATCATTTTAAGGATATTTGATAGGTGATATGATTATATAAAAACAACACATTGTAGATTAAACATCATCAGAAACAGATGTGATATGCAGCTACCCTTGTAGAAGCGTATATAACTGTAAAGCTGATGTTAATGATATCAGTCTGAACATCAAAAGTAATCTTTTCGCAATTCATTCAAATTAATAGAGTGAGATTAGTCATGTACTTTAAAAATTATTGGTGTTCAAAATCATCAAACAAGCAATGCTTTATGCAATTATCGAAAGTTACTCATTTTTCAAAAGGTACTTAGATTCTTTCATTGTATCTAGTAATAAATACTTACCTAACCAGCAACTGATTTGTGAAACACGTAAAATAAGCAGACAACAGTTTTATAGAAAGAAAGACAGAGGCTTCTGTAACAGAATTGTTACCGAGTGGATGGTGGATCAAATGAACAATTCAAACACAATATGTGAAAGATGATGTAAATTTATGAAATAAATTAATGAAAAATAATGATGTATCAACACAATAACTCGTGCGTTCAACCCACAATCACACTTCACAACCATTCACAATTTGACAATACAATTAAACATTAATTCACAATGAAGACAGATCCAAGGAACCTCCTGGACTGCACAAATGTTTCAAATAAAAAGGGAACATTTACAAAAATTATATTATCGCACTTATGAATTGCGATAACAAGTACAAACATCTATATGTATTAAGTTATGTTTCTAACTGTTCTCGAGATTCATGTAATTCCTTGGAATACTACGAGATTCAAAGTAACACCGTGTAAATATATCAATGCATTCAATTGTAACCACAACTGAAACACACACATGCGTCTCGACCCTGTACAACCGTACGATTCACCAACTGTTGAATCGCCGCCCAGCTTCTCCGAATACCTAGGGTTGACCCAATACTTTTATCGGTCGATTGCCCTTCACGGATCCACTACAGTTATACGTCACACTAACGTACAGACAGCATACAGCACCTATTAGAACCACCGGTCCCAAACACTTAGATGCTACCCCGGACGTTTACATCTCTAGACAGCTCCGGACACTCGGACATTTAGACTTCTAGATAGTTCCGGATATTTACACATCACGACAGATATCCTCGGACATAATGACCTCCTGTTCACGCTAGATACAAACGTAGACGGACAGACAGTCTAACAGACAGACAGTCAGACACTTCAATTTGATCGCACAATCAAATGGCACAATTAAACAGCACAATCACGACACAATCAACTACAATAAAGAAACCAAACTAATAATAGTTGTTTCTAAAACAATCGAAAATTTAGATTACGCTATTTCATTTAAAGTCTAATAGTGACTAGTAATTCCAAATATTCAACGGTTTAAATCTGCATTGTAATAAAGGCATCATTACATGAAATGATAAACTGAATAAAATTCACTTTAATTAAAGCGAAATATAAATTTAACACTCACCCCTTTGGCTGGAGAAAGAAAATGACGAGCTATCTCTCCTTTGAAAAGATACTTTTGACTCGTAATCTTTTTAGAAATATTCTGTCTTATATGTCCCCAAATAGGTGAGCAGAATTCAGGACAAAATTCCCGTGCACCCCGTGATTATAATGTTCCTGACTTCAAGTGATTTCCAGCCAGATACATGTAAATCGCTACACGTCGCTTACCTTGAAAAACACTTATTCACCCCAGGTAACGCATGTACGACGAAACAAAAATGGTGAGATTAGTTCGTATCCAAGAAACAAATTCAGTTTTCGCCTAATTCTGTGACAGCTTCCGCATTTACATTTTTTTTTTTAGTATTATTGCATCCTTTGTGTCAACGCTGTTAGAATGTCTGTGTACAAATATATTTTGTCTTCAGTTTCGTCCTTTCTTCTCAATGTATTCTGTTTTCTTTTCTGTCCATGTTTAATGAAGTTTTGACTTCTTGGCTATTTATTATTCATTTTTCTTCTTGATTGAGTTCTTCATCATCATGTATATATTGCACATGTTAGTGATAACATTAACGCACCTAAAAAATCCAGTTGAGTATAATTCAGAAAAGCGGAATTCAATTAGGTGAACAGCAAAATAAAAACCTTTCATTGCATACCAATGGAAAAATGTATTTTTCAATCGCGTTCTTTCAATGTTTAGCAGACCAAAATGAGATTTATTAAAAACTGATGTCTAGCGCACAACGAAGCTGAAAGTGGCTGGGCCTTGATATGTGCAAATTATTAATGTTGTTGTTTTATTTTCATGACTCTACAGTTGTGTATCAGTTTTAAAATAAAGCATACTTTCGATTACATTTTCTAGCTGTGTATTTCTTTATTATTAATGAAATGGTTACTGCATTTATATGGGAAGATAGGAACTCCTGTTTTGGTACAAATACAGTGCAGTGTTATCCAAACAACAATATGTTATATATTTGGTTAGGTTAACAAATGTTTCATTCCTGTTTCATATCCATGTTCTGGAATATTTGATAAATCTTTAAGTTTTGTTCAGATATAATTAGAGAATAATTATGTATTCAAATTTAATAATTGGAAATGCAAAGTACTCATAGAAAGTATGGACTTAACCATATTTTGTCATTATCGAGAACACATTCAAAGACATTTTTAATTGTATAATGTAGTACAGCAAGACACCCAAGACTCTTGGTCCATCATCACATACACGACTATCAGAATTCATTCGAACATTCCTTACGTTTGGATATACCAAAACACAGTCGGAATTATTTGCGATTTAGTTATTTTTCATTTCCACTTACAAAGTTGATGAATTAATTATTTTTTGACATTATATTTAAAGTGTAAGTTTTAATTCCTTTATGTTCTATCAGTACTTAGGACCGTAACATAACTGAATTATCCTCGAGGAAATAACTCTCTTTAAAACGTTCCATAGCTATTAAAATGGTCTTTAAAATTGTACAACTTAATTCAAACATGTCATTGTCCTTAATAAATATTTAATTTCGTTTGAGAATCCTTTAATGAAACCAAAACGCATTCAAAATGCCAATTTAGAAAATAATGTAGTATTCATGTCAAAAGCTACTATATCACTTATTGGTAAGTATTCCATTCATATATCTATTTAAATATTAAGGGAATGTGGAAATTATTCAGTGTGTTCTTATCATATACTTTCCCGTTATCTGGGAAGTATTCTTATAGTGAATGTTTTCTTTATTCGGGACGAATGCTGCTGATTTGTCGTTGTTCAGTATTAAACCTAGTAAAATGACCAACGATTGTCCAGGCACTGTTTCGTTACTTATTTAGATATTTGTTGTATTGCTAGGAAATTGACTAGATGGGGATAAAGTGGATTTTAATCCTTTTTTAACTCAAACGTGTTGTTTGGAAAGTTGATCATTTTGTTTTGAATCGACAATTTATATTCTGGTGTGAACTTATCAGAGCATTGGCTTTAAATAATCTTGAGAAAGACTTTGATGGCAAGAGTATTCTTTTAGCTAACACATTTATTGGACAGTCTTTTGATGAAACTAATCTAGTTTCTAGCATTGATCAATCATTAGAGATTTATCACAGTTATCAATTTTTTCTAACTTATGGACCCTGGAAAGAATTTATAACTTTTGTACGAGTTTGAAGAGAAATCTTTCAAATGATGGTGACAAAACTAATCATTTTGACTTTTAACTATGTCTCTGATTTCAAACATAAGATGCCATATACATGTGTAGTAGCAACGATCAATCTTCATCCACTCAGTCAAGTATAAAATCGCTGTTTAACAGAAATACAAAGGAACTATGACTTTAGTTTGGTAAAACAGTTTTAACTCTCATGGGCATATCTCACAATTCTCTACGGTCTAAGTATTATCGTCTAAACACAATGTTTAAAAAATGGAATGCCTTCTTGTGTGTCACCAAAACACCTAAAAGGTAGAAATAGGAACAACATTTCATATAAATTTGTTAAAGAGCTTTTGGTAGTTATAGCCCAGTTAATTTTAAATTAGTTCAGTTGTACCTGTCTCACACAATGAGTATTTTGACGATGAAATGCAATTTCTGATGCAGAAATATTAAATAATCCGGTTTAGAAACTTCTCAAATGTGCAATAGCTGTAAATCAATAAACTAAAGCGTATATTATGATATTATGTAAATGTGTTCACTCGTTTCCAGGTGTTCAAACACTAGTACATATAATCCGTCTTGTTTGAGAAAATACATCAATATTTTGTGGATAATAATTTCTTATAAACAGGTCATACCAAAATAAATAGTTGCTAATTATCAACAATGTCGCTTACAATCAAAATGGGTTCACCTCCATCGGGAAGAAAAGAAATTGGTATGGACATAACTAGAAATACAGCATATTTCGCACAGTTTGACCTTTTTGCACGAATTCTGGTAAATGCCAGTTATGGAAGGAGAAAATAATCTCGGTATTTGCAACTCCATATGGGCTTTATTAGTATAAATTAATTACCATTACAGTGAAAAAGTCAGCAACAACATTACATCTTTTCATGAAAACAGGAACATTAGCTTGAGATAATTGTGATGTGTACCTTAATGACGTTATCATCTACAACAATCCCTGGAGATATCACACGTATATCATGGAGAATTCTATGATATACTCAGTGATGCAAATCCGACATATAATTTAGGTAAACGTGCGCGTCGCTATGTTTGTGTCAAATGGTTTGTGTCAAATGTTAAGACTTATTGTCTGACAAAGTCAAGTTGAGATTTATTTCACAACAATGCAAATGTCTTTTGTATTTTCAGGTTGTATTCTATATAAAAAAATTGTTACATTGTTCTGACATTATTACCTTAGCTTCGTTTATGTTATTTATTCTAAGACTTAGATCTGTCCTAAGAGTTGGTATGGATTACTTTAGCACAGGTGGTTAAATGATGATTTTAGATTTCAAAACAAGCAAACTTACTTGTGTTCGGTCATATTTACTTATTTAAACCGATTTTGTTAGAGTCTATACATTATAGTGGGACTCTATCCGATACCACATTGAATGCTATCCAAGATTAATTTATATTATACAAAATTTTATTAATATGTAAACCAATGCTTATTCAAAGGTACTTTTGTCACATGAATTGACTCGTATAGTAATAAAAGGGAACAGAACACTAGCATAGTATTTATCAGTGTAACTATTTTAAACATCCCTCCATCTGTAATAAAAATACCGTATTACGTTTCTGTATAGGTATCTGTAAAGTTACAAATAATTCAACAAATTTCTCCATACTGTGAAAGTTTAAATGTGTACAGAACCCTTTTGTAATTTCATATGTCCTTAAGCCACCATTCCTCCGAAAGTGTTGATTTGTGGGTGGTTCATACAATTCGACATATGGCAAACACTGTAATATATTTGCATATCATGCTTGCTAGAATATTATTGCGGTATAAGTATTGTTTGTTGCATCTGAATTATACGTACCTCCTATGTATTGGGACATTTTTGTTTTGCAGTGCCCTTCTTGCTCATTATCCTTTTTGTATGTCAAATATTTTCCATTAGAATATTAAGAACTACTGGTGGAATGTCGTTATCTAGTGCTTAAAGTAAGGTGTCCACGTTCGTCTGTAATTTTGTGCTTAAATTTAAGAATTTCATATAGGTTTAAAAATATAACACGAGACAATAACGGTTGTAGTTTTTTTTTCTAATACGATTATCACTTTAAGACTTTACATATTAAATGTATCTAATAAACTTGAATACTTTATTTTTTTTTTGGGATATTAACTGTAATTATGTCAACATCTCAAAGTTAATCTCTTTCTCGGAGCTGTTTTAGGAAAAATAATATCATTAAAAAGGTCTTTGAAAAAGGCAAAATGTAAACTTCACACACATTGGTACTAAACTTTCGCTAGTGCCATATTTCTTACGGTTGAAAAAGCTTTGCTATTAAACGTTTGAGAGATGAAAACCAATTAATGTATTGTTCAGATACTTCGGGTTTGCATAATTTACTGTTTCTACAATGATTTTCGTAGTGTGGATTAAACAGCAACAAAACTACCTTTGAGATCAAGCTATATCAAATCCAAATGTCTTAAATACATATGCTTCCATCTATATTTACGTTCGTAGCAGTAACGTTGTTTTCTTTCAGTGCACGGTTTTGTGTGTCACCTTTTGTTAGTACTATCAACTTTGCATGATCTTTAAATTAGAGTGCAAATCACATTACAAGGTTTTTTAAGAACACATATTATAATCAAGATAGTCATTTTTGTTGTGACGTCAAAATCAAACAGCAAAATGTGTGTTTCTCAAACGATATTGATACAAAAATTCTTCTGATTTCCCATATTCAATACTATTTATACGGCGTGCGTTCGTAGAAACGGGGACACATATATCCATATTTTTCTTCAAGTTAATTTAAACAAGAACGTTTATACATGTTCTGAATTATTCTAGCTGTTATTGTTATTAGTCTAGTCATGATTTAGTAAAAATCAATGACAAACGTAGACAACTTATTTTAGTCGACGCGTTGAAGAACTACATCCATAGAAAGTCAAAATTTACGTTGACGAACAGATACTTGAGAATACGTTGCACGTGCAGCTGACGGGTATTCCTCGACAAATAAAGTTTTTGTTCTCAGTAAGTCTCCCTCTCAGCAAATGGTTAATGGGAAACCGATACAAACTTAATTGAGAACTTACAAATTACATTCTTTTACAACCAACGTCTGATAACACTAATCAGAAATCCTTATCTCTTCCTACGTTCCTTATTGTAAGAAATGGGGACGTTATTACTGATTCCTTGTTGTTTTAAAAAGAACAGTAGATCCAAATGTTTTGTTTCTCATTGATCAAAGTCACGATCATGGTTTGGAAAAATATCCTTTGTGGGTTAAACAAACCAAACTTTCAGTCTGAATCAATAACTGGAGAAGTATAAACCTTTTATATGGATGAGTTGTATATCACATAGTGGTGATTCGACTAATTCTTTACACATATTGAAGGACACAAAAGCTTGTCAATGTCTTTTAGTGTCAGGTACTTTGAGAGGCAATCTTTGTTGGAAATCTTTACGTTGAACGAGTAGAATACGGGTTGTTCAAAATCTATCTCGATAGTGTTAATTTAATATTTGACAGTTTAAGGGACAGTGATTTTTGGTGTTGCATATTGGTGATCCATAGAGGCTGTTCATTTATTGATGGGCAATGATTTAACTAGAGATAATGTTTTGATTAATCCACTTGCAACTGACAATCCATGTTTGGATTAAAAGGCTGAGCCTATTGAAAAAGAAATCCTTGATTTATACCCCACTTGTGCAATTAAAGAGCTATTGGAATCATAGCTGTTGAGAATCAGGCTGACCAGAAAGGTATTCCCCTTGGCTAACACATGCATTCGTGAAGGTGTTGATGAAGTTCCATTTGCTTCTGTTAGAGATCAATCAAAAAGTATTGGCCGTTTTAATCCGCTTTTAACTACTCATTCTATAACGTCTACTCAAGGTGACATATGACAAACTCTTATTTTTAAGAAAACAACGATCTTGGTATATCTTTTTTCTTTCATTTGTAAAATATTAAAGCCGATTATAGAGATGTACAAACTTTCTATTTGTAAATCATACATGCACTGGTCAGGCTATTTCTGAGGTCGCCTTTGTTCATGTTACAGATCAATCGAAAGGTATTGGTCATAGTAGTCCGCGTTTGACTCCTAATTCTATAACGTCTATTCAAGGTGACATACATCAAAGTCGTTTAGTTGAGGAGGAAAACGATAGCTACCAAGAGATCTTGGTATGTCTTGTTTTCTTATATGGATATTAGCAGTAACTCCTCTGGAGATGTACCAACTTGTTAGTTTTTAAACAAAATAGTGTCCTTATGAGACATTGGAGACAAACAGAGGTTCCCACTCATGACGTGTTGTCACTTAGATATCAAAATGTTTACCTAGGTCATATAAACAAAAAAGTCTAGGTTTAACGCATGATACGTCCTTGGCTGGTCAAAACGGAGGAAATCTAACCCATTGCGCATCAGTTGTGTTGGGTTGAAAATAAGTAATTTCTGCAGTTCTTGTCACACTTGTTAGTTGGTAAGTAAAGGTAACCAAAACGATACCTAAATGAACTTTACAACCAAAATGTCCAAGACCGTTTCGAAGAATAATGGTATTTTGTGTATGTCCCTTACCTAACAACAAGTCAAACTAACAGCACTTATTGACCAAGTATGTGTGCGTCAACAGCGTCTCCAGATGACACTTGTTTCGGACACACTTAACGTGTACCATTGCAGTTATTGAGAATTTTTTTAACTGAAATATCAGAAATTAATTTTCATGATTATTTCTTTGCCCATAAATATAAATCAAATATTTTTGTAAAATCGCAAGAAATAACCATCAGTCTACCATATCAAGAATGAAATCGAGGTATAACAAAATTATAAAGAAAATATAATTTTAACCTGTTGATAAATTCTGGCTGTCTTGCCAATAACTCAGACTTCCCCTCAGCCTAGATAGTATGGTACCTACATAGTTAGAAAGGGGCCCCGAGTTGCCGATTGAACTAAAGCGCTCACTGTTACGGATCACTGCCATCTCAATTCTGTCTGCGTGGGTTCGAGTCTCAGGCTCGGCTAATGCAGGTATGTGAGAAAGCTTGCCGTAGCTTCTCGTGGGTCGGTGGTTCTTTCTGGGTTTAACCTGGGTTTTTCCTCCAAGATTAATAGTGGCCGCAATGTATAACCTATATTGTGCTGAAAAATTAGTGTTAATCCCTACAACAACTAAAACTACATAATTAGAAAGGAAGTAAGTGATTTAGGCTATATCATGGATACTTCTGGGAGCCTAAACTCTAAAAAATTTGTCATGTAAATATGTTAAAGAAGTATGTTGATCGAGATAGCTCTGTAAATCATTAGATCAATTTACTTTTTCGTCATCCACGTCATGTCTATTTAAATGATGACGTTTATAATATATGAATATAAACAACACTTTCCCTCAGATGTTCCAGTTTTAACAAACAAATCGACTACGATGTTAAAATTGTCGACTCGAAACCTTTAAAACAACACTGTTACAGAATTATTCATCTTAAGCATTAATGTTGGAAGAATACAGTTGCATAGTTTTTGAAGCATGGCTTTATTGAATCAACCAAGAGTAACTGGAGTTATTGTGCAGTAACCTGATTATTCTTGCCCAATGTGCACAGTAATACAAACGCCAAAACAGACTAATATCCAATACCTTAATTGATTACTGTATGACCATGATTGGAAATGCATAATTTGTCAATATGTTTGACATGCTGAAATGGTTATGTTGACTTCAGTTGTGGATAGAGAATAAAGAATGTTCGACGTTTTCAACTCCCAATAGAGTCTATCAATACAATTATCCATTAATATTTCAGCGGATATTGAACATGGTATCATCTGGGATAAATTTCTGTCATATACATTTGATGACGTCATTGTTTATGAGAATGTTTGGAAGGATTACCTGGAAACTATCCGTGGATTCTGCTTTCGCAAGTGTGAGTCAAGTTTTGACAGTTAATCCAAGTAAAAATGAATTTTACCGAGCTTGTGTCACATTTTAGGTCATATTGAGGAATATGATCAAGCTTAGCCCACATTTCCACATAACTGCTGATGCCCTCACCAAAAGGTACAGTAATAATACCAGGTTTTATTGGTCTGTTAAATCATATGAGACGCTCGATACTTTAAAGTATACACTCAATATTGCACCAGTTCTTTCAGCTCCGAATTTCAACAAAACGTTAACATTATATGTTGATGCTAGTGATATAGAGGCTGATGGCTTACTAATTCAGGGAGATCATTTATCGTGTTTTGCTCAAAAACTTAAAATAAGCACTTCATCAATTAATCCACTATCGAGATTGGGTGTTTGGCTATATTGTTGGCTTTACAACATTTTATATTACTTCTGCTCATTATCCGCTTATTATATTTGGTGATCACACCCCGTTAATTTTATCAACAAAATGAAAAAGTCAGAGACTGTTGCGATGGAGTTTGATGTAACAAGAATAAAACATCGAGATTCGGCACATAAAGCGATAAGACTATTGTGTATTTACTTCATTATACTGTAATGTTCTCTCTCAATTTTAATTTATCACTTTGATTATTAAAATTGTTCAGTTTTACAACAGTAGTTGGATTTTCCTTTTTTAATTTAATTGTGTAACTTTAGAGTCGTTACGTTTAGATTAAATGGCTTGCTTTAGTTATGATAAGGGTACATGTATAAAAAGTGTAGAATTTCATTCATCAATCAAGGCTGATAAACCATGTCAACTGAACAAAGTATTTGGTCCAGTACGCCATTTAGTATTTAAGGTGAAGGTCGCGTAAACATCACACGATTTTAGAAGTGCATTTGTGTCGTGAAATGACACCCCTCCCCTCAGTTGTTGACTCGAAATAATTTGAAACATTGTTCATTGATTCCACAATTTTTCACAATGTAATAATTCCAGTGTTCGATAATCTTTTGAGCGATTGGAGGTTTTTTGATTTTGTGAGGCATAGAGCCATATATTAGCATTTATCATGTGATATGCAAATGTGGTAAGGGTCACGACTGTAAATCGTTATGTCTTTATATGTTCGTAGAATGAGATAATGGAAAACATAGCTTCTTAAAACAATCTTGATAATTTTCCAAACTTATTCAAAGGCTTGTTTCAATAATTCATTCGGATTTGTGAAAAGTTTAAGGTTACTCTACTCTCACGGGATTACTTTCAAGTAAAACTGTTTAGATTCAGAACTATAATTCAATAGTTATTGTAATGCTAGCACGCTAGCAAATCTGCATATAGAACATTTACTCGGAATATCTTAGTATAGTTTCCGAATTAATGCAAAACGGATAGTATAATTTAGGATAACTTACTAGGAATTCATAATTCTTTTGAACTGCTTTAATATATAGAACCAACGTTTGTAAACCATTCCGAGAAGGTATTTGATCTCTTACTTAATCTTTTCTTGAGCAAGATCAGTAGTAAAATCAAAGTTGACTGATTCTGGAATTTATATTATTATCCCTAGATTACGAGCTGTCAGTTATTCAGTTTGTCTCTCATGCAATACAGTAAGGAATGTTTTTGAGACCTCATTACTCTAAAGTAACAATAAATACAATCGTTTGCCCTATTATCTTCGCAAGGACAAAACGTTGGCTTCATATAATATTGACTTTGCATACATATTACTATGTAATTACCTGCGTGAATTATTTAAGACATTATTAAGTGCACTTAAATAGTGGATGATGTTGATATGTTTACAAATTACAGCAAAAGTTGAGAATTTAGACAGTTAAAACAGTTAAATCATATAACGATAGACCTTACTATTTTATAATTTGCATTGCAATACTGCTATCCGTTTTAATAAACTTATATATTGAATGAATATGCAAATATGTCGTCGATTACGACCCTTTAATTAATTTGAAATCTTTAAATTGATCTAGGAAGGAACTTGAATGAAAGGAACCTAGTAACGTCAATTTTTCTCCACACAGTACATTTTGTACCATTTATTAGGCCATGCGTGCTTAATTAAAATGGCACAAGCTATATTGACTCTCAATTTTAAGTAAATGAACACTGTTACGTTATTATTTGTAAAATGACAATTACAATATATATTGCAATCCGAATAATGAAAATGGATGAGAGTTTAAAAATTTTCATGCGTATTGTGCATTTCTTTTGAGTTAAGGATCATTATACTTTTTCTTCGACATAGACATAGAATGCCGACGTTTCGTTTATTTTCCAAAGTTATAATGTATTTAATATATTGCTAGATGATTATACTTATTATTAATATTAATATTAATATTAAGATTATTAGTATTAGAAGTAGCCACAGCAGTAATAGTAGTAGTAGTGGTATTATAAATACTATTTTACAATATACTGAGCTGATAAACTGTGTGATATTATATAGTATCGTAGACGTGGTATCGAATGTATTTCACTAACAAGTCCCAAATTAAATATTAAGATACTTTGCTGCCAAAAAGTAATATGGAACAAAACCCTAAAAGACACCCAAACAAAACAATATTTACATTTAAGATATAAGATATAATTATTTTCTTGATCCCTTTTCAGTTTATGGAACATACAATAACTCGATTCGCAGTGTTTTCTTCCAAATAAGAATGTACGGATATGTCCGCAGAAACTTTGGTCCCTGAACTTTTCATCATGCTTACCTAATATATTCCAATGATCCAATGAATTATATATGTATATAACGTATTGCTTATCAACGTGTAAGTAGAAAGAACAACTTAAAAAGAAATTGTAATTTATAGTAGTAGCACAATTTATATACCTACGACTACGATGCAGACGACGACAACAAACAATATAGAAGACAACGATAGTTACAACTACCAGTACTAATAATGAACATATAACTAATTATTAATAATTAAACAGACGGAATTTGTATTATAATCGCCCTTTTTCATTTTCAGCTTAGTATTATTAAATGTATGCCATGTAGTAAATATTCCAATATTTATCAAAGTAATATAATGCTGTAATAATTACACAGGCAAAAATGTTTAAAATGCGCCAATTTAAAAATTAGAAACGAACAATTTATTTTAAGAAGAGCATTAGTATCGATATGTTTAACCCACATGTTATCATTATGTGTTTTCAAAGCACGCAACCAAACAATTGTGCACATGAAATTAAAGTTGGTAGTAATACAATTAAATATTCAGTAATTGTTGCAAAAAACTGTTTACGATGCATTTGTCATTACGATATTATACATACATAGCTAAATGTATGAATGGATTGTAATGGATAGATTAAAACAAATAAAGACAGTCCTATCCAGAACCGTTTTTAATAAAGATATATTATTTTTACCTTTAAGGCACGGTGAACTTTGCTCTACATAAGTCTGCAGTCCAGTCAACAACATTGGATTATATTTTCAACTGGACGGCTGATAAGGCTGTGGATGGGAATTCCAATGGCAGCAATCCAGATATATCCATGACATGTAGCTCAAGCATAAATACATACAACAATTATGTGAACCACACCTGGGAAGTTGACATTACCCAAGCGATCATTGTAAAGACGGTCACGGTATACGGAAGAACTGACGGTATAGTAACATCACAAATAGAGTTGAATTTTGTTCTTAATATACTTATTGTATAATAGTAAAAACTGATAAGAAGAACATGCAGTCATCATAATCATTTAATAAAAAGTCGGGTATTTCCAACAAGCATGGATTTGTCTTGCTGCTCTGAAATATATATATATATATATATATATATATATATATATATATATATATATATATATATATATATATATATATATATATATATATATATATATATATATATATATATATATATGGATACATGCTTATGTTTCATGATACCTTCAGAAACGTCTTTCAATAAAATGACCATCCGATTAAACAATATCTGTATGAGAGGTACAACTAATATAATGTTATAAGCATGTTATGTCATAATGACAGTGTAAACCATAAGATTTCTGCCTTCGTTTGCTAATGATTGATCTTATACAATAATGCTAATATCTCATCTCGCAAATATATATATATATATATATATATATATATATATATATATATATATGTAGCATTACTGTGGTTCGAGTAATACTTAGTCAGCAGGACACAAATTTTATCTGTAAAATAGAATACAGTCCATGCCAGTTGTTATCTATTGGGGTGTTCCACAACTGTCTCTTCTTGGACCTGTTTACTTCATTATATTCACTCATCCGATCTCAAGTGTCATTGATTATCATTCAGTGTCTCACAAATTGTACGCTAATGACAATCAAATGTACAAGTCTTGCAACTCTACTTATATTGATGCAACCATCCAAAGTGTAGACCGGAGCATGTCGGAGGTCAGTGTCATGAATGACATTTAAGAAGCTGAAGATGAATTATGATAAAACTAAGGTCATTGCGATAACAACACAAAGACTTTCTCATTCAAGTCCATGACCTCAAAAAATACATATCAGCAATACCAAGATTGTATTAACAGAGTCATTACGAAAATAAGTGTTTCCCTGGACAGTACTTTCACAGTGCACTAACATGTTATGAACATTTGCAAGGCTGCCAATATTAAGCTGAAACGCATCAGCTCCATTCGCAAATCTTTTTCCGTTGATGCTGCTAAAACACGTGTGGCTTCATTCGTACTTTTAAGATATGACTATTGTAACTCAATTCTGTCCGTTAGAAAGTTCAAAAATAGATGCTCAGATCTTCCTTAGAGTACCACTATCAGAGAACACCTCCCCGCTGCTACGAACCCCATACTGGCTCTCCTTTCGATCCAGAAACAAGCAAAACAATTGTTCCCTGTGCTACGTTTCACTGACGGACTCCAAACGAATATACCTATCTGGTCTCACCCACGTGTACACACCAGCAAGATACGTATGATCCTCTTCTGAAAATCGTTTACTCATTATTCCCACTATGAGAACGAAATCATATGGATAACGTTCGTTTGCATATCAGGGCCCAGCAATGTGAAAAGAATTGCCCATTGAAATTAGACTCAAAGACAAAGGTGATTCCCTTGAAGAGTGTTCTTAATACGCACCTTTTTCGACTGAAGGAAGAAACTTAATGACCTTATAATATTTCTTACTTTAAATATTTTCAGCATTTTTTATGTTTTTATTTTCATGGTGTTTATTTTTGTTTTTTGTTTTTTGTAGTCATATCATTATAGTTGTCGTAAAGGGCTTCTTCATCATCATCAGTCTCTTGACCATGTGCAGTCGTTGAGACACTGTGCTGCCAAACATCTGACCATTTCCCCCCACTTGTCACGATCATGTGCCAATGCCTGTGTCTCCGCAAAACATTTCCTTGTCCATTATGTGATGTTGCCAATCCACTAATTATCTGTCTACCTCTACCTCGACCACCCTTGACGCTGCCATGCAGTACTGTTGTGGATAGACTGTTGTATCTAGTGACATGGCTATACCAATTTAGATTTCTCATTTTTACAGTTGTGAAGAGGTCTTTATACTGACCTATTTTGTGCCTGCTGGTGTTACGCACTTCTTCATTTGTGATTTGGTCCAGGTAAAAGATGCTAAGAATTGTTCAATACCATCTAATTGAAAGTGCCTGTATTCTTCGTTGTATTCTGCTGTCATGGTCCTGGCCTCACATGAATACAAAACGGTTGAGATGACTAATGCTCCATTGTCTGATTTTAGTTTTCAGACAGATATTTGTTTCTTGCTAGATAGGTCCTCGCTTTAACATTTATACCGTTGTTTGTGCTGCTCGTGACAAACTGTATGATCTCGATCCCTCTTTGGTGCTTATGGAACCAAGATTTTTAACTGGTCCACTGTTTCTACGTCATGTTCTCTGACTATATTCTTGGTTGAGATTGGTTTGGCACTAGTTGTCATCAGCAGTGTCTTCTCGGCGCTTATCTCCTTGTCAAATCTAGATGTTTCATCCATGTTCTTCTCTAAGGTGGGAAGCTCGTTTTCACAGCCTGCCAACCCATCAATGTCGTCTGCAATGATTAGGTTGGTGATGTTACGCCCTCAAATGCTGACTGTCCCACATTGGTTTTACAGGGCTTCGCTCTAAGTAGATGGTGAAAAACGAGGGTGAGAGGAGACAGCTTTGACGTTTCCCAATTGGCTGTGTGGATCCAGGCCACCGCATAATATTGAGCAATTGAGCAATTACTGCACTGGTAGGCTTGGCAAACAGCTGCTTAATTGTATAGGTATAAATTGACCCTTGTCGTACTTCTTCATTGTGGCCCACAATGACTCATGCTACAATCTTTCAAAAGCCTTTTTCAAATTTATGAGCACATGATAGATGTATTGTTATGTTTTGAGACCTTTTCACACAGAACTCTGGGATTGAATATTTGTTGTGTTGTGCCTCTTCTACTTGGTAATCCTGCTTGTTATTCAGCGATTATTTCTTCTGCTTGTGATTTGAGCCTGTAAAAGATGATCTTCGTCATCACATTACTAGCAATACTGATCAAACTGATAGTTCTGTCATTTTTGCGCAGCTGGATATTGCCTTATTTGGGGAGTATTACAACCAGTGACTGGGTCCACTATGTTGGTCATTCTCCTGTTTGCCAGATCTTCTTGCAGAGTTTCGTTAGCAGCTCCATCACTGATTTCTCCCCCCCCCCCATTCTTGATACGATCAGCTGTAATGGTGTCTACTCCAGCTGCCTTCCCATTCTTCAGTGCTCTTATTGCTTACTCGACCACTTATTTGAGAATGGGGAAATCATCATTATTTGCGGAGTTTTTAACTTCAAGCACTTTTGGGTGTCCTGTCGACGGATGGTTGTAGAGTTCGTTGCAACACTCAGTCCACCTTCCCTCAATGCCATTTGTTTCTTTGAGGCATTTTTCAGTTTCATCTTAAATGGTACTGAATCATACTTTACGTAAGGCTATACAAATTAAACTAAAAACCTAGATTTTGAACTAAAATATACTGTTAATAACATTTATTCAAATATCATATAATGGAAATATACTTTCACATGTTGTGTTTTAGACGTCTTTTAAAACAAAACAAATTGCATTTTATCTCATACTTTTATTCGGGCTTCATAAGGTCTTACCGTCTCACTTCTCTATTGATGAAGAATCAGAAGTGACCAGACAACGGACTTAACTTTGTCGTTATAAGAGACCCAAATTCAGCACTTTCATACGCATATATTGCACAGTAATCACACAAACAGATATAATGTTAACCATAAAAATTGTGAGGAGAAAGATTTGCTGTTTTGATCTACACACTTATGTAAATCAATGGATTGTAGCAAGTGATGTAACTACCCAAAGATAAAATACTAATTGTGTACACGTACCCATATTGCAAACAGTTTCAGTTTTAATTTGTTTGTATGCAATAGCATTTTACAGAACCCAAGAACAGTATATATGTTAATTTGTATGGTAATTTGTGGGAATTGTCAGATGCAGACCTGGTTACGTACTATGCACAAATACCTGCCAAACTGAATTTTAAGATAACTTTTAAAAAACTGGATTAGTTCGCCGCCCCCGCAGTAATATAATATAAAAGATAAATAACACAACTTACTATCTGATTGACGACAAATTTACATACCTGTCCATTTCTAGTAATTTTTTTGCAAAAAAGTACATATATTAGGACATATCATCAAATTTAGCACAACGCTAGTCACATACCTGGTGGTATAGTATGATATCAAGCACTATATCTGTCTATATGTTAACTTTAGTTTTTTTATTACTACTTCTCTTTAACTACTAAGGCAGACTACTACATTGGAATGTTACGTACTGAGCACAAATATCTGCGCAGCTGACGTTTAAGATACAATTATGTTTTACTGGATTGGTTTCCCACCCTTGCAGTAATAAAATATAAAAAATAAATAAGACAAACCATTGTTTGATTGACAAAATTAAGGAGTAAGAGGAAGTGAGTTGTTAAACTCTGACGGGCACCTGGCATTTACCTTTTTGTCCATTTCTAGTAATAAATTACACGGGAGTAGAGATGTTAAGACATATCATAAAATTTAGCACAACTTGAGTCACAGACCAGGTGGGCTTATGCATGCTATCAAGCACATCTGTTAACTCTACTTTGTTTTTACTATTTTTTTTCTACTACTGAGACTACCGCATTGCAATTTTACATACAATCAGCCGATGGTCTAGTTGGTCCCAAGACATGACGTTGGGTGGACATCAAGTATGGGATCCAAAGGACTTTTTTGAAATCATGTTGTCGATACATCTCTTTAATGGATGATCATATCAGTATGGAGTTATATTAAAAGTGACATGTCCAATTGGTATTACAGGAAATCCCGCTGATATCATATATAATATGGCTGCTATGACAGTATCTAAAAAGCCTTGTTTTGTCTATTTATTCTGAATGGAAACAACAATACCATTGGAGTTTTACCGCAAAAGTTCTAACAATGCAGAGTTGATTTTAGTTGACTACAAAAGCATCCATAAAATTCTATCAATTCCTCTGAATGAATGGTCACATCAGCATACGATTACCACTCAAATACTATTAAGTCAACTTTATGGTGCCAATCCGACTTAATAAATGGCCATCACAATGGCTATCTTGAACATCGTGTTATCTCCATTGTAGTTTCAAGATAAGACGTCTTATTATCTCATATTTGTTCAAACTGGAAATGGTGCCAGTTATGAAATCCAGTATGACCACCATGAAAGCCATCTGGAAAATAGAAAGTCATTTAAACATGGGATTTTCATTACAAGACTTCTGATGTTTTTTCTATAACACTGTTATATGTGCCATTTTAAGGGTCAAAGCAAATACCTGTCTTAAGGTTGCAGCCTTATTTTTCCCTTGTATGACATAAACATTTGTTTTGGTTCAAATGATGAAAATATGAACGTTTAATAATAATAATTTTTGCCGGTCATTTCAACTTAATGAACCTGTAACAGTTGTATTCTTCTGGCCATCGCATAAATAACGTTTTCAAAAGTTGTTTGCATAAAATACATTTAGACAAAAACGGTCAACGAAAGAAAAAAATGAATTGCTTCTTTTTAATATTGGCCTTAATTGCCATGATTTCATTGTTTTTCATTTCATACTTGGGCATGTGAGAAACTTACAATTAATTTCGCGTGTATCGTTTGTTCTTACTCGGGTTTTGTTATCTTCTTCTACTAGTGATACTGGTTGCCATGAATAGCATAAAACTGTACCGTGAGATGTCATTAAACCCCAAAACAATATCAACAACAAACACAAAACAGGTTGATATCATTTGTAGTTTGTTTGATTGATTAGGAATTTTAACGTAACTTTAACAATTTTGCAATCATATCGCTACGATGTCTGCAGTGAGGCAGTTTAAAGTGATGTCAAGCACTGGGACATCATCAGAAGACATGTAGCATGATGTCCAACCCAGTCACATTATCCTGACACCAGGCCGACCAGTCTTAGCACAAACCTCTTAATGCTGAACCTCAAGCGAGGCAGCTGTATGTACCATTTTTGCCAGTCTTTGGTATGACTGGGCCGGGGATCAAACCCACCACCTCCCGTTTCCACGGCAAACGCTGTAACCACTACGCCACCGGAGCGGATATATCGTTAATATACTACTTTACACTGTACCCCTAAAGAATAATGATCTTATTAAGATCAATAATTCCATGGAATAGGGTGAGTAGATGTGTTGAATGATAATTTGCTAAGCATAAACTGGAACGCAAGCTTGAGAACCAAGTTAGAACGAGCTGAAAAAAGATACACGTTATTAGCTGCTCGGCAATGTGATGTGAAAATCCAATGTAGTTTAATTTTATTAATTGATTGTGAAACTCAGTTAAAATTATACACAAAGTGTCAGATGTAAATGCTCAGCTGATCTGAATTACTAGTTCAAAGACACTGTCATAAACATTTTAGTTTGTAAAACTTTAATTTGGGCTATTGAGTTTCTTAAATTACTACTTATGTTATTGAGTCTTAATCTTAATAACAGAAACAAGCAAGAACTTACATAATTTAGTGAAGTTCAGTACGTAATTGATTTTCCCTCAATACAAAGTTAATATTGAAAAGGAAAGTACATTATTGTGAATGAAATCCTAAATAATCATAAACTGTCTATCACATGTAAAAAAATTATTATTTACTAATTATGACATTGTACCTTAACGAGTAAATTATATGCCAATATTAACTTGTTCTATGTGGTTGGCATGATTCTGCAGATGTGCCATAGCTACCTACCTCCCTCCCTCCCTCCCTACCTACCTAACTACCTGCATACATACATAAATACGTATGTACGTACGTACGTACGTACATACATACATACATACATACATACATACATACATACATACATACATACATACATACATACATACATACATACATACATACATACATACATACATACATACATACATACGTACGTACGTACGTACGTACGTACGTACATACATACACATTTGTTCATATTCTGTATTCATTTTTCTATTGCACTGAATTGCAAGTTCAATACTGTCTTGCTGCTCTTCAATAGGTTTACCACTTTTAAATAATATACATGGTCTAGTTATTTCCAATAATCCATACAACAAAATGAGTGTTTCAACTATGAGTGAAACAACAAAAATCATGTTTACAGAAAGAAGAAATATCACATTTGGTAATCATATTTCATTTCTTAAAAACTTCTGACAGAGAGATGAGTTTTTTGTGTGAAAGTTTAAAGCCGTTTATACACATTTGTAGAGAGTGGCAGAGCCTAGATTTTTTCTGAGATTGCAAACAAACAGGAGGGGATTTTGTTGGACTAAAATTATACAACTAATCTGATTTGTATTTGATGTGTATGAGTATGGTACTAAATTACAGCAATTGTTGTGCGAATGGTATCCCAATTACTGTCTAGTTATATAAATAATGTAGACAAATCATGTCTAGATAAAATCTTGTCATTGAATAGCTATATTATAAGTGGTTCATGCAATGAGGATTATTTGCCTAATTTTGTTTTTATCTAGCAGCAATGGTAAACAGAGGACTATCAATTAGTATTAGTATTATTTTGAAGCTGCTTGAAATAAATCATCAAATGAATTGCATGTAACACTGCCATGACCCGTGAGACAAGCTTTGACATTGATGCTAATCCATGGTAAACGGTTATGAAACTGAGAGTAATACTGGTTTAGAAAAATCATTAACGAACAATTTGTACGTGTGTCTGGATGACATCTCACTAAGTATTGGTGTTCTGGGGACATGATTTATAGGCAAAGTGGGACGTTCTTTACAAGAATATCTCTCAAAACATCCTTATGAGTTAGATACACCAGTGTCAATTGAATGTGGTACTTTGCAGGATGATAACATGACCAAGAACGATGATGTTAAAGCTATTGGAGTATTAATAACTCCAACATTGATAGCTAACTCAAGCAGTTGCGAATATAATCAATACAAACTTTGTGCGTGTGTGTTAGATTTAGGTTTTGAACGCAGCTTTAAATATTGTTCAGTCATATCACTACGAAATCCCTTGTGGGACAGTTTATAGGGATGCCTAGCACTTTGTTATTATGGAGTAGACTTGTATCGTAGTCACCCAGTCACACTATCCTGACACCCGTCCAACAGTCCAAATACTAACCTCTTAATGCTGATCCCCATGCAAGGATCTGCGTGTATCATTTTTTAAAGTCTTTGGCATGATATGGTCTTGAACTGCATACGAGGCGAATGATCTATCCGCTAGGCCCCCAATGCTGCTTAATACAGCTAGAAAAAGAACCTACCATTGAGTAAAATAAGATAAATTTATTCTATACAATCACCCATACGTCTAGTTGATCTACAAAAGAACACATATCATTGTTTACCATAGCATGATGCACCTGCAGATTAGGGTCTATGATGATTGTTCTATATATTACTCCTAGCAAACTGCACAGGCCAATATATATATATATTCGGTAAGTTATGTTATAGTTTATCTGGATCTAGATAGCCAACATTTGGAACTCAAAAGTGAATATATGTGGTACATGGTATATGAGTTTCCGAATGGTGTAAAGCGCTCTCCGTCACGGATCACTGCCATCTCACCTCTGTCTGCGCGAGTTCGATTCTTAGATTCGGCAAATGTGGGTATGTGAAAAAGCTTGACATTAGCTTATCGTGGTTCTTTCAGGGAGTTTTCCCGGTTTCTTCCTCCATCATTAATACTGGCCACAATGTATAGCCTATTGTGCGCTGATAAATGGCGTTAAAGTCCACAACAACAACAACAACAATATATGCTATAAATGCCATGTATCCTAAGGATTCTGTCTTTTATGCTGGTAATTAAATGTAAATGTAATATTTCTAATCCTTGATTTCAGCTGTATCAATTATATTCTTTTATATGAGTCAATACTATCCTGCTTCTGATACACATTTCTTATCATGCGCTATTTGACCAGGACGATGAAGTCAAATAAATAATGAATTTTGTAGATCTAAGTATGTGAAGATTTGTTATGGTTATTCTTGGATCAATATTTTGTTCACCAACATATAACAGAAGTTAAATTGTTTCAAAAGTCAGTTGTTAGTTTTAATTTTGGCATATATTTCAAGCTTAAAATCTGAATATCGACAAAATCCATGTGAAACATTTATCAACTTAACTGTTCTTATCATCAGCATTTCCAATGATATGAAGTCAGTTATTGTTGATATATTACCAATACTCAATAATTTCTTCATGTAATTTTTTTCAGTAGCCATAATTAGAACGTTCGAAAAAGTATAAAATGAATGACAGCAGCAGCAGCAACAACACCAATGACAATAATACTGATAATAATAATAATAATAATAATAATAATAATAATAATAATAATAATAATAATAATAATGATAATATTGTTAATAATAGTGATACTACTACTATTAATAATAATAACAATGATACTACTAATAATATGAGAGTAATAATAATAATAATAATAATAATAATAATAATAATGTAAAAGTAAGAGAGTGCATACTGTTTTTAATCTCTGGAGTATAAGATTTCAAACATATACAACAACCAACTTACAAAAACAAACACAATAACTTAGAAAACAAAAATATGCAGACAGTAATTAAGAAAGTAATATTAAATCTTCAAATCTTTTCTTGGAAATGAAGTGAATTTTAAGAGCACTTACACAAGAAAACAAAGTGTCCATGTGTCTTGGATCTATGAGCAATTCATGCCACGTAGGTGGACACTGGTATACAAAAGAATGTTCTCGATATCACTTCATTTTAGGGAACAATGACATCGTTGTTAATATCAAAATAACTTTGAAATAATGTTATGTTTCCAAGGACAAGTACAGCAAATTAGTAAGTGTGTTTTACACTTTATATGACACCGAAACAATGAAACCTACCACATCATGTATCCCCAACTAGCAAATCGTGTCACAACAAACTAGTAAACACGTTTCAAAATTAAGTTCTGGAGAAAGGTTTTGTATACATCAAGATTATGTTAGTCAATAAATGTACAACACTTTCGACAACCTTCTTTATGGTCTACCTTAGGGAGATGTTGACACAGTTAAATAATAAGATGTTTGATCTATTAGAAATATGCTTGACGATACAATTGCAACTGAATTAATATAACCACGCATTTGTGACACACACACACACACACACACACACACACACACACACACACACATATTACTCATGGTTTCGAAGATCAAAACAATGGTACAGAACCATTACCATGAGAAAGGGGTAATATAACTGCAACTGTTTGATATTAACTAAGCAGTAAAGCATCATCAAGAAATAAATATCACTACTAGATGGGTTTCAGGAGTAACAACATCGCCAAGTTACTATTATTATCAAAATCATTAAGGCCTATCAGTAAACTTCTTTCCTGTTACAAATTTACTTCGTCAGGTGTTTAGATGGCAAAATCATTGTTCTGCTCACGCCTAAAATATTATAGTGCCATGCTACTATATGGATTTGAGGCTATGTAGTATTATTACTTTATCAAGTTTGGAAATCACATACTCAGTGATACACTGTTACCATGGAAGCAGGGTAATATTACCACATGAGTTATGTGATTACTAATATAGTTTTGTTACTACACCGGAATTTTGGAGTAGTACACTTTCACATGGAAATTGGGAAATATTGCTATATGATTTTGGTCTTTACCACTGTAGTATTCTTTCTACAGCAGGGTTTCGAGATCAAACAATTATTGTATCACTGTTGACTGAGAATAGAGTACCGTAATTTTCTTACATGGGTTTGGTAGTTAGCAATATAATACTGTTATTACAGAATAATAATAATAATAATAATAATAATAATAATAATAATAATAATAATAATTGTAATGTTTACAATGTATATCACCTAATCTTTAGAAGCTCAACTCTCTTTACAACATTATACAACACCGATAACACTAAAAGCATATATAATAATATGATTCCAATAAGTCAGGCACAATTAAGTTAGACCAGCGGCAGAAGAGGTGAGACCACCTCATAATAGAGGCTAATATTTGCTAAATTAACATTTCCTACAAAACCGAAACTAATATGACAACAATACCAAAAACAAAGCTTCTAACTAACCGCGAGTTTCTTTTACGGGTTAGATAATATTTTTGCTGTTTTGTTGTCATTTTGGTATCTTGATTATGCGCGTATTTACTCAATGATGCCTCATTCGATGTCATACCCATTCTGCTGCTACGAATTAAATCATTTTCTCAATCGAATATTTTATTAAGAACGAATCGGTATCTTTATCTAGGATTGTTTAAATGTATCGTAATAAAACCGTGTGGAGTTGACTTAGCACGACTAAAGAAATTTCTAAAATGATAATAATTAATATCCCCGTTACACCAGGTTTGACGAATATTTCTTAGCGTGTGTTTATAAACTCCTACAAACACAGCAAGAATGTTACAGTTATCTCTGATTAATTTAGGATTATGTGTATATGTCTGAGTACCATAAATCACATCTGTATTTTTATGTCTACCTCGCGATAATATTCTAGCTGGATTTGATTGTTTATCCAGCATTATATCATCATATTCTACTAAATCATTAATACTACCATCAATATCATCAACACCATGTTCATTATCAATATCAGTGACACAATTAATAATATCATCATCATTTATCGTCGCCGTGTCCTCATTAAAATTTTTAACACATCGTAACACCGCTGATCATCAGCAAACGGGGCGATCAAATACAACTTGTCCCATTTTAACCATCTCATTATCAAATTAAGGATTGTTTCTTGCCAGTCCCGGATGGACCTATTATGACCATACGAATATAATTTGGTAACGCTGGATGGTGTTTAACCGGTGATCGCGTTCTTGTCGCTGAAACATCATTTACATTCATGATGTATACTAACTAATATGGATCTATATTGTGTTAAATTTATAGAGCGCGTACCCCCACAGATACACTAACAACTACTACAAGTAAGTGTGAACGATGCGGTACAACATACCTATCCAGCCTCACCCATGTGTATACACCAGCTAGATCTTTACGCTCTTCTACTGATAATCGTATACTCATTGTTCCCAAGGTGAAAACAAAGTCATATGGACAACGTTCGTTTGCACACCAGGGCCCGGCGACTTGGAACGAATTGCCCATTGAAATTAGACACAATGACACAGTGGTCCCTTTTAAGAGTGTTCATAAGACTCACTTGTTTCGACTGCAGGGATAAACTTAGCGACCTAATCATGTTTTGTATCTTATATGTTTTCAACATGTTTTTATGTTTTCCAATTTCATTGCTTTTGTCATTTGTTTCTCTGTAGTGTAGTCATATCATTATAGATGGTGTAAAGCGATTAGAGCTTCGAAAGATTAGGCCCTATACAAAGTCCTCATTATTATAATTATTATCATTATTATTATTATTATTATTATTATTATTATTATTATTATTATTATTATTATTATTATTATTATATTATTATTATTATTATTATTATTATTATTATTATTATTATAAAAATTTATATTTATCCCAGGTGAGAAATCGAGTTTTAAAATATTAAGGTGGTGATATTGCATCACAATTGACAAAATAACCAGGAACCCCATGGGGGAAATACCCAGGAGAAAAACATCTTCCAGGATATAATTACTGCGGCTCTGGAACCAGACTTGATATCAGACTTGACAGTCAAGACCAACCATAACCCAATGAGCATCCGATAAACGCTATTGATCGAGCTTGTCACGCTCATGATGTATTTTATAAGAGTAACAATCTGAAGCAAAGGCATCTCGCAGATGTAAAATTAATTCATGCATTAACTTCTTTACTGATAAATCTTTCAAGAATCATAAGCTACTTGGTTAATACAAAACGCAAATTGGTTATCAAGAAAGGCTCTATGGCAAATTTATCTTTATCATCATATTTTGATTTCAGCGTTCCAAATGTAATTCATAAGGCTGATATTTTATTCTTACCACCTGATACGGTCAAAAGACGGACATACAAATACGCGTTAACTATAATTGATGTTGTGAGTAGATATAAAGAATCAGAGCCAATATCGACAACGAGAGCAATATAAGTAGCTTCTGCATTTGAACGAATTTATGAACGATGACCCTTGCGATGGCCACAGTTGATACAGGTTGATCATGGCAAGGAATTTCAAGATGTAGTATCATCGCTGATGAAACATCATAATGTCAACATCAGACGAGGACATAATGCAATACTCCGTGATCAGACAATTGTTGAACGATTTCATCGAACACTTGCTGAGCGGATTTTTGGATATCAGTACACTAAACAATTTATTCAAGATAAGAGAAATCATGAATGGGTTGCAAGATTACCAAGTGTGATAAATGCATTAAATAATGAAATTACTTGAACAATCAATATGAAAATTATTAACGCGATCACAAAAAAATGTATACCTGCACGAAATGATTTTTCGAAAGAACAAATACTTCATAATGTGACTGTAAGATATTTATATCAGTCGGGTGAACTTGAAGGTGGTAGAAAAAGAGCTACTGATCCTATTTGGAGTGTCACCACATAATATCTAACATAACATATTCCACGGGTAGACCTGTACTCTATAGATTATGTTTAACTGCTCCTCAGCGTGGATGTAAACGTGAACAATTGGAAGTAATACCCGAGCATAGACACGTAACTAGCACCTCTGCATCTATTACATTCAAGACAGATCAACATTGTATTTTCACGTGTATCAGCGCCACTACTATCCTTCCTATCTACGGTAAATTATCGTTGATTTTTATCCGAATACTGCCATAGCATTATACAATTAGAGTTTGCACAATGATTATTCTGCTGTTGTTTCAGCATAACTATAAATTCAGCATCAATATCAAAGACGCGATAATTTTCTTTTGTCACTTTGTTTATAACCAGCGAGTATTTTCTTTCTACACCATCGCTAACAATTTCGTTGTTGGTGTCAGTAAAATTTCAAATAACTCTCAGAAGCGGAGATATTCTTCTAAATCGTGACACGGCGCGAAAGATTAAATTTAACCACTCGATGCCATCATCAATGATCCAAACAACTGTATCAGACATGGTTAACCCCTGATATGAATGTATCGTCGTTGCTTATCCTAGAGTCCAGGCAGATTTATCCGCTAACGCGTCATCTACAGTACTGATATCAACTGCGACAGCATCATTTAAAACGACATTCTGTTTTCTTGACTCTCCTGAAATTTCAACTTTAATATTCTGTCTTCGTGTATCAGCTGATCCTTAACCGTACTGGTAGAGCTGGAAACTTTTCTTTTTTCGCTTCAAATAATTGTTGCTGAAGTGTTATCCCAAACATCATTCAGGGAAAGTTCTGAAATTATTCACATTGAATTTTACTATTTCAAATTGAATTTTATCTGACAGTAATCGGGCTAATTTCTTGAACTCGATGAACTCTGGATCAAGCCCTCTATGATCTGCAGTTATCGCCTCTTAATAGTCGACACAATTCTTAAACCATTCGTGTGGAGACAAACCAACAAATGGTTGTGGTTGACCGTGATCGCCACACTTAACACGGCCGTAGTTTTAAATAACAACTAGCTGAGAAATGTTTTTAATATACCCAACGACACTGTATATATTTTATCCCTAATGATAACCTTGGGTATGTATTTCTCTCCCATTCGATCAAAAGTCCAAGAGTCACCGCTATATCGGTAAAAGCTGTGATAAGAGCAGGAATTAACACCTCGTTCTTTTGTTTCTCGTCCAAGTCTTTGTACAGGAGTTAAGACAAAAAATAACACGAGTCATCTTACCAGAACCCCGACACCCGTTCATGTAAACAGTCTTATCTCTACATGCTGGATTGGATCTAGATGGCGCTGAAGATAATTCTGATATTGGTTATTTTTATAGTAATTATCATCAACCGTAACATCTGCGGTTTAGAATAATCATATAGCATTTCCTGTTTTATTCTCCATGATCCCCATGGTGCGTCAGCGTTTGTAAAACGAGCCACTGCTTCTATATACCTGCTATTGATATAAAATGAATATGTTGCAACTCTAAATGCGGGGTCAGAGAATCTATTTTTCACCCATTACAGGTTTATTGATACATAAGCCAGTATATATGATCTTAGACGCATATACTGAGGAGATTCGCCACCAATATAACCAACATTTGTACCGTTAGACAAGTAAGCGTTTGTTCGACTCACAAATATATTTATTGATGTTCCATCTGCTAATATAAAATCGTATCCAGCGTCATCTAAACTTAGTCATGCATAATGCTGCTTGTGACCATATGCTCCACCTTGAGTAAAGTTGGCGATTATTCTTCTACCGAGATTTGTTTGCAGCGCTATCACTGACTTCACACCTCCGCTCAAAGATTTCATTATATTGTTTAAATTTACAGTCTTCGACGAAATCAGTAAAAGTTTCCTTGTAATCGTTTATAATTTTATCAAGATTAACATCATCACGCTGTGGTATCCAAACCTCAGTCTGCTGTTTATTTGATATAATTTCCACGCCGACGATCAGCGATATTAAATTTGTACAATCAATCATATGTCGTAATAACACAAGTGTTGCCTCATATTATTCAGAGACATGTCTACCAACCAAACATAACAGATATGATGGAATCCTTTAGCAAACTCGAATGATATTACACCAACGTATCCAGCTAGATCAAAATTGGGTAGTGGTCCATTTATCGCAACTCCAGTCATCTTGTGCGTATGATAACAAATCGTTTAAAATACTCAGCACACTCTCCGTACCCGAGAAAACTTCTTGGATAACACTCAAGCCTATCAACCAAAATAACATCTTTATAATCCTATTTAGTATTCCATAATTCGCCGTGTCCGTATTTACAGCAACTAGATTGAACATCCCCTCGAGTTTTTTCATCATGTCATGAAGAGATTCTGGACGATATATTTCGCCGTTATGTCTTACAAATTGATGAAGCTCTTGGGTAGCTGGGTAAAATCTTGTAGTTCGATCTCGTGGAAATATTGTTACTGCCTTAGTCCACGCGTCCACGCGTGGGCATTATGATCAATGATATTTATTGCAGATCCTCTTTCTTATAATCTTTTGAATCGTATCAAATCTTTCCTGATGTAGTTTTTGCTATTATAGTAAATTTTAGGTTTCTTTTTCTCTAAGCTTGATGCATTAATTATTGTAACAACGATAACCTTATCCGATTCTGCCCACTTGTTTCTATTTCTACGTATTAGATCTGTCAGACCTTTTCCACCCATCACATTTTTAAAATGCATTGTTATTCGCTCAGCGACACAATTTAACGATGGAAATTTCATCAGCGCTCGATTATCATTTCTAGGATTTTTTATAGGATAAATTCCATACATAACCGCCCGCGGGTGAAGGATACGATCGCTCATACGATTTGTCAAGACCGGTCAACATTTTTGCTTTTGAAATTTTACTGACATCGACATTTTTATTAGCTAGGATAGGATTATATTTATCAAGAATAATCAAATTTCCTGTTTATGCTAATAGAAGTTTTACTCTGAAAAAATACTTTCGATTAAGATACGCCGTCGCTGCTAAATTCGTTCTTGGCATCATGAAATTTTAATATTCACGCTTTTATTCCGCGCATGAGTTTGTATTGGTTAGTCAGGAGACAGTCTATCGAGATTAAATTTCGTTTCAGGAAGCGAAGTTTCCCAGGGTTTGATTTTATATAGTCTCTCAAACTTCTCCATCCTATAATTAGGACAAGTATTTAAATTTAAAATATCATATATACAATGCCTACCCACCCCCGGAAAAAGTCATGTATAAACTAATTTTTAGGATATCATTCATAAAGTGTTCGAGGAACAAGCTGAGGTCCGAATCGTGTTTTTGATGCGGTGTTGGAATCACTTAAAAACACAGTTGTGTGTACAATGTGGTGGTAAACAATATAAAAACTAACACGGTATTATGATAAAGAAATAACGATCTCGACTCTGTCAGCGATAAAGTTATAAGAACCCCAGAAGACTATATTACTAGATTCTCAAATAAAAATCTAGACAAATAATGATTGAAACAAATAAATATTATATATATATATATATATATATATATATATATATATATATATATATATATATATATATATATATATATATATATATATATATATATATATATATATATATATATATATATATATATATATATATATATATATATATATATATATATATATATATATATATATATATATATATGAGCATTCCACGATCAAGAATTATGAAGCAACTTGTGATGGTAGAGTTAGAAACTGCCGGTTGAAAATACCAGTGGGTATTGTCGGTATTACCACATGAGGGGTACAATGTGTTGCAGATAAAATAACCAAATCTGCATTTCCACACAAGTTCAAAAACCGGATGTCATTCTCTTATGTTGATACACATAACGGAGGTAACTCCGCCGCGGATGTGTAGGAAATTAATATAGTTAGTCCCTTTGATCTCAGAGATTGCGTAATGTTTTTGAAATCGCTATATCAGATACATATATTTTGTTCAGAAGTAACTAACTTTCAAATATGACTTTTTAAGTTGAAGTAAATTCAAGTATTATTTTTGCAATTTAATATTACTGTATGTTTCAAAGGTAATTGTATTTGTTTTAAAAGTAACCATATACTAATTCTGAAACACATATCACTAACAAGGCTCCATGGTGTATTGCTAGCGGGTCTGATTCTGGTGTTCACGATCAGTGGTTCCAATTCCGTAAGAGGCATATTGTCGTTGGCTGCATAACAGCCGTTTTTTCTATGTAATTGGGGGTCCGCTCCAAAGCTCGAAGTTCAACAGAAAAAATATACACTCCCTGCTAGAATGTCATACGGTAATCTAGTGGTTCATATGGGGAATGAATCGTCCTAACTGTACTGTGTCGTCATTCACCAAACACGTCCTCTTGAGCCAGCTAGACTGTTGTTTGACATGGTAGGGGTTCACATAGTGGTTGTGTTGTCTTGTATATGTGACCTCTGGAGTTTCTAAGATGTGATAAGGCGACGTAGAAGTTCACATGGGGTCGATTATATGTATATCTCCAAGCCCTGCTAATATGTCACCAGGCAACATAGGGGAAGTGGAGATTGAGCTGTAATAAGGCAATAAGAACCACTAGATTGCCAAACAACTAAAAATATTATAGAAACCAGTTAGGCGAATAGAAGGGAGTTCTGAATAACGAAAATGAAAATAGAAATGTTTCTGAATATTTCTTTTACTACACAAAATCGTTCACGCCGACTCATCTCGTGAATTTTATAGGGCAATTACTACTAAAAATCCTTCACACCGACGAATTTACTAATTCTGATAGGGCATTTACTACTAAAACACCAACAAATTGATTGATTTCACAATAATATACTATTATGCGAGTGATGAACAAAAATATTTTATTTATATATATTTTGTGCACAATAACAGATTTATTAATTTTGGTTGGGTATTTGCTACTAAAAATAATTAAAATCGTCCGATTTGGTAATTCTGATAGGTATTAACTACATAAAATTCGTGCACACCGACTGATTTAGTTATTGCGTTAATTTTATTGCTAGTAATTAAGTAATAAAAATCGCCCTATTTCATAATAATATACAATTATGCGAATGATGAACAATACAATAATATAAATATACATACTGAGAGATTTACTAATTCTGATAGGGTAATAGGGTAATTGCTAGCAAAAATTGTTGAAGATCGTCTGATTTGCTACTTCTGATAGGGTAATTGCGTTATGAAATCAAATGCGACAACTGATTTGCTAATTTCTATAAGGTAGTTACAACTACAAATTATGATTTTGTGTGGAACTTTTCAAAATTATTATTAGTTTGAATCAGAAATATCTTTGCGTTTAAGATATGACATAAAGATTTATTTGTAATTTCTCTCTGGATATATCAGGTTAGAGTTCGGGTCCTTAATTTTTAAATGTATGTTTGTTAGTAGTGAATTATGACATCGGAGATACACTAGGTTAACTGGCTACTGCACGTTCAAACTTTCAGGACATACTCGAGGAGTGAAAGTATACATAATATCCCTGCTGCGCCTGATTTGATATTTTTGTGTTTGTCTGATAACTTCCATCAAGTGCATCACAGACAAGACTGACTGCGATCGCCGAGGTTATATTTACTCTTTCTACCACCTCGAAATATATCGCTATTGTATCTGAGAAAAGTTGCCAGTGGTTGTGTTTTCCTCCACGACACGAGTATCCTAGAAAAGTTTTCATTGATACGATCGTTGAGTGCTTTTTTCTAGTTTGTCTGGGTTATACCCGGGACACTTTAAATTTAGTATATAAGCTTCTGTTGTCGAGTAATTGCTAAGGAATTTTTGTTTATTTGTTCTATTTGAATTAATTACAATTTGTGAGAACGTTCTATGAATACCTTCAGCATCAAATTGTATTTGATTTATTCTTTCCATTTGTTTGATAATATTACCCCGAGGCGATGACACATTAGAAAAATACTCGGTAAAATACCGACTCAAAATGTCTAGTTGTTGCTTGTGAATTTCATTATAGCTATTCTGACAATAATATCGTTCAATGAAAGATTACTAGTTTTTAATTTTCCCTGTTTGTCTTGAAATATAACATTTTCGTTTGGATCCACATTTGCAAGAATTAACAGTTCGGATAATTCGTTGTTAATGATTTTTTTTTACAATGTCGCGTGATATTCTTTCAGTCGGTTTTTGTCTCGTGATAGACCTCCGATAAACATATACCATCATAATCAGATTAATTATTTAAACTAAAATCTTTGGTAGACGAAATCATAGATTTCCAACGCTGATTTGTATAGTCGTGTGTAGCTTTATGCGGTGGTTTGGTTGATTTTGATACAGACTCGAATACAGCAATTACTTCTCTGTCACATATTGGTGGGTCAGTTATTGTCTGCATTGGTTGTGTTGAGTATCAAACTGAAATACTTTGTTCTGGATTAATATATTTTAGAAATTCTGTTGGTGGGGCTAACCCGTTTGTCCACCAACACCTTCGAGTAACATCGATTTGTCGCTGAATATAACAGCTATCGCTCTGTAATTAGGGATAGTGATAGCAGCTGCTGTATAAGTCGGAAATGTCACACTATCTCGGAAGTGTATATCAACAGCACTCTGTCTGGTTAAATCAAGATGTTAAAACAAAAAGTAATAAATTAGATATAGGTTTATAAAGTCTAATTGTAGTATTTGCAGCCCGATATCTACATTTAGATCACGTACAGTAATGTCAGCGAACGATGATATGCGCGTGTAATTTGATTTTATCCTTAATTAAGTAAAATATTGTAATAAATTTGGAGTATGTGTATTTGACAGCATCCTGTTTTTAAGCAATTCTTAGATTCATTTGCGTGAGTATTTTGTCTTAGGTGCCATGGAAATATTACTAGCCTGAAATTGTTAGCCAATTAGTAGAAGCAAACGTCACAGAGCCGAGTGTTAGTGAATTTGAACCATGCTGGGGTCGTTAGTAATGAATTTAGGTACAAGCCGATTGACTGTCCACATTGAAATTCAGCGATGTATAAAAGTATTGTGATTGAAAAGGCAGTATTTATGGATGGTAGGAAATCAGTAAATTATAGAATGGAATCAATAAGTTGAAACTTGGTAGGTACCGTTTATGGGCGTATGTATATGAGTGTAATACGTCGGAAATTATGAGGATTGACTGGCCTAGGGTCGCGCAGTTAAATATTTCCCAGTTACTAAGGGAATACTAGTGTAATTTATATGGCATGACAAGCTATCGGTACGGAAATCGGATGATAATCAAGAAACACCATGCAAAGGTGCAGTTAATGGACTTTTGGACAAGTTGTCTCATCTGGGTCGCCTATTGATTAGAGCATAGGTTATTAAATATGGCAGACACGTCTCCCTTTCCATTTTACAACTCAAGTTGTATGGAAGTCTTTGGAAATTTGTAGAAAACATGACTTCCAGCGTAACTCGCGCCAGGGTTTGACACCGCTCGGTCAAGTGAATACCCCTGTGCGCGTAACAATATATTCGGATGGTTCTGGTTGGCCGTTTATTCTTAACGAGACTTTAGAAACACCCAGTTGATCAAATATCATATGGCTGCGTGTTTGTGAATATAATCGTATTTTATCCTGTAGCGCGACAAATATATGTCGTGGCGCAGAAACATCCTGTTTTGGTGCTATAAGGCATATACATATGCCCTTAATAGTACTCTCCATAATATATGCCGTTGTGTCGTTGTTGGCCATGATAGCAATGATTTACCACCAGTATCCATAAATGACAATAATTTATTATCAGCAGTGATCGCTGGAGTCATTGCTGTCCTCCATAATGAGAGTTTGCATCGGCAGCACCAGATCCTCGCCAGATTGTCTGATTATCATCATTTTTTCTTACAAAGACTGCTGTGAGTTTAGCTCCAAAGATAACCTTTCTAACATTTATGCAAAATCCAAATATATGAGACAGTGGAATTGCACATGACAATATCCATCTACGAGGTCCTTGCAACATTGCTGCACGTGCTGCCAATCCCAAGTTGTAAGTAGAACTAAAATCTCCTATACTGTCAAAAATATCACCTTGTCTATCTTCATATCGAGCTGTTTGTGGATCATATGCAGTATCCTGTGGTGTCCTTACTTTGACATACTGAATATGATCAGCGTTACCCGGACCATCCTTTGCAAACTTCATTGTTGAACAGTTTGTTCTTGTACAATCATCAGAATATCGCGCTAAATCCAAAGTTTATGTGGCAACATCGAAATCATGCTGAATAGATTCCGTCTCTCTTCCATCTGTCATATAGGAACGAGCTATTATTTTATGCAATATAATATTATATAATGCAATAATACCGTTATTAGCGAAACCAACTCGCGCATTCTCTTCATATGAATTAGTAACCGTCTTTACAAGTTCTCATTCTACATCATTAAATGCTTCAGAGTGTAAGAAATATTTACTTGAATCATGAACGTGAAGTGTAATTCATCCTCCTCGTTGATCCGGTTTATTGAGTTATCAAATTGAATTTGATAATCACGTACGGATTCATCTTTGTAAACCGGTTCGTCTAAATCAAATACTGTCTTGGGTGAATATTTGAACATTATATTATATATTTCTCGATCTAAATCGCGATCTCGCTGAACGTGTCAAACCAATTCCCGCTATTAACTTTGTAGTAATATTTCTTTGTACTTGATCAGATCCTTGATTTATTAAGGCTGCTAGTTTTTGATCTGCGGCTTGATTATCTATTTTACTGACATTTACCCCGATTTAAATTACGACGTACACCCTTAACATGTTCAGGTTTTAAAAATATTTCTTGAACTATAACTTTCAGCAGCAACCGCACCTAGCTCAATTATACCTTTATCGGTTTTTAATACCCTATTCCTTTTTTCTTGTGCACCCTCTTTAGTAAACTTCTCCATACAACTAATTACCCTTTCCAGGAAGATTTTTGTAATAGTCTAGATGTTACTCCAGTTCTTGTTGCTGTTTTTACAAGTTCAGGAAAAACACCTTTTTTCTTCTTCTTTTTCTCCCTCTTTTCCATATTTAACCCCTTTAGTAGTTGTAGTAATAGGTTTAAATAATTGTTTTGTGCCGTCTGTAAAATCAACTTTAGATTCTTGTCATTCTTATAATTTTTATCTGACAGAATCAAGCACGGGTATACATTTCTTAATCGCCGCTAGTCTTTTACGTGTCCAACGGGTAGTTAATGATTCTCCTACCATTATTGATATATGATATGATTTAATTCGTAGCAGCAGAATGTGTGTGACCTCGAATGAGACATCATCGAGTAAATAATTAAAAACGAAAATCACAACAATAAAAAAACAGTAATAATATTAACTAATCCGTATGTGATACTCTCAGTTAGTTAGAAGCTTTGGGTTTTTGTTGTCATTTTGCTTTCGGTTTTGTAGGAAGTGTTAGTTTAGCAAATATATGACTCTATTATGAGGTGGGCTCACCCCTTCTGCTGCTAGACAAAATACAAACATGCAGAACTTATTTAAGATGGGAACATTATTTGATCTTTACGTTTGTTCATGCAGTCGGAATAAGTGTGGTTTAAGAGCATTTTTGAATGGTATTATTATGTTTCAGTTTAGTATGCAATTCCTTCCACGTTTCTGATTGCTGGTATGCAAATAAAAGTTGTCCATATGACTGCGTTTTCATGGTGGGAATAACGAGTATACAAGTGTATGAAGAGGAGCATATAGATATTGCTGATGTGTACTCATATATAAGATCGGATAGGTATATTGAATTGGATTTCGTCAGTTACACGTAGCACTGAGAACAAAGATTGTGCATGATTCTGTATCAAATGGCTTCCTAGTGTATGGTACAGAGCAGCGTAGAAGTGTTCTCTGATCGAGGTACTCTAACGATTATATAATCAGCAGTTTATTGAACGTATTGAAGTTTCGTTTGTAGATACTGAGACGAGCCAAACAGATTAACGTTACAATAACACAGTCTTGAAAGTGCTAATGAACACAGTTGTTTAGTGGCATCAACTGAAAGATATTTGGGAATGAAGCTGATGCGTCTCAGCTCAATATATGCAGCCTGCATATTTTTTTAACATGTTGATGAACTGTATGAATACTGTCAAGAGTAACACATATGTTTTGTAGTGACTGCATCATGTTTTTTGGAATCATCAAGGAAGTTTTACACTATCATCTAGAAGTAGGGTTATATCATTCCTTGGGTTTGGCGAATAGTTAAGTAGTATTGCTACTATATCAGGTTTAATAAATTACAAAGTCTGGTTTATACTGTCATCCTGGAAATAAGGTATTATTATATATGGATTTTGGGATCGATGTAGCATTATTACTACAATATGTTTTGGAGATCATAAAATCAACAGTTACCTTAAATAAGAGCAACGTTACTAGTGAGACATGCGTTTGTTGATAAACAATGTTGCATTGTTACAACATCTGTTTTGGAGATGATAAAACCAGTTAATGGAATTATTATAATGTTACAAAGATGGGTTTTGAAGAATGCTGTGTAGTATTGTTACTACATCATGTTTCAGATATCACGAGTCATTGATTGGACACAACGTAATAGTACTAAATGGGTTAGGAGGATAGCTATGTATTATTGTTACTACATCAGGTTTCTGAGATCAGAAAATCAGTGTATGGAAAAAGGGTAAAGTTCCAACATGGGTTTTGTGTGACCGTTGAATCTTGGAATGATCTGGATTCTTGCAAATGTTGTTCATGTGATTGTTAATGTATGCGTCTCTCTCAAATAACCTTTGCAACAACTAGAATGTCCTTGATCTTAGTAAATATACAGTATGCTACATAGACGCATCTGAAAATATGACTCCCAGATGTTCGGAAGGTTCAGTCTAGACCTATGATTTACAATAATGTGTTGCGAGTTTTCTAATTACAGGTAATAGGTAACCATGATGGGTATGCATATAACGGATTTCTTTAGTTTTAATAGAAGAAGTAATTTATATAAGATGATTCAAGCCTTTTTCTACTGAATCCAGAATTTACAATGTAATTAGGTAAGCTCTCAGATTTTCATCAAGGTTTGCCAAGGAGGTAACGAAGGAACTAAATGTTATTAAATGCTTTGGATAGCGATCGGTCGAGATCAATGGGGATGACCTAGTTGGCTTCCAGGACATGCTTGTTTAGAAATTCTTCTCCCAGACAGTACATTGGGCATGCACTAAGATATTGTACTTGTCAATACCTAAATATTTTAACTGTAATATTGACGTCATGGAGAAATTAAACTTCTGTTTTGAATTAGTTCCGAAATATTTTGAATTTGAGTCAATAATCAATCTGTACCAACTTAAAGATCTATCGTGTGTATCATTGTGTAGCGTATGCTCTCTTTCTTCCATGACTATACTTTCTTGCGAATGAACCATCGTATATAGATCCCATTGCGGTCTCATTGGCATCCTACATTGTTGGAAACGACTTTACGCATCCATAGAACACGGGTTAAATAATTGAATTAGAAAAAAAAAAGATGGATCCAGGATAACTGACGCGTGCCTTTTTGCAGCCTTGGACTGAGTTGAATGTTTTTGAATAGAGTTGTTACTTTCAAAGAGGCAAGGAGAGTGTTGTCGTCTTGGTCGACGTATATTGGGGGTATGGAGGCATTAATTCTAAAGAGCGAAGGTAGTAGTAGTATACAACCGGAACATTAATATCATCTTAATGGGCATTTCATAAAATGAAATGAATGAATACAACGGTACATATTTTAATATTGAACGAACAAGTTATGATGCCCAACTAGTGGGAAACTAATCCCGATGCCTTAGAAAGCGTATATGGAAACCAAGAATGAAAAGGTAAATACGTTTTTGTGCACATATCACCGTAAATTCGACTGGTTAGAGCACATCAATATACTATATTTTGATCTTATAGTTCATGAAATGTTTTCTGATAAAGGATATTTGATGACGTTTAATTTTCCTCATTAAGAGTAATACACGAACTATTATGTATTCACTTAAAGTAAATATAATTAAATTTTCGAAACTCTGCACATTTCGGTTGATATACAAACATACACGACGTATCATGTCCAACATAGAGCACAAAAAGCATAAAGGACTGCAAAGAAACAAACAAGTTAATATGCACAAACACTGCAATATCTCATATGTATCTTTTCAAGATGAAAGCGAGACAGACAAATTTTTCCCATACGTACTTGAATTAACCTTTAAAGAACATCTTTAGGTTTTCAATAAAATGTCAATAACATTCCATTCAGGCTGAGAAAAGGCACCAAAAACATGCTACCGTTAGTTTGCATCACAGGTCGAAAAAGTGATATCTCAAAATAGTTATGATATGTACATTTCTATAGCGCTTTATCTCAATTATTCACATTTTACAATAATGACTTATATAGAATGTTATATGCTGGATGATCTGCGATAATATTTTGCAGTTGCATCACTTTCATTTCTTATATCTTTCAGGAAAGGATATGCTTAGTGGTTTTAAGCTGTATATTGGTAATGCATCAAACCCATGGAGATATAATCAGGAAATACCACGTATTACATCAAACGGGCCGACATATGTTTTTAAACCTAACAATGTGATTGGAAGTGTTATATCTTTGATGAGATTTAACTCAAACCTGGTCATATGCGAAGTAACTGTCGAGGGAGGTATGTAATTACTTACATGCTATTAAATAGTGTAAGATATTGGAAAATAATTAGGAATAAGATGGTATGATGTTTAAAATATAAATATAATAAAGACTGATTATACTGGATGTTTATATGGTAATAAAGGAAAAGGTTAACTCACAGAAGTATGTTTTGGAGAAAAATCTAATAATATTGTGCAAATTTTTCTTCTTACAGTAGCGATTAGTTGGACTCGTATGATTAGTACTGGGTATATCGTTAAACATAATACAATAACGTGCGTACTCTTTATCAGCTTAATCATAACCTTAAGGTATATAATGTATGTTTAAGGTAGAAATAGATGGCGGTGATATTGTTTTCTTCACTCTATAAAACTATTCGAAGGAGACTTTGTGCAAAGTCGTTTGAGATGGATATTAGCATGCTGACATCAGAGTGCAACATTAATAGCACACATTAACCTCGTAATTGTCATGACCAGAATTCATGTATATTCTCACTGTGTCAGCTGGATATATGTTCTGAATAATATACAGAGAAATAATATGTATCACAACCACTTCAATTATATATCAACGTGAGTCATGGTGACATGTAAGGTTTGTCGAGTATATTGAATACTATTGAGAGATGTCACTAATATATATGGCATGAATACAGCAAAATCTTCAAGGTTCAAGGAAAATTTGAGGTTTCAGTAAATGGTTTGAAACAGAAGGAAATTCAAATTTTCAATCTTCTTTGCTACCATATTGTTTAGCTCTGTTAGATGCATATCATATAAGAAACACGTATATATGATATACATATGAAAACATCTCAGGAACAGAATAGGCGAAATACAACATATATTAGGTGTCCTAATAATCTAATCATTAATTGTATAGGAATCTATCTTACCGAGTTGTTATATTTAAAGCCAGATTTATCAAATTCAGGTAACATCACAGTATTATTAACGTTTGTGGAATTAAAGATGTCGTAGATATATGTTCATGGCTATTATTGGTGTGTATAATTTTCCCTCCTAAGTATTTGTTTTATGATATTTGACGCTTTCCTCTTCTTAAACGGAACTCGCGTAACATCTTTGTTATATTAATATGTTAATCCATGTAATGAAGTATTAATACAATGGCCATTGATCTGACACACTGGTTTTAACTAATGAAAAAGCCGGTGAAGATAATGGCGGAGTTAACTTTGAAAAATCATACATACATTTCACTTTGCTTTGAATTGATTTCAAAATCTCACCTATGGTTTAGATTGCTTTTGATTAATATTCTATCGAGCTAATTAATACTTATAATTTAATATTGCGTATGACCCTTTGAAACATGTTAAGGAAAAAACATTAATGTATATATTTAAGCATATCCCCAGATTTTAACATTAAAAATGCTGGTGAAGATAATAGCGGAATTAACCGTTACAAATCATGCATAATTTTCACTGTGTTTTTAATTGATTGCAAACGTCCATCTATAGGTTAAATTGAGTTTGACGGTTTATCTTGACTGCTTTTGATTAATATTTATTTGGGCTAGGTCATAAATATCCTTTAACATTGTGTATGACGTGTTTTTCCTTTTCAAAAAAAACAACATTAATATTATATATTTATCAACAACATTAGAGTGTCTCGGCGGCATGTTCTCCGAGTTTTGTAACTTAACGTGTGGGAAGTGTTTTGCTGACCACCCATGCAACCAAGAAAATGGAACTTGTCCTGAGGGGTGCGATCAAGGTCGGAAAGGAACATTTTGCAAAGAAGGCAGGTGTACATATGTAAAAATATTAGAGGTGGAGGGATATTTTAATTTCACATTTCACTGTCGTATATAAAAGTTAATCGTGGTTTATTGCAATTAGAGCTTCTAAAACAACTACATCGTCACTATATTATATTGTATCTGTATATATTCGTGTTTTTCAAATTTGAATTCAAGTGCTTTAAGAATATCACAGTTAACAGTTACACTTAAGTATCTTTGATACCATGCGTGCATTTAGCGTATGGTGGAATATGCTTATGTGAGTTGAATATGTATGTATGTATGTATGTATGTATGTATGTATGTATGTATGTATGTATGTATGTATGTATGTATGTATGTATGTATGTATGTATGTATGTTATGTATGTTATGTATGTATGTATGTATGTATGATTGTATGTATGTATGTATGTATGTATGTATGTATGTATGTATGTATGTATGTATGTATGTATGTATGTATGTGTGTATGCATGATATCAATATTTTTTATTTTAGCTGGAAGGTTATTATAAACACAGGTTGAAACTTCTTGATTGTTTACATTTATTTCGATCAGACTGTGAAAAAGGGAACTACGGCTATAACTGCAATGAAACATGTGGGAATTGTTTATTCGGCAATAACAGTTGTTCCATAACAGACGGAACGTGTTCCAAAGGATGCATAGCTGGATGGCAAGGTCATCAATGCAATACCGGTATGACCTATTTTCAAAATAAGAATATGTGCCACAATGATAGATATTGGTATTCTGCAGTTTTATACATTTTCCCGTAGACATAATGTAATGGCTAGTAAATAATGGAAGCCTAATGATCGACCCATTTTATTTCCTGTCATAACTACATACGTGCCGGTAGAAAAAATAATGTGGACAATCTATTCAGAGTATTACATTGATATACTTTACAAAAAGAACGAAAGTAAATAAAGAATAGTATTTTACATTTCTTTATATACAGTATGAGATTGATTTTTGGTGATTCTACTAGGTAATATTAAATTTGAGTAATACATAGTGATAAAAACATAGATTGAGGTTTGCCAGATATATGTTATACACTTGTTTATTTCCAGGCTGTAAGAAATAAAGCCATGTTTTATCTAGTAATATAGATTTTCTTAGTTTTGGTAGCCAAAGGTAATACCATAGGAGAACTACTATTACATCGCAAATCCAGCCTCGCAGGCACAATATGTTAAGTTAAGAAACGCTAAAGGTTATCTGCTCACTTATGTTGCAATTAAAAAAGGCAGTTTCCCAACTGATAACCAGATTTGTGTCTTATTAAGATAACATCGTCAGTTAGTACTGGAGGAAAAGGCACGCTCTCTATATGGATGTCATTGGGTGCAATCTGTCCAGGTGTGTGTATGTGTATTTTGTGTGGGTAAGTATTATCGAAGAAGCATGTCACAGAATAGGCGAAAATTGAATTTTTTTTTCTTGAATTAAAAACTAATTTCACCATTTTTTTTGTTTCGTCGTACATGCGTTACCTGGGGTGAATAAGTGGTTTTCTCCAAGGTAAGCGGCGTGTAACGATTTGCATGTGCCTGACTTCGAATTACATGAAGTCCGGAACATTAGAATCACGGGGTGCACGGTAATTTTGACGTGAATTCTACTCACCTATTTGAGGGTATATAAGGCAGAATATTTCTGATAAAGATTACGGGACCAAAAGTATCTTATCATAGGAAAGATAGCTCGTCATTCTATCTCCAGCCAAAGGGGTGAGTGTTAAACTTATATTTCGTTTTATTGTGAATTTTTTATTCAGTTTATCATTTCATGTAATGATGCCTTTATTACAATGCAGATTTAAACGTGGAATATTTGGAATTACTAGTCACTATTAGACTTTAAATGCAATATCGTAATCTAAGTTGTAGATTGTTTTAGAAAAAAACTATTATTAGTTTGGTCTCTTTATTGTAGCTGATAACGTCTTTGAGATCGTAGCTGAAATTGTAGATGATTTGTTGCGGAACATCTCTGATAACATCTCTGATAACGTCTCTGATATCGTAGCTGATTTGTTGCGGAACATCTCTGATAACGTCTCTGATATCGTAGCTGATATTGTAGCGGAGCATCTCTGATATTGTAGCGGAGCATCTCTGAAATTGTTGCTGATTGTAGCTGAACGTCTCTGAACATATCTGATTGAAGCTGAACGTCTCTGAACGTATCTGAATAGTAGCTGAATGTGATTAATTGTGCCATTTGATTGTGAGATCAAATTGAGGTATCTGACTGTCTGTCTGTCGGATTGTATGTCCGTCTAAATCTGTCGTGACGTGTAAATATCCGGAAATCTAGAAGTCCGAGTGTCGGAGCTGTCTAGAGTTGTAAACATCCGGGGTGGCATCTAGGTATTTGAGAACGTTGGTTCTAGTAGATGCTGTATGCTGTCTGTACGTATAACTGTGGTAGATCCGTGAAGCGCAAACGGCCGATAAAAGTATTGGTCAACCCTAGGTATTCGGGGAAACTGGGCGGCGAGTCAACAGTTGGTGAATTGTACGGTTATACAGGGTCGAGACACATGCGTGTGTTGCAATTGTAGTACAATTGAATACATTGTTATATTTACACAGTTACTTCAAATCACAATAGTATTTCAAGGCATTGCATGAATCTCAATAAAAGTTAGCAACTTGATTAAATACATGTATATGTTCGTGCTAGTCGTCGCAATCCATACGTGCGATAGTATAGTTTGATGTTTGTGTTTATTATCGTAATTTACACTTGCGTTAATATAACTTTTGTAAAGGTTCCTTGGATCTGTGTATAGTCCAAGAGATTCCTTTGTATGTGTGTTTTATTTTGTATTAATATTTAATTTATTCATGTATTGTGAATGATTGTGAGTGTAATTGTGGGTTGAACGCACGAGTTATTGTGTTGATACATCATTATTTTTCATTAATAATTTATTTCATAAATTTATATTTTCTTTCATATTGTGTTTGTGTTGTTCATTTAATCCACCATCCACTCGGTAACAATTCTGTTACAAAGCATATATTACTAGAAAACAATATTTGGTTTCTTACTCAAATATTTGAACCAAGCATAATACCTTAGGTGAATAGGTAAGACGTAGGTTGAATATGCTTGTGTATGTCTGTATGTATGTATGTATGTATGTATGTATGTATGTATGTATGTATGTATGTATGTATGTATGTATGTATGTATGTATGTATTGTTACGTGCTTAGGCTCGAATAAGCAGCAACACGGAAAGAAGTGAAAACTAACAAGCTTGTAAAACTTTAACAATGAATTTATTAAGTACAAATATTGTCATAAGAAAATATAAATAATCTTACGGTTTTAGAGAATCAAATCCATCATTAATCCAATATAGAATTCACAAAAATTAATCCACTAATGGAATTTCAAGAGTCCTGATAAATAAATGTTCTAATTGTTCCAGGTACGAATCCTGACGATTTGACGAAAAAGGCTGACGATGTCACGTGATGCAGTTATTGTTTTTATAATAATCCAAATGAAAATCTATAAGCACATGTTCTTTTCCAAATAAATAAAGTAACTTCTCTCTCTCCAACGAATTGACACAATTTCCAGTACAAGGTAATTAAAATTATAACTCAAAGAGAAGACACTACTGAATATCATAAAACCCCAACATCTACTAAAATGTTTTCTCCCACACAATAATTTAAATACCTGTTTTTACGTAAACAAGGGATCACGTGATTTTCCAGAAGTTCATAGAAGGTTACAGAACAAGCATACGATCATTTAAACACGTACGCAAAGGAATGGCCCAGAAGAAAATCAACCATTTCTCAACCCCCAGAACTAAAAATAAAATGTTGTCCCTGAACTCAGCCAATAGTTTTAAAGGCTTGACGACACTCTCTGAAGCAGGGTCAGAAGTTAAGTCAACCTGTTTTTTACAAATAGAGTCTAGATCAGCCTGAATTTTCCAAAATGGATATCTCCCAATTAATGAATTTTAAACCCAAAATGACAAATTTGGATCTGAAAATTAAAAATAAATAATTTAAATCAAATATACGTAACAGTATGTATGTATGTATGTATGTATGTATGTATGTATGTATGTATGTATGTATGTATGTATGTATGTATGTATGTATGTATGTAAGAGGTATAAATAGATACACTTTCTTAGCCCTAAGAGACGTCTCCGGTCCCCTAAGGTATGTGAGCTTGATTATAGATGACCCTACAATTGTCGCGGTAGTTCTTCAAAAAGGAGAAGATAATTTCACGCGAATACTGCGAGGGTCGTGGGCCCGTGTATTTATGTAGCTGTCAAACGACCACGTTGGTTAACATTTTGTACCATATGTAGTGTCATTTGATATCGGGAAGGTCTTCTCAAAACGATCGCAAAGAACTATCACTCTCACTTAGTCAGTTCAACTTTGGTCTGGGGAACTCTAGTTTTCGACGCATGTATATTTGGGAAGATTATTTCCCAGTAGCGTTTTTAGGGATTGGTCGCATTGCAAATCATTCCGCTGTACTATGCTGATGATGGTAATTATAAAGGGTGAAGGTAGTGAGCATTATATATTGTTCCGTCCTTTGTTAATCATCATTTTTTTCATCTTTAGTCTCTTGACCTTGTGTGGGAGAGATAAGTTGAAAGATAGTAATAGTTTTCCTTGGGTAGTATGATTGTGTATCACATTTGAAGGATAATCTAATATAATGACTACAAGACGACCGTGTAGTTGTTTCAATAGCAAAAACAATTGTTACTCTTACACATTTAATAGATACCTACTTATGGATGCAACGTTGGATAAGTTGGTGACGACTGGACAAATAATTACCGCTGCCCCCTTTAACCTTAATAGCTACAATCATGCCAGTAGATGAAAGAGTTAGAGTCATAGGCAGGTCAGACATGTTCTTCAAAACAAATACCCCCAAAAATAATTAAAGTCTTTAGTTATTTCATTTCAGTATATAAATTCCGTGATTACTGTTTTGTAATACTACTTGGTAATGTTTAATTTTAATGCGAATAAATGCCCGTAACAAAGGAGATGTTAGTAAAGTTCTGTTTTTTATCAGGATGTGTCCCAGGAAAATACGGTTACAACTGCAACGAAACGTGTGGTAATTGTTTTAATGGCAATACCAGCTGTAACACATCATACGGACACTGCAACAATGGATGCAAAGCTAGTTGGCAAGATGATGATTGCAAAAGAGGTATGGGTCAATTTCACAACAGACATCATAAGAAACAATAGCTATATATGTTTATGGTACTCCGCAGTATTATTAAGGGAAGAAAAAAACCTTTTGATTTCTGAAGAATGAGTAAATGATCACGGCTTGACAGTCATACTCTAACAAAGATAAGTCTCCACTAAACTAATTAAAGACTCTTTTTCATTTCATGATATAAGTTTTTTAATTGCTGTTTTGTAATATTACATGTTAATTGTTAATTTTAATACGATACATGGCCTTAAACCGATGTGAGTTGGTAAACGTTTTCGTTGTTTTATCAGGATGTGACACTGGACAATACGGTTATAACTGCAATGAAACGTGTGGTAATTGTTTATATGGCAATACCAGTTGTGACACATCATACGGACACTGCAACAATGGATGCATGGCTGGATGGCTGGGTGGTGATTGCAAAACAGGTATGGAACATGTTTAGAACATATATAAGTGGTACTAAACGACATATGTGCTGACGATACTCTGTCTTCACAGTAGAGGGAACATTTAATGTATTTCAGTATTTTCAATGTATCGTCATATTCGAAGTCATACCTAATTTTCTGTATTTATAAGCATTTAAATGATACAAAAATGATGATATCGTTCCTCAACCTCCGTTTCGTTCATAACTGATCATTACAACGACTTGTATTAGATTTAATGACGCAAAGTGTTTTCCAAGATCATGGATGTCCTACCATATAATCGTGATTGTGCTAACAACTTAGTTAACCTTATAACTGAGTATTGATCGAAGCTAGAGTCTGGATTCTTAAAAAATAGAAAAGTGTTATTTATTAGAATAGTTCAAATTGTGTCTACTGTAATTACAAAGTATGCTTAGATTGTTCTTAAGCAGTAGCGAATGTTTGAAATATGCCTTAATATTTACAAAGATATATATATATATATATATATATATATATATATATATATATATATATATATATATATATATATATATATATATAATGCTATAAATTAGACATTGGATATGTATAAATCATTTAAAAGTTTGCAAATATTTATTTTTGCTTTTTCACTAGAAATTAACTTACCCCTCACTATATACATTTTTTTTGAGAGAGGTTTATACTTGTAGTTATTGAGTTTATAAATAGGTTGCATGCAAAACTCTAAACGGTGTGTCCTAATCTATTGGTTTATTGAGTTATTATATTTTGGAGGATAATAAGAGGCACGTGATTGAGAACTTATCTTCTAATCGTTTTATTCTTTAAGAATGCGATGCAGGAACTTACGGATTGGCCTGCAAGGAAACATGTGGTTATTGTTTGAATGGAAACAACAGTTGCTTACGTATAAATGGTCATTGCAACGAGGGCTGTCAAGCCGGGTGGAATGGTGAAACATGTAAATCAGGTACTAATAATTTATTCTGAATATACATGTTCAACTGTTATCTGAAATATTACGTCATAGTCGTTGTATTCTAAATATAATAATGAGTTTAGGAAGTATTTTGTTGTTAAGCTTGCGATGATCAGCTTTTTCATCATTGTGTTAAAGGAATGTCATGATCATACATCAATATTACACTCATTTTGCTAATGTGAATTTTGTTAGGAAACTTTAATTTGATGTATTATCCCAGAATATCTTAGATTTGTAAGGCTTACGGTAATATTCACATCGTGAACCCATCATAACACAATGATATCAAAAATTCATTAACTTAAAATTTACGATTGGTCATGATCAAACCTGGAAGTCAGCTTCTGTGTAGAGAAAATAACGTGCGCTGCAATATTTTCTGGACCTGTATGTGTTTGAACTAAGTACTTTCAGTTTCGCAGCAAAGAGTCAGTTGGTAATGTTAGTAATTGGCGTTCCAGACTCAAACTTATTAAATGACTAAAATTCCATCAATACAAAAACTTTCACTTTATTCTGCACTTCCAGCTTGGTTAAACTCTTAGAGATTCCTTTAACTAAACATAACTTGTATTATTAAACATCACTGGAAAGCCAAATCCATATACTCTAATATATATTCACCCATTTCCAGGCTGGTTCCCAGTTTACCATACAATTAGTACTGTATGCCCTATTTTTACCCATCATTTTCCTCACATCCCTAGGCATTTAATACATACGTCAGCAATGTGCATAGTTCTGACTCAAAAATATAATTAGCGAATATTTAATTATATTTGAAATTCATGTTCACCTCATGATCAATTGTGCATTCCGAGCTACATTTAAATATGTTGAGCCTTTTGTTATGAAAATCAGACAAAAGATATTACAATAAAGTCGTCTAATGAGAGTCACCATTTAATATAATCAGTTTGTTCATTTCAATTGAATACTGAAATATATTATAATCTGTGCAATATTGTATACTTAATGAGTAAAATATCAAGATGTCCATCTATATGTACATGTATTATTCCAGCAAAAGGAAGTTAAATTATATTAATTAGCTACAATTCTTCCAAGAATACACAACATTTAATACTAAAGTAAGTAGAAATAAGTCCATTAAAATGAAAATTATGAAGTTTCAAAACATTCACTGTCATCATTAAACATGGTGGAATAGACTTTAGTGATCATACTTTAAGCTATATGTTTCAAAACACAACTATTAAATATCATATTGCTTACCATAATTTATCATTAAAATGTTATATTGTATACATTGTATATATATATATATATATATATATATATATATATATATATATATATATATATATATTGCATGGATATAAACCAAAGAGCAAACTATTCGACATAACAGTCCAATCATCACAATGTTTCAACTCATCCCATCATTGGAACAGCTGATGTATCTGAATGTGCTTTTAATGTACCCACTGAAAGTAATGATGTGGTTTAGAAAATATATTAATATTGCTTGTTATCCACAAATTAACTATGTGATTGCGTTTAGAGTAAAGACAACTGCACTTACATGTGTGGTCACTATTTGTTTGTAGATATGTATAGCAATCACGGTAATAATCTAGCTCCCATAAGAAACCTCTGCAAACACCATGATATTACAATTTCAATAATTTGAAGTAACATTTTGAGTTTACATGATCAAATATATTTAATAATATAGGTGAAACGTTGATGTCAACATTTGTGTAGGGAAATGAATAAAACCAGCGGCATTTTCTGGACGTGCATGTGTTGGAACCATTTGCCTTCCACTCCGCCCCAAAGAGTCAGATGCTAATTTCAATAATGAGTGTTTCAAACTCAAGACTCTATCAATAAACAATGTCTGTTTGTTGTACTTACAACTAGAAACAGTTCTCAAAAGCTTCTTCATTCTAAAACATAACTTGTATTATTAACTAATGCATGCCAGCCGGATCCATATATGTTAAATTGTATGTTAAATAATTTCCAGACTGGTTCCAATTGTTCCATATAATTAGTACTGTTTGTCAAATAGTGAAATACGATTTGTTTAACAAATATTTTTTAAAATATGTGACTAATGATATCTTTGAGTTTATAATTTAATCTATAACTTTTACAGGATTTCAATTTGCGCTTGCTTTCATCATTTATTTACTTGTACTACAATGCACATTTATATGTGGCAGGTTATTCCTAAATATTATTCTGCTTTGGGTTATCCTATCTGTACATCATCTGTACAGCATGGATAATACCATCTAATCCACATAATATAGCGAACATACATACATACATACATACATACATACATACATACATACATATATGTATATATACGCACGCATGTATACATACATACATACATACATACATACATACATACATACATACATACATACATACATACATACATACATACATGAATGCATGCATCCAAACATACATAGACGCATTAAAATTAACATTGCTTTAAAAGTGTTGGATTAAAGCAATATTCCTATACCAACAGATGTTGATATTCTAAATCAAATTGTGATTCGTCCATGACGCATTCATACGCATATATAAACATTGTTTCAAGTGTATGATATATATTTATAAATGATGAATATTGATAGATTAAGTATTAGCGATGTAAGAAATAAAGATAAAAATATTAATAATATCAGTTTTCATACATACATACATAGATATACAGAGATATCTACATCCATACATACATACATATATATATATATATATATATATATATATATATATATATATATATATATATATATATACATACATACATACATACATACATACATAAATACATACATACATACATACATACATACATACATACATACATACATACATACATACATACATACATACATACCTACCTACCTACCTACATGCATGCATACTTGAATTACCTCAAACTGTACGCTTAATATTGTAGTATCAAACAGTATACATATAGTCTTTTGCAAAATGCATATATGGAAGTCAGATGTATAAAAATGACAGACGAACAGGTGTCGATGGGAGGACTATAAATATTTGCTTTTTAATGTTTGTTCTCACTTGACACATTAATCTGGTGATATAACATTTATACCAACAATCAGGTTGTAAAAAAAACCATTTTATTTGGCAATGTTCATGTAGGATACAATGATTATTTTGTCATTAAGGTTATATAAACAGAATTATAGAGGAGTTTACATTTTTTTCGATCAGGCTGTGAAAGAGGAAACTACGGTTATAACTGCATTGAGACCTGTGGACATTGTTTATATGGCAATACCAGTTGCGACACAACAGATGGGAACTGTACCAATGGATGCATAGCTGGATGGCAAGATTATCATTGCAAAAGAGGTACGATCTAATTTCAAAAAAGGTGGTTGTTCCACGAACCGGTAAAATTTGGTATTCTGCAGTAGTATACATTTTCCCCGTAAACATAATTTAGAAGCTCAGGAATAAAGGAAGAATAATCATCAACCCATTTTTATTCGCGAAAAACGAAATAAAACAAAAAACCATGAAATTGGAAAATATATAACATGCAGATAAAAAGGAACAAAGCATTAATAGGTCTCATACGTTTGTTCTTGCAGTCTAAAAAGGTGATTTTTAAGAGCACTCTTAACAAGGATCACTGTGTATTTGTGTCTAATTTCAATGGGCAATTAAATTCTTTCCACATCGCCGGGCCTTGGTATGTAAAAGAACGTTGTCAATATGACTTCGTGTTCATAGTGGGATCAATGAGTATACGATTGTCAGAAGAGGAGCACAAGTATCTTGCTGGTGTATACACATGGGTGAGACCGGATAGATGTGACGGACTGGAAACTATTAGTGAAACGTAGCGCAGAGAACAAATCTTGTATTTGATTCTGTATCGAATGGATAGCTAGAGTAGGTTACATAGAAGTGGTGAGGTGTGCTCTGGTACTTTAACGATGATAAATAGTGACCTCACAATATATTGAGGGTTTTCTAAACATGTGTTATACGCTTATTTCTTTTGCCTGTTGTAAGAAACGAAACTACAATTTCTAGTAAATGTCGTTTCTTAGATATTAAATGCGTCAATCATAATACCTTACGATAACAAATACTGTAACTTTGCACGTCCAGCCCTCTCTATGAAAATATATTGAGCTAACGAAAACTAAAGGTTAATTGGACACTTCTCCCAATTGATAACCGGATTGGCAGAATATCATAGTAGTCGTCAGTTACTAGTAGATCAGAAGGCATGCTCTCTATATCGGTGTACATGCATATAATCTGGCAAGGTGTTTGAGTATGGCGTTTAGGAAAGTATTTTCGAAAAAATATATATTACTAGAAATCAGTCTGGTTTCTTATGCAGCGATCTTGCTTCTAGATAACTGGACTGGAAAATAGGTTTCAACTGTCTCGGTGTTTGTTCGAAACGGAAAAGAAATTTCTCGCAAATATAGCGAAAGTTATGAATCCGCATAATTAGGAAGCTGTCAAAAGACACCGTGGTGGAACATTTTGTACCATGGGTAAATGTTTGGCCAGATCCATCTGATCCTAATAGGATGAAAGGTCTCTGAAAAATAACTATATCATTGAATTCAGATCTTAATCGCATGGCATGGATAATAACAGTTATTGAATAGATACACTCATATGCAATGATTGTCGGCAATGTCTTAAATTATTGGGCCGATATGCTAGCAAACTTCAATTGTGCTGTGTTATATCCGATATGCGAATCATATAGCCAATGTGATCCAGGACGAGAGTGTCGCGTTGATAGATCATCCTTCCTGCTTTGAAGGCAATATGAGCATTAATTTTCTTGACGCTACAATTTTGTCTTCCTTAAGTATCACCTGGAATCTCACACTGAATCATGTAGATGACACTGAGCTGAATTTTTCAGGACTTCATTATTTTTGATAATGATGGTAAGACCAAAGCTTATGCCGGAGCGGCAGAACTTGTCATCGCTGAATTGCAGGTCGGCTTTTGAGCCAATATTGAGGGTGCAGTGTTCGGCAAATAAGACAACCTGTATGGTGTATGTCATTACCTTGGGTTTGGCTTGAAGCCTCCTCGAATTTAATAGTTTTCCATCTGTATGGTACTTGATGCAGACTCAAACATCTGAGTCTCTGAAAGCATTTGTCAGCATGTAGGAGATCAATAGACAGAGTAATTTCGCTGCCCGAACACAATCCTGCTTGTCGCCATTGGTTCCTGGGAATGACTCAGATGTCTCTCCACTGTTATTTACTCCTGCTTGCATATCATAGTGGAAATGCTGCACCATGGGTATACATTTTCTTGGGGTTCAGAACGTGGCCATTACCTTACACACGCCTTCTCTGCTGACATAATCTAAGTTCTTTGCCAAGTCGAGGTAGATGGCGAAAAGGCTTGTTGTTTTGGTCTTGACATTTATATTGTGGCTACATCGCAGCAGACAAAATGTTCATGATCCCACGTTCTTACCGGAATCCATATTGGCTTTCTGGTAGTAGTCTCTCGTCAAGATGCTTAGTGAGGCAATTCAGTAGGATTCTGGCAAGTATCGTTCTTGCAATTGAGTATATACATCCCAGTGACTGTCGCAGGCCTGACAGTTCCTTTTTCGCTTATACATGTGTATTTTTGAAACGTCTTTGAATTGCTGGGGGATCATCTCTTGATGCTACAGCAGTAAAACCAGATGGTTGAACCTTTATATCAGGGATGTGCCCCCTTTCTTGTTAAATTCAGCTTGGATGATGTATGAACCAGGTGCTTTTTTCCAGTGATTCGATGATGGATAATTTGGGGAGATGACTGACGACTTCTTTATTGATGGATGAAGGTCGATTCATGACTATGTCACAGTGGTATTCCCATCTTTGAAGAATCCTTACTCTGTAATTAGTGTGTTCCCGTCTGCGCTGAGAATGGAGCATGATCCAGATGGTGTTGGTCCTTATACCTATTTCAGCTGGTATGCGATGGATTGGATCTCATCAGCTTTGCTGCTCAGCCATGTGTCTCGCATCTGACGTTGTATCTGCTGTACAGTTCTACATGTCCTGTTGTACGTATCTTTCCTAGAGGTGGACTTGGGTTAATTACATTTAGTAATGAGCGTTCTAGAATCAAACTTCTTAAAAGACTGAAATTCCATCAATAAATGCAATGTCTCCCTTTTCACATACAGTTAGGATAGACTCCCAAAAGATGTATTTCATAAAACATAATTGACATTATTAACCAATCCTGACCTGACACACCCTTACATACTTAATTGTACATTTAACCATTTCCAGGCTGGTCCCAATTATTATATACAAATATAAATGTGTGTCCTATAACTGTGTGTCCTATAGTACAATGCGATTTACGTAGCAAATGTTCGTAATGTTTTGACCAATATTTATTTTGCATTTATATGTTATTCTATAATATTTACAAGTTTTCCATTTTTCTGGCTTTCATCAATTATTTACTTGCACAAAAATTACGTCATTTGTGGCAGGTTAATGCTGAAAATTGTACTGCCCTGGATTATTCTATCTGTACAGCTTTGAAAGTAATTTGCATAATTGCTGGCATTGTGTTGACTTGCCGCTAAACCTTATCCATTCATTCAGCCAGCCACACACACACACACGTACGTACGTACATACATACATACATACATACATACATACATACATACATACATACATACATACATACATACATACATACATACATACATACATACATACATACATACATACATACATACATACATACATACATACATACATACATACATACATACATACATACATACATACATACATACATACATACTAGATCAATTGATTTCAATTAGTTCACAATTCATGTAGAATTATGTTAGATTAAATGGTGTAAATATAGTCATTTGCAAAACGTATATATGAAAATCAGATGTAAAATAGAGTATTACACAGAATAAAGAAACACTGAGTTTGATTGAGATTCAGTGTTGAATATATTGCTATTTTCATAAAATAATAAATAGTAAGCTATATATTTCAAAAATAAACTAAAACTCGATAGGTCTAGAACAAAATGAACATAAACATGCTACATAATATATAGAGCAAACAAAATGAAAATATGGGACCCGTCATCGTGATATTCAGCAAAACGCTATTATTAGCGGTTTTACAAAGAGTATTAAACTCAACATGCTGACTTGGAACTTTATTTACTCTTGGAAGATTAGTCTATTCCCAAAATGACACATCAAAATACTACAGTAAAATGCAAAAAAATATATATATCATTAAATTGAGTATGAAACAATATTTTTTTTTTTAAATATATATTATATACAAGTATAGAACACTTACATTTTATCATTGCATATTCCTTGCAATCATAGGTCGATAATTAAAGTTATCAACAAAATATAAAAAGGACAGATAAGCAGGTATATAGATGAGAAGAAAATTAAGGTTTAGACTATGATCCAGCAGGAAATGAATAGAAAAACTTAACAAGAAAATCAGAGAGAGTGTGTGTGAGAGAGAGATGGAACATGTATGTATCAGACATTTCGTGGCTTTCCCTGATTTTACAACATGATGGAAATGAGAGAACGCGTACAGTATATTGTGTGAAAATAAAGATTAACTAATAAACTTTTGTTAGTTATGTAATTAAATTATGAAGTAGATAACTCAAAAAAGGTGCTGATATTGTGTACTGCGGCTAGAGTTTAGAGTAAGTAGTAGAGGAGCTGAACAGACCTTTTTTAGAGACCTCCATTTGACAAAATAACGGTTATTTTGTGTTATCAATATTTTTTTCCGTTTGTTAAAAAAACTGTTTCAGTGTTACAGCAAACACGATTATCCGAGAACAAGGTTACAATTAATTATACGTAAATACGGTCTAAACCGATGCGATCTCGTGTTCTCGGATCTAATAAATTGATCGTTACAAATCCGTGCGGGGTAGCCTGAGCACCGCTAAAGAAATTTCGAAATTGACTAAAGTCCATGTCACCGTCACACCAATATTGATAAATATTTTGTGGTGTGTATTTTCCAGTTCCGTTAAACACACATACTAAATTACAATTTTATCTGATTACACTTGGGATCTGTACGTATTTTTGAGTGATATATATCACGTCGGTATTTTTGTGTCGGCCTCGACAAAATATCCTAGCTGGAAATTTGTGTCGTTCTAACATTACATCATCGTATACAACAAGATTATTAATACTTCCATCGAGGTCTTCCACGGATAGAGCTTCATCATGTCCGTGATAAACTTGATAATATCCACACCGGTGACCTCTGAGGCTTTTTCGTTATAATCTTTTAACACCCGATAACAGTGTTGATCATCTACACTAGGAGCAACCAAATACAATTTGTCCCATTTCATATACTTCATTATTAAAGTTAACAATAGCTGTGTTTTGCCACTTCCTGATGGTCAGAAGATAATCATCCGTATTGAATTTGGTAACATAACATGATGTTTCACCGGTTTCTTTTTCTTCAAAGAGGAAAAATCAATAATTTCCATTAGATATAACCTAATAATATTATGAATTTATATTGTGTGAAATGTAAAACACGTACAGGTACAATTAACCCAACAACTGTTACTACAAAGAATAATAGAGAAGCGGTACTGGTAAGCGTGAACAATTCGGGACAAATTTTTTTAGATTTTTAAAAAGAACGCGGTGGCGATATCACTTCGGGATTAACGAAACTCCCAGGAACACCATGGGCTAAGTATCTAGGAGAGAAACATCTTCCAGGATATAGTTATTGTGGACCCGGGACCAGACTCGATATCCGACTCGACGATCAAAACCAAACTAAACCCGGTGAAGATCCGATAAACGCTATCGATGAAGCGTTTAGATTACACCATATAGCTTATCGTAGTGGCGATCTTCAACAACGTCATTTCGCTGATGTAAGGCTGATACACGCGTTAAACTCCATCCCGGATAAATCGTTAAAGGAAACATTAGCGTCATGGTTAAAAAAATCCGCGATGAAAGGTAAATTATTGTTTGGTGCTAGCATATAACATGGAAGCAATTTATTATTCTTCAACGGGATATTTCATGGGTAGATCAGCCATCGATAAACTCGCCAGCGTCCCTAAAGTACATCACAAAACAGCTGCTGATTGGTTGGCTAAACAAGCGATATTGCAAATTTATTTACCTCGTTCGAAAAAAATTCAATATGCTCGTTTGGATGTTCATGTTCCGAATGAGGTTCATCAGGCAGATATATTATTTCTACCGCATTATATAGTTAAATAAACATGTTTATAAATACGCGTTGACGGTAGTTGATATCACGAGTAGATAGAAGGAAGCTGCGCCGTTATCAACAAAATCATCATTTGAGGTCGCATCCGCATCGTCGAGGACCTCTACGATATCCAAATCTTCTTCAGGTTGATCCCGGTAAAGAGTGTCAGGGTAAAGTATCATCTATGATGAAACAACATAATACTGTAATTCGACGAGGTCACACCACAATTCATCGTGATCATGCAATTGTTGAGCGGTTTAACAGAACTCTAGCTGATAATTATTTCATTTTTAGTACACGAGGAAATTTATCGAACATGGACGATCTTGTGAATGAATTAAACGATTACCAGATGTTGTTGCAGCGATTATCAATGATGTCACCAGAAACATAAACATGAAACCTGTCATCGCAATAACAAAAAAATATATAAATAAAAAACCACTATCGTATTTACCATCTTTAAGTTTTACCTAGCAACGTCACGGTAAGATATTTATACGAACATGGTGAACTTGAAGGTGGCACTAGAAGATCAACTGATCCAAAAATAGAGTGACACCACACATAAAATATATTATACGGTATCATCTAAGGACCGCCCAACATTATATAAACTGGACCCATCTGCACCACAACGGAGTTTTACCAGGGAACAATTACAGGTTATTCCAGATGATAATCAGTTACCATCACAAAATCTCAAATAACAATACTTCGAAGTTGATTTATTCGTCGTATTCGTGATACAGCTAGGTAAATTAAATTTGCCCACTCGATGACATCGTAAATGATCCACATAATTCTATCCTCGATGATTAATCCCTGAGACGAGTGTATGGTCATAGCGTAACCTAACACCAACTTAGAATTATTAGCGTGCAACGCGTTTTCAACCGCGGATATATCAACGTGCACGATATCATTTAACATTACTTCTACCTGTTCACAACTTCCAGGGATATCAACTAGGGTGTTTTGTCGTCCTGTATCCGATGGACTATAACATAACGGTACTGGTTCTAAAGAAAATTTCTCTTTGTGGATTTTAAATAATTCCTCTTGATGATTATCTCGTATTTTTTCTCCTAACAACAACTAAATCTATAAGGTTACCACATGTTCCAGAAATCGTTAAGAGAGGTTGCAGGAATCATTTCACGAAATTTTAAACAATGTGTTTTACCTGATTTTAGTCTTAACTCACCATCGAGGGATCGACGATCTTCATTCATTTCGTCGTAGTAATCTACGGAATTCATTAACCATCGATGAGGTGATTTTCCGTTAATAAGTAGTGGTTGACAGTGATCACCGCATATAATCACAGCGGTATTTTTCATTAATAACCAACCGAGAAATTTTTTTTAGATTATGTATCGGCACTGTACAGATTTCATCCCACATAATAAACCTAGAAATAATTTTTGTCCCCATACGATCTGTTCTCCAATCGTCTCCGTTCCATCGAAAGAAATTATGATAAGTACACGCGTTAACGTTTCTGGATTTCTTCTCACGGGCTAGACGATGAGTAGGAGTTAGCACTATCATATCAGCGGTTTTCCCAAATAAATTAATTACTCGGGTTGTCTTTCCGCATCCTCCCGGGCCACTCAAGCCAATCGTTTTGTGGAGTGTAATTTGATCATTGAATGATGGGTACTCTGATATCTCCATATTATAATTTTTTTATATGATTATCCTCGATGAAAACATCAGTTGATTTATTATACTCGTGTAATCGCTCTTGTTTTACTCGCCATCGACCCCATTCTCTATTACTCGTAAGAAATTCTTAAACGATATCAAAATGATCCTCGTGGAAATAAAACGAATCCGTAGCAACTCTAACCGCAATGTTAGGAAATCGATTTATCATCGATAATAAATTTATCGAGATATAGCCAAGCATAGAAGCCCTCACGTGAGTATACTGTGTTGATTTACCATCGATATATTCAACGATGGTGCCTAATCGCTCCCCGTTTGATTACCACCCGGGAATATTTTTCGTGTACGTGTTATTTTTTATTGTGTCAGAGATGATACAATTTATTTCGGCGTCGTCGAAAAATAATCTGGCGGTTTTTCTTTGGTTATTATTTTTTCCACCCTGAGTAAATTGTCCGATTTTTTTTCGTCGTAAATCCTTTGCTTGACGCTCATTACAATTTTCAACCGTCGGTAAACAAACTTTCGTTTGTTGTCGGTATGATGTTATCGCTGTAGACACAGTCAACAAGAGTGGTGGTCCTTCGTCGAGCATATATCTCAACAGTACTATCGGCGCCCATCTCTTCTCTGAGAAATGTCTTCCGAACCACGCATAATTTATGGGGTGAGCTCCTTTAACTAGTTTAAACGATGTTATTCTAGTAAGTCCGCATAGATCAGCATCGAGTACTTCTCCGTTAATCGCCACTCTGGTCATCTCATGTGTGGGATGACCAAAACCGTTCAAAGTATTCATAACACTCTCCCATTCCCAGAAAACTTCCGGGGTAACACGCTGTCATATCTACGGATTTCATATCTTCAAGATTATATTTTGTATTCCAAAGTCCACCGTGACCAAATTCTACGCAACAATCTTGAATATCTTCTATGAAATCAACATGTGTAGGTTTTCGTGAATTTTTCTCTCTGGCAAAATGAGCTGCAACTGATGGCACCGTAAAACAATGTTTTGTAATCTCATCCGCGGAAAACCCCTGATTGTCACCATCGATATACTTCATCGCGAGATTATTCATTTCCGTCTGAAGTTGTTCAGTTCGATATAAATCACCTTTGGTGTTAACAAATTGGTCAAATTGTTCGTCGTCGCTGCTACTAAACAACCACACAGAAATCGGATCTGCGTTATTTAACTCATCGATGAGTCAATCATATTACCACGGTAATATTTTACTCCTCGAGAACTTGAAAATACACGTACGGAATTACTCCACGCGTGAGAATTATGATAAAAAATATCGATAGGTGCTCCTCGTATTTTATAGTGTCCGGAATCATGTAAAACCTCTCCGGTGATTGTTTTTACGATAATCGGAAATTTTAATTTTATTCTAATGTGTCAACATCATTTATCGACGCTCAATTTTCTCTAGCACATTTACCCCACGTGGTAATACTTTGTTTTCGTAAATCTGTCAACCCGTTACCTCGTTTAACGTTCTTGAAATCTTCTGTGATTCGTTCTTTAACACATTTTAACCGAACTGAGGTTTTTATTCTCGATAATTTGCTAATATTTGGGGTGTTTTTTTTATAAAATCCGTACACGAGTGCTGTTTCTGGGTACGCTTTATTGTAGTATTGACCATCGATACCAACCAATAATCCCGGTGTAGTATTCGCGTCAACGATTACAAGTTTTCGATCTAAGGTTAATACTCGTTCACGACGATCAAAAATCTTCCAGTGTTTATAGTTTTTTTTTCGATCTTGTATTTGATACATTTTGCTAAATTTAACTTGAATTGTACATCTAGCGTTATTATCAAAATTCATCCGAGATAAAATATATGCAGCACGATCTATTGTCATCTGATTTTTAAGACAAGGTGCTCGAAATATGTATATTTGGCACCGTTATTCCAAAATTATCTCTTGGATTCTCTGATACTGTTTTGTATAGCTGATAATCTTGTAAGGATTTTTATCTCTTCGTCTAAGTCGAATTTTACTCTGTTTCGAGTATTTGTCTCAAAATCCGGGTATGTGTAAAATTTATTCATTAATATATTAAGACAAATATTTAAATAAAATGTTATTATATATCATGCGTAATTGTAATTGGCTACTTATCGGTGAAACTACCCGATGCGGAAAATCTTGCAGAAAAGAATATTGTAGTGATAACATAAAATGTATTCGACGAGGAAGCTCAGGTTCGCAACATTGTATTTGCTGTGGTGTTGTAGTGAGAGGAAAGTCAGAGTTGTGTACTAGTTGTGGAGGAAAAAACTACAGAGAACTTGAACGATACTACAATAAAAACACACATATTAATAATCGTGTTACAATTATAAAATCTCCACAGGATTACGTTGACAGAAAAATAATCGTTAAATTAGACAAAGAAAATCCTACATAAATATATAATTAGTAACGAATATGTACCTCATCTAATCTACACCAACTATCAAGCATCACGAGATGGAATAGTTCGACATCGCTAGCGAAAAATTTCACTAGGTCAAGTTAACAAAAATGGATATATAAGGTTTACCATCAGAAACGGCAAACAAAAAAAAATTATCTTACTCATCGATTTATCACTGAGTGTTACATAGGAAAAATCGATAGTGGTTTCGTAATCGATCACATAAATCGAAATAAACTTGATAATCGCGTTGATAATTTGAGAAGTGTGACCCCTATTGAAAATTGTCTTAACGTTGATCTAATATATAACAGTAAACCGAGACCTGTAACAGCGTTTTACGATAGTAATATTATCCCGTTTGCTTCGATGAATTCAGCAGCTAAATATTTTGATGTTAATAAAGCATCCGTGAGACGAGCGGCCAGTGATATTATATTAACAACATACTCGAAAAAATTCAACTGTAGAGTCTCGTTTACATGTTCTTAAGTTTTTTTAAATATCAAAATAGTCAAATTAGACAATTATTTTTTTGGTATTATATAATGACACAAATTTCATAGCCGATCACCGAAAAAAATAATTATTATTTTATGAAAAACAACGAGGAACAAGAAGAAGATTTTCATGAGTGAGATGATAATGATATCAAGGAAGAAGGAAAATTAAATTTTTATGAGTGGTACGATGATGATTTTATCAGAGATTTAAAAGATGGTAAGCCAAGCGCGGTATCAGCCTGGGAATCTTTTAAAAAAAACTTACCACAGGATGATGATGATCCGTATACTCAACGATTAATTCACAAAGAACAACAATTACAACAACTAAAATTAATTCATGATAATCAAACATATACCAGTGAGCGAGAATTAATAAATATGAGACATAAACTAATAAAAAACGGATTGATTGAAGACAAATACGAAGATATCATACATCAATTAATAGAAATACGAAAGTTTATTAAAGTTAATTTGGGTATAGTTGTAAGATATTGCATAAATGTAGATAATACTGCAACGTTACAATGTTTAATGAATGATGCTGAGGAAATTTAATCTATGTTAATAAAAGTTGGAGAGTGTTTATTTAACATAGATTCAGAAAACGTCGATGTTGGAACACTATCACTGATATACAATTTTATCGATGATGTTAAAAAATTCAATGGAACAAATCAGTGAATTATTCTCATCGGTGGGAGTTCGATTTATCATCGACGTGATAAGTAAAATGAAAACAATAATTCGACAAAAAATCATCCAAGTGATAATCTTCGATTATAGAAATGAAAGATAACAATTATAAATAAACTTGAACGACGAAAATATTACCGCGTTTTAATCCGAGCTCGACCGCATACAACATCTTCAAGATAGTAAAATATTTACAAGTGAGTATCTTAACAGCGAGTATAAAAAAAATAGTCTCTGCGCGACGACTAAGTTTTCCTACGTATCGGTCAGAGTATCGTATCATGAAGATTCTTTCTCGGGAACGAGGCCGTATGATATATAAAATCCCAAGGGAAAACACGAGTACACAGAGGAATTTATCACTTTGTCAACGCACATTAAAAATCTTTTGAAATCCATCGCGGATATATTTAATGATGAGCAATTGATAGAATCAGCTGCTAAAGAGTACGATGACAAGTACTTAGGATTTCATCGTAAAAATATCACTTATTAGTGAAACCCCTTACAATCTTCGCTGGAACTTTTTATATGGGAGATTTATGTATGAGATAGCAGATCCCTGAAATCGTTCTGGAAACAGCTGTTTTTAAACTTTAATGTTATCATTTGTAAACGCCTGTCCGAGTTTTTCACTTTGCAATTTTTTAGTATTTTCAGTTAATCCGTCATATTCTTCACGTTTTTAATAATATATTTCCGTTAACGAGATAATATTTTTTCCGCAGTTCAATTTTGATCTTATTTTTTCTCTCTTTGTTTTTAACTCCTCAAAGATTATTTCGTCAGCGGATATTTCCTCCCGGAGTTTATTTTTTATGATTCCGCGGTAATCCTATATTGATCTCGTCGCGCTTGTAGCGCTACAACCTCACTCTGCAACTCGGAAATCTCACGCTGTAATTCACGTTTGGCCTCGCATTGACGTTGTTTTGCTTCTTTGTACTCGGTAAGAGTTCCCTTCGTTGTCGCAGATATAGGTTTCTTCGACCACAACTTGTACAATCGTGCTAATCCAATTTTAAATTCTTTTGAAACCTCTACGAGACGTCGAATACCTCTCATTGCCATTATTGCTTCTTCGTCATCGAAGGTAAGATACTTTGGAGTTCTCATCGTGTATATGTATTTAAAAATAAATTTTCAAACAAAAAAAATAATAATCGAAAATAATAAGTGAAAATGACGATTGAAAATCACAGATGTTTAAAAAATTATACTGGAAAATATTACTCAGAAATTATAGTCATGTGTTAAATTTTCTGGATTTTTTGTAATTATTTTTTATTTGAAAATTACTTTTTTGAGATCACCTTCAGAGATACAATTATGCTCGTACTGTATTATTTGATCGCGACAACAATTAATCATCGTTATAACATCCCGATTTAGTTGTTGCATATATTCTTTCGTCAACAGGAGCTTCTCATTACCAGTGTTAGATATGTCGAGTTCGAAATCGCCAGCGATTTCATTCGAAGAATTTTCATCGCCAGCGGTTTCATGTTGATGTGATGTCGACGTTGTTTGGAGAGATGTGTCTGTTTGTTCCGTCTTCGGAGTTATCATACCTGAGAATATTATCAGCGGATTTCTTCCATGCGTCGTGAACCCTTTTGAACACAGCATCGATGGGCTCAGAGATTTTCTCATCTCTGGGAGGTTATATCCTGGTAATTTAAAATCGGGGATATCTTCTACGCGTATATTATATCTTGACGCAAATTCTGTTCTCGTTTTAGGATTATTGTGTCCTAATACCTCTTGAATAATTATTAAATTAAATACTTCCGCATTGTCGATACTTTTATTGCATATTTCTATGATTTCAATAACTCTATCTCGGGTGAGATCATATTTTGTTAATAATAATTCTTTAAAATCATCGTTTTTCTCTCTGAGATATTCGGCAATTTCATCTTGATTAACTCGAAGATATATATCACTTGGTTGTTCTGTTACCTCTGTAAAAGAATTTCTCCGGATACATGTTTTTTAATTTGGTGGTGGATTATTAGGATTATTCTTGTCGGAAATATAGTCGGATTTTTTTTGGTTCAGGTAAATCCCCACGCGGAGAGATTTCAGGCCATCCTAATACAGTTCTTATATAGCTGTTATATATATCTACGGAGTATTCTTGAGATTTTATCTCGATGGTAGCTGATAACGTATTTTCATGCGCGTATATCTCAATCTTTGGTTCTACGGTAGTTTCCACCACCAGTGATATATTTTATTCTGCGATGGATCTCATTATTAATATCTTCGTCTTGATATGCACCCTTCGGAAAATATATTGTATGCGGAAGATATATTGTATGCCAATCCGGCGTTCCATCGGGTTTATTTGTATACGCGAACACAAAAGTGTTGTTAGGTGGTTTACCAGCGAATGATTCCGACCGGATATTTGGCCAACTGTAATAAACAACCAACTGAGTTAGCGCTGTCTCATTTGCTTGGATTGGATTTGGAAATTCAATGTTGAACTCCGGTTTTTATGTCACCGACAATAATTGGGTTTTCCTCGGGGTTGTATTTTCCTCTATTCGTTGAAGCAGTTCTTGTGATATTTATTTCATTGTTATTATTGTTATTATCTTTTTCTAATTTTGACATCGTTGAATCATACACGAGGGTCATCTTAGAGAACTCATCGTCGGATATTAATGTGTCGTCGAGTGATGGGGAAATCATCGAGGGCAATTGTGTACGCGTTGGATTCCGTGTGGAATTTAACCGTGTAGTCGTTTAGTTTACGCTGAGAACACGATGATATTTATTTTGTTATCGCGGTTACTATTCCCGCGATGGTTGTCGCCGCAGATTTACCGATTGGAACAGCTATCGGGGCAATCATAGTTATCGATGATAATATTATACCGGCACCGGTGATTACACCGGATATCGAATACACGGTTACATCAACGGCGGTGACTCTTCTTCGATATTGTTTTATTTTTACTCGGTACTCATCGGAGAGAGCTTTGAGTTTTTGTTGAAATTCTTTAACCTGATCATAACGATATTGCTGTGATGTTGTCATTTTATTTTCAACCGTTTACGGTTTCAATTATTTTGTTTACTTAGATCCAACACAAGTTCTACGTACCATCTTATTGGTGCACTACCTATAGTATCATCGATGGTTGCTATCCTGCATGCTGATTCCCCATTTTTCTCCATAAACACTGATATCGTGTTGACCCCAGTTGTAATAACTCCTGGTCCATGTGGCGAAGGTTTATGCGCGCTAATATTAAATTGATACTCAGAAACAATTGTTAATCGATAAATTCCGTCGACGTCCGAGAAGATAGTTATCGGCCTATTAGTATCCCTGGTCCAATCCATCGTTGGTGGTTTTTCCGTGTAAAAGTGATCTTCCCCAAATATCTACCATGTTATGTTATAGGTGTTTCTTTAAAACGTTATCGATGATTCATCATCGTATATTCGTGTACAACTTTATGAGGTAATTTAGATGATGTCGAAACCGCCGTTAACATGTTAAGGACTTCTCGTCCACATATTGGAAGATCGGTTAACGTTTGCGTGGGTAACTGTTGAGTACCAAACTGGGATTTTTAACCGAGTTGTATATTTAAGAAATTCACTTGGCGGATCTAGCCCATACGAGTCAAAATAAATGATTGATTTATGATGTATCGCGTAACCCACCCAGTGAGTTCCAGGTCCGGTGTTATCATCAAGATTAATTATACCAGTTTATGGGATACGTGGCTGTGTTGTTAATTGATCTTTCATGAATACACCTCTGAAATGTTTTATTGGGAGTTTTTTTTACCTCGTTGATTAAATCAAAATTTGACATCGTTGATATCTGCGATATCATCGTTGGTATGTTCCTGGGAGTCGTAGTCCTCTTCCTTTTTTATATCCTTGTCCTGACGCCTTCTTCAAACTATCTATTACCGTATTTAAAATTGCTTTTTGTCTAACCTCCGCCTCCACCGATCGTCTCACCATATTTAATATATTGAAATCTGGTATGTGTATACCACCTGGAATAAATCCTCCCTGTTTATATCCATTTCCCTTTTTTTGTACGCGCCACCAAAGTTATCTAGAACTTTTTAAGTCCCCCAACCAGCAACACCGGAGAGTACACCGGTTCCTAATGCTGCGAGAGCGGGAAGAATAAAGGGAAGTATTCCACCGGTCTTGATCATATGCGAAATTGCCGACTGATCCAACTGAACTCCTGTACCTGTAGCTCTAGCTTTATTAAAACGATTAAGTTGAGTTTGCATCAGTGATAATTTATTTGGTCCGCCTGACATCTGTTCACGTTTCAGGTTTATACTTGCTCCGCTCATAGCAGAACTTATCGATTGTAGTTTTTTCATTTGACCAGGTGTCAATGTGACATTAACTTGACTGTACGACATTTTATTTAGATAGTACATCATCTTATTGTTCCATTACATATTTTCAATAGTCGCGTCAACGAGTTTCATCCGTCCACCAACACCCTACATTTACATTGCTTTATCACTGAGAATAACAGCAGCTGCTTTATAATTGGCAGCAACAACATGAGCACGAAACACTATATCGACGACGGGTTGCCTAAACAAATACATATGTTCCAAAGAAAAATAATATATCGGATACAATGTTGTAAACTCTCGCTGAGATATTTGCATTCCCGTGTCAACATTAAGATCGTGTGCTAAAAACGATGCTAATCGTTGATATGCTCGAGCAACTCGATTACGTTCAAAATCTATTTCTATGTCTTCGGATGGTTCTTGATGACCGTTTACTCGTAGTGAAACCTGTGTAACACCGAGCGTGTCAAATACCATCGGGTTTTGTTCTTGACTATTTATTCTATCATTTCGTTGAAGTACAATGAAAACTTGTCTAGGAGGAGCTATTCCATGTTGCGAGGATAATTGCCACGCAAACAATCCTGCCGCGGCTGGACCAGCAGTACTATTTGCCTTCTTATTATACCAAGACAACAGTGATTTACCACCTGTTTCCATGATAGACAGCTCGTGTTCAACTGAAGGGGTTAACGCGGGCATCCATAATGATAGTTTTGTCAAAATTACCTTATCGGTAGGCTATGCTGTATCCCTCCATATTGCATCGTTGTCATGTGATTTTCTGTTGAGTACAATTGTATGTTTTGCACCAAATCAAACCTTTTTAACGTTACGACAAAAACAAAATATATGAGAAAGGGGAATCATACAAGAAAACTCCTCGTTGTCATTTAGCATAGCTCTACGAGCAGTAAAACCCAAATTATAATTTTCATTCATAGATGCAACTGTAGTTCCAGCAGCATCCATCGTCATATTTCGATTTTCAAGTTGATCTGTTGTATCTTTATGAAACGTCATATAGGGTCCAACTGTTCTCTGATAATCATCGGAATATCTCACTAACCCTAATATAGTAGTCGCTACACCAAGACTTTATTGAATCGTCTCAATTTCTTCACCATCGATAAGATATACTGCGCTGTCAAATAGCGCCATTATACCGTTGTTGACAAAACCAACATGATCACCTATCCCATAACCGGTACCATCAGTGTGTGTAAGTCTACCTTCAACTTCGATGTATTCCTCAGTTAGGAGAAAATATCTACTAGTATCCTGAACTTGAAGTTCAATTCTTCCTCGCTCATTTGGAACTCGCTCATCGTACGAATACATCTGATAATCTCTCAGAGATGTATATTTTAATACCTTGGCACCAAGATCAAACGCCTCGCTTGGCATTTCTTCAAACCTTTTATTGATTGGTTACCTTCTAAAACGAAGACCACTGCCCGCTATCATACTTGATACAATATTTTGCTGCTGTTGTTTATCTGGTTTTCCAATTAATTTTGCTAATTTTTGATCTGCTGCCTGATTAACAACGTTAGCAACACTTGCTGGCTCTTCTTCAATTAACTCTGCTAATTTTTGATTTGCTACCTATTAAAAACTTTGGCAACACTTGCTGGCATTTGCTCAGTCATCGGTAATTTAACAGGTTTATGTATTAATCTCATTATTTTATCGCTGATCGCGGAGAAAGCGGAACCAGCTAGATCACCAACTGCGCTAATACCCTTGTCACGAACAACTCCTAGAGCTTTCATACCGAGTTGTTTAACGAGTGGTTTTGCCTTTGGGGCAATTTTTGTAAATAATTTACTAATAACCTTACCAAACCCATCTCCATAATATGCTCTGTATACGGGTACACTTGAGCCTATGACTCTAACTTGTTGACGTCGATGGTCATGTATTATCATCTTATATGATGACCTTTTATCTAATCAATGTAACAAAGTTAATAATAATTAATCGCTGTCATAATCATCTACGATTTCATCGATTAGACCACGATATAAATTAGCATCTATAACACCGTTTTGAAGCAATCGTTGACAGATACCTGTTGCCTCGTTGATAATTTCCGGTGAATTATTTCCTGCTCGTTTCCCCCCGATGAGAACTTTAAGCCGGGATACATCATTAACAATATTTTCCGGACATATATTTAAACTACCTCTTGTAAAACCTTCACCTTTAGTTTTTTTGTTGAGGTTTTGCTTGTTCTCTTTCCTGTCGTTGATAAAGATCATAAGCACTAAATCCAGATTTAAAAAATATATGTGATGGATCTTTAATGTTTACCCGAGAAATATCTTTTTGTAGTTTATAAAGGTCATCTAACCAAGTTTTACGTGAAATTTTTGTATCTTTATATCCTTCTTTTAAAAAAATCTTTTCTCGAATTATAACTATCAGCTGCATATTTTCCAAAATTAGCATATTCTTCAGAATTTAATATATCAAATTTTTAACATAATCTATAAAATTATCATCTAAAATATCCTTAAGAGAAACGGGTTGAGATTTAGATTTACCAACAACACTCTTTTGTTTTTCTTCAGTTATTTCTTTCAACATCGGAATAATTCCCTTTTTTCTTTTTTTTTTTTAGTATCACCAAATATAGCCTTTTCAATTTTTGCAGTAGTGTTTCAACAGCACCAGCTATGGCTTCTACAGTAGCTTTACCAACTTCTTTAGTAGCTGTAGTTACCGGTTTAAACAATCGCTCTGTACCAGTTGCAAATTCAATTCGTAATTCTTGTCGTTGTTGAAGTTTTTCCCTTAGTCTATTTCGCACAGGAATATATTTATCAAGCGCAGTTAACCTTTGTCTTGAATGTCTAGAATAATAAGATTTTCCAACATTTGTCATTTTTATATATAAATTATACGGGTAATTAATTGCGACCCTGTTCCCGGATAAATCTGAAACAGTTATTTTGTCAAACGGAAAGAATTATTGATAACCGTTATTTTGTCAAATGGAGGTCTCTAGAAAAAGGTCTGTTCAGCTCCTCTACTACTGAGTGTTTCCAAACTATTTTTGGTACAAAGGTTTCGAGTTTTGAGGAGTTTACTCTGTAATATATATGTATTTGAAAAACGAATGCAGAAGATGTTATGACTGCTTTGTTAATTATTCAAATCAGACAAAAACTGGCTGTATTAACACATACATTTGTTTTTGTTTCAATTAAAGACGTTGCTAAGCACAGTTATAAATCAATTTAATAGGGACAACATATAAAGCTACGTCTTTCAATAGTAAATGGTTTTAACTTATCCATATGCGAGTCATTTCATGTTTGGTTATGTCACATCTCGAAACATTTTCGCTTTATTTTTTACGATTCTTAGCCAAATATAATTGAAGTTGTTATACGTTCACTACAAAATGATTGTTATATATGAATAGTTAACTCATCCAAATAAACTATATCGTGCTAGCTTTAGGCGAGGTTCAAGATGTTGATATTGAACTTCCAACCGAATTGAAAGGTTTTTTCAACATTACACCAAAAACCCTTAGTATAGGTCTCATGGAACGATTAAGTTCAGTTTAAATTGTTGAATACTTCACATGTAACAAACACAAACACAATTTATTGTTTTGAAGATGAAATTCATGAGTGCTTTATGATACAACGTGAGGGCAAAACTACATCTTTGATTTCGAATATATGTAAAAATATCGTTTGTAATAATCAAATGTATTTCATTTAATAAATGCTGCAGACAAAGTAAATACATACATATGTTGGCTTTGTAGTGTCAACTACTATACTCAAATGGCGATTGTCGCCAGTAACAAAGTTACCAAATGGCCTGAGTTACAGAAATGAGTAGATATGAAATAGTAAGTTTACTTTTACCCCATCATTGTGGCATTTGTTTACTCAACCAGTCTCTGAATCGCAAATTATAAACTTGTTTACCAAATTTCTTAAGTATAAGAACAAGACTTCATACAAAATGACAAACCTAACTACAGTATAATAATAATAATAATAATAATAATAATAATAATAATAATAATAATAATAATAATAAGACAAATATATACAAAAATATTAATAATAATTATAATATTAATAATAATAATTATTATAATAATTATATTAATAACAGTAGTAGTAATAATAGTACTAGTAGTGGTAGTATTTTGAACTTAAAATCATCCTTATTATGTAATGGGGCCAATTATGCAGCACTTCTTTTTTCCTAATAACCAAAACCAGGTCGGAAAACCACCACAAGATAAAACAATTATGTATGGTTTTTAATTTCATTTTAATTGAGTTGGACGCCCATGCTTCTTTGTTAAGGTATATCAGACGATCAACCATACAAATGGGCAAGTAAATTAAGTGAACTTGAAAATGAAACATTTTTTTTCGACAACTTAAAAGGGTTTTGCTTTCTGTAAAGAATAGCAAGCAAACGTGTTTTGTTTAGGTAAAATTATATGGCAAACATCTTTGGTATCACATTTCAGTGAACCTCTCTGGATTCTGCATACGCTTATTCCGACTGGAACGACTTTTTACTAGAATGATCCGATGATGTGATATAATCAGCTATTCTGGTTTAATCGAATTAAAGGGAGGTCTCTATTCCTCCTTTCTCTTTACCTTTTTATCAGTGAGTCACACCGTCAAAATTTCATATTGGTGTTTTCTCGATGGGTTATTTCTCTTATAGTATTTGAATAATTGTACGAGCCAATACTATATTACTCTGCAATGCCTGTATGCATCGGTCATATTTATGGGTAAAGGCGAGAGGTAGAAACAGTACGTGTTATGTTGCCTAAAAAATCTCTGTTTACATCACCTGTGTCTAGTTCTTGCCTGTCATAATATGCTCTTTTCTCATTAATTATCTTATTGCGACAGGCTTTTAATGTAGAAATGAGTATATTGTATTTCATTAAGCAGTATTGGCCAGCTTGACATCATGCATTTTCCTCAAATGAATAGATGAATATTTCATGCGACCATTAATCCGTAAGAGCTTTTAAAAATACCTCTGGTCATATATTTCATTTACGTTTAGGATGTTAGCACTTGACAAAATATTTTACGCTGAAATTGTATTGTGTCTTGTAAATATTTTTCTGATATCACAACTTACAACATTGAGGAAAATTTGAATCATCCAAGAGTCTTGCAAGTGTTATTAACAAGCAAATGTTTAATACATCAGTATTCCTTAAGTGTTTTTCTGCCCACTCCTTTTAAAGCTCTGTGACATTCATGGTTTAATTGATATTGACCAGGCTCTTGTTTACGTATGTTGTTTGCAAATAGGTCAAATGAACCTGTCACGTGTATGTCTGAGTCACATATATTCCGCGCGATACATTGATTAGATTTGTACAGTTCGTTTTAGTATTCTAATATATCGACACACATTTGTCCAAAGTCGAACATCTGAAAATGGAAAGACAAATATTTGTCTGATGTTGTTATTGTAGAGTTTAACGCCATTTTCAGCACAAAGTAGGCTTTACATGATGGTCAGTATTAATTGTAGAGGAAAAATACCGAAAGCCCAGGAATGAACCAGAGACCGAAAATAAGCTACTGGCAAACTTTCTCATATACCCAAATTCGCCGAATCCGAGACTCGAACCTACGTAGAAAGGGTTGAAATGGCAGTGATTCGTAATGGAGAGCGCTTTAGACCACCTGGCCACTATGGGTCCCAACATTTGTTCGAATTCGAACATCTGGAAATATATTATTATTAGGTTTATATGAAGGATCGTAAAATTATTTTCACAAGTCGACGTATAAACATACAGTGGCTAGCTGTAATGCTGTTTTCGAATGTTTCTTACATAAGTAATTATACTACAATATTTATCATCTTTTCTATTATCCAATAATATATTTATTTATTGTTTCCAATATATTGTGACTGCTGGATCTAGAAATAGTCTTATTGGGCAAGACCTAGGGGCATTAAAGAGAAGGCGATGAGTCTATGATATGTAATCCCTAGTCGTGACCATTACGCGAATTCCCTGAATGTGCCACATTGACCGAATCTGAGGCTTGAACCCACGAAGACAGAGGTCAGATGGCAGTGATCCGTAACGGAGAGCGCTTACGACCACTCAGGGCCCCAGTCTAATTTCCTTTCGTTTTGTCAATTTCGCAGCATATACGGTCATAATACACTATTTAGGACATCTTGGTATAGCAGAATGACAACCACGAACAGTTTTCTTATCTTCTTTTGAAATGTGCATCTATTTTGCTGATTCATCGAATGTAACAAACACTACTCTCTCAGGGATCTTCATTTAATATTCGAATACGCTTATATTCACTGACCTAACATTATACCTGTAGTTAACATTCAAACCTGATTGTTTGCTAAACAATAGTCCTTGCTGTACATATCCATCACATGTGCAAAATCAATCCCTTTTATGTTTCCATGTTTTACAATTTGCGATAACAACTGGCAACATATTCGTAGTATGAGCTCTGTAAGTACTAGTATTCACGGTTTCGATTTAATGTATATAAGAGATTGCATATTATAAATCAGATGAATCAGCTAGTGAAAGGGTTTTGCTGTTAACGCTGTACGGGAATGGATTTAGCCAAATATGGCAATTGTGCAAGAGGTTGAGAATGCAAATTACGTCTTGTTCTCTTTGAATAGAATATCTCAAGGTTTGAGTGATTCAGTACGAAACATCGGGATACTGGCTGCAAAGAGTAGAAATTGATCGGTTTGGTTTCCTACCTTTTAACCTTGGAAGTTAACTTTGTAATTTTTGTCATGTATTCAACTTGGCAAATTTGATATACTATCCCTCATCTTTTTCAGTTTTTAGAAAACAACATGTCAGTTCTTGTTCTACTATCTTTTCTTCTGCATATGTTATGGAAAATTAAATTGATTTCTACTTAATCGATTTTCCATCATTGTTGTGTGATTATGTCATAAGGCTTGTATGGCGTTTATAATATATACGAGGTCCTTGTAATACATATATAACGAATCACACTGTGATTTTATACTTGACTACATCTAACACGTTTAATGGTTTCGAACGTCTTTACGTTTCAAAGAATTTTATATAAGCGCAGGTAATATTCAAATGATTCAAAGGTCAATGTTCATCATATTACTTCGCTATAACTATATTAACATCGTCGGTTTGATCTATTATCCAACATAGTAAACAAAAAAGACACAAATCAACACAAAAAAGATTAAGAAGCGTTCGAGCAGCATAATTGAAAAGTAATACAATTAAATCTTCGACTCTGCTTTACCTCGTGCTAATTGCTTTACGGAAAACATTAGACTAGTCACACGTATTTAGGACAAAGGACAGCTATACCAATTTCCAAAGGAAAACAATCTCATCAATTACATAATTTATCAACACAACAGTAACATCCGCCCTATTCCGTCAAACTACACATCAAAATACGTCTTGCTTAAAATTGGAAAACCAAACAAGCAAATATATTTAAACACAACACGATGATCCTAAGTTTTAAATGTTATTTTTTAATATTTAGAAAATGTTGTAACAATACGTGTGTTCCTCTGATTGAAACCAACTGACATATATTAATTATGGATTCGGTAGGATTGTCAGAGATATTGTAATGGCTGACAAATGGCTTTGCACGACTATAACAATCCTTATCTCCTAATCCACATGTGTATATCTTCTGATGAACTAAAATACAAACATTTTGAGGCATGTAGAGAGACAAGATGATCAAATCTGCCTGTCCAGATAAGGCATCGAAAAAATGTCGTTCGTGTTTTTAAAAAAATAATAATTCGTTTAAATCATTCAATAATTTCCTGAATTACTTTTACAAAGCCAAAGTAGTTAAATGTTAACTTTTTATGTATCACAAACTATTGCTTGTCTCGAGACAACAATAAATATACGTTACCTTTATGTTAACCATGGTCACAGAAACAACAACTGATTCAACAAGAAAGTGTATGTTCTATGCCAGAAGTAAGCAATACAAAACATATAAATTAGGATATTAATGTAATCATCTTTGACATAAATGACAATATCATTAACCTAGATATGACATTGATATTGCTCTTTCTCTGCATGTTAGCTTCTCCTCCTGTGAATGTAACACAGACTGGAAACGAAATTAGTATTCTTGGAGGATCTGTTGGAGGTGCTGTTGCTGTTGTTGTCATAATTTTGGTGATCATGCTAATTATAATCCAACGAAGACGGTTAGTGCCTTAGCTGAACATTACATTATTTTAAAGAATGTATTCGTTTGCAATATGTTTCCAACAGACATTGAAATGGGAATTGTTTTCATTGTTTACGTTTGTTATCCTTCTCAAAATTGTATCAGCAGTAAATTAAATTACCAAAATACTATGTGTTCATTTTCCAAAGAAATATTATGTTGTATAAGGGCTTTAGTATTTACAATTTATAGTCAAATCATCTTCAGATTCAACACAATATATATATATATATATATATATATATATATATATTGCTAGTATAGAATATTTGATGAAATGGTAGTAATTATATACGTTTCAGTTTATTTCGGTCTTTGTTTCAAGGTGGTTCTTCTTTTGATTATTATGGTAATAAATATTATGTCATTATCTAATCGAACTCTTTATATATTTTGTATGGCAGGAAAACTACAAGTGAATAAGGATATAAGTGAATTTTAAATCTCAATTTCCATTTATTAGATGCCTCTCTGAAAGCTAGGATGTATCGCATTAGATCTCATAAATGTTTAACTTTGCAGGAGACAAAAAAGTCCACCATCGGGCGTACCAAGCGGAATGGATGATCGCAATGTTTACGAGAATTCAACTTCTCTTGGTTTGAGTTAGTATATGGTTTTATAAATAAATCCTGAACAGAACTTATTATTATGAACATATTTCATAGGTCACTATATATGGATGAAATACAAAATACACTACTGATATATACATGTGTGTGTGTGTGTGTGTGTGTGTGTGTGTGTGTGTACATAAATAGACGAAAAACTCCCAGAAACACGTTCCATTATATGTCTGCGAAAATTAAGTAATTACATGGAAAATAATCACATAATTTCGAATATCCTTAGATATGAGTTGCTTGAGGTTATATATTTCGTGACGACTATGTCCCTTGCGTGTTTGTGTAAAGGAAATTGTACTATCCTTATGTACGTTGAACAGCAGTTTGCTTAGAAACTCTCTTATAGTCAGTAGATGCAAAAGAAACATATACTGTAGTTAGTGAGAATGGATTGGACAGACTTTATTTACAATGACTTAAATGTTAATTTTTTATATTTCTTCTCCAGATTTTGCTGTGAGTTCGCTTAGTGATGATGGAGAATCTTCGAAAAGAAATAAAACAATACCTATGCCAAAAGATGAAAAAATTACAGACAAGCTTCAAAGCGAGAAACCAGAAACGTATTATAACGTATTAAAAACTTTGCCAAGGGGAATGGTATCATTGTCAGATTTGTGGGATTATGTTCAGGAGAAATGTCTGGATGACAAACATTTTGCGGAAGAGTTTGAGGTATATATTTCGCTTTATTAATAACATTTGATTAAAAAGGTAAAATGGATGAAACTGTTTAAAATCTGTTAATGAGCAAATGTATTTCAAACATGTACCCTCGTTTGTCATTGTTGTATGTTAAATGAGCATTGGTAGTGGATTAAAAGGAATTCGAATTCTAAATTATCGGAGTTTCTGGGGCAAGAACGTTATGCTCAAACCTCGTCCTGCAATACTCATATAGTTACGAGTGCATTAAACTTTCAAATATAAAGTTCATATTGTTACTAATTAGCTTCAATTTTGTAACAGTCCTTAAAGTAGAATCGTTTGAAAGGGTTGTCAAAGTAGCAAGGAATTTATAAGGAATAAATAATAAATAGAAATTGTCCCTTTCACCATATCAAACTTCAGAAATGCTAACATTGGATATTTATACTATGTTACTGTGTCCATGACCAGTGGCGACACTTTGGGTTTAGTTCTGGAGACTTATATTACACTCGTTAGAAACATAAAATATTGGCTTTATCTTGAATATTGTATCTGAATGCAACACATGTATGGACAATCCATTAAATGCATTTATCATCATGAAGTCGTATAGTCAAATAATAATTGCGGACTTTGCGTGACTTGTACATTGATTCCGGGATAAAACTATGTATGACCTGTCCAGATTAAAAAAGTTACAGATCATCAGCATTCCTGGCCATGCTACAAGACCAATAAATTACATATGATCTGAAATTCTAACTATTCTTATAACTATTATTTAAAGAATTACAACATATTCATACATTAATTGTCTGTAATTGTCTAGAATCTGCCGTCAGGTCCACAGCATCCAACTAATGTTGCTCTGCGTCCCGAGAATAGGAAAAAGAATAGATACAAAGACCTATATGCATGTAAGTATTATATTTTCCATTGCGACTATAAATGTTCCACAAAGATTTCGTTGTAAAGAGATGAATTAAAGCATTTATATATGTTGGTTAAATTATCATTGTGTCATTATGGATTTATATTAAACATTATATAACATGAGGAGTATTGTCTCGGCGTATTTATGCATTGTTTCTGTTTTTGTGCCATTAATCATTAATCAGACATCACAATTGGAACATGACAACTCTTTTGCACATTTCAATCTTGCAACCTAAACCTTATAATTGTATATATGTTTTTTTCTGTGTGCATGTCTGTGTGTCTGTGTTCGCTTGTCAATATTTGTGCGTGCTTGTTTGCAAAATTCTTTTCCAATGCAAATATTCAATAAAATTAAATCATAATACATTACATTGTTTTAGCAAGTGCTTTTTCTAGATCATAAAGGCTAATTTGAGGAATGAGCCTGCTCTTGTTTAAATAAGAAATTATTTGTAGTGCCTAGCTTAAATGCATCTAGGGTTTTATCTTAAAATAACATTTTATATAGAATATATTATACAAGCTATGAATCACGCAAGTTACATTAATATAACCAAGACAAAATGATAGAAGGTTTATGCCGGTTAATATTCATATTCATTTTTCTGTATTGAAGTTACATTTCCTCATACTGATAGTATGACATCGTATGAGGCGTTGTAACGAAAATATCCGTAATTACGTGTAATATTCGTGCTTGTTTTTTAACAACAGTATATTTTATATTTAAATTACCTCTACCTTAATGGAATGAAATTTAAGTTTTAAAAATTACAAATACATTTCTATTTATAAAATTGCCTCACCATTTTCAGGAATAAAAATGTCAAATAATACTTGAAAATCAGATGGTGTTTTATCTTTTGTAATTTGGTTATAGACGACGTAAACAGGGTTCAACTGAAGCCATTGGGAAACGATGAAAATGATTACATCAATGCTTCCTTTGTTGACGTGAGTACCGAAAATCTTCAAATAGCCTGAGGGTATTCAAATGAAACTGAGATTATCTCTGTTTGGAAAATGAACACATTCATTACACTGTGACAGTTTGTTTCTACGTAGTAAATGTTTTTTCGTAATTGCTTGTGCCTACAACGTATCGAAAATGGTATTGATCCCCAACACACTTTGATTTTGTGGCCATGACAGTGATATTTTGAAATGTACCTGTTTCCAATTAGAAAACGGGCGAATGTTTGTCTTTTCCTTTACATAATGTTAGAAGAAGGAACATATGAAACACAGTCAACACGTATTTACACTAAAGTAATACAAAAGGACCACAACAGATTTAGTAATGAGTAGTTTCTCGAGAGATACGAATATACTGTAAATCACTTTCAAGAATCAGGTAACACATGTAGTTGCCCATCATGTTCTCGTTATATTGTTATTGGTAGCATTGTTAAAAATTCAGTATATCCTAGTTGAAAGGCTCAACTCACCGTGCTCGGCCAAGTACGCTCTCATGTTCGCCTTTAATGTATCAAAATGAGGGTCAAAGATATAGACTTTGAAGTACATTCTACAGCCCATTGTGCCGCAGTTCTTCAACAGTGTCTCAACTAGCTTCATATTGTCATTGGCTTTGTGATTGTCCAGGATCCCCAAACCATAGCGACAAAGTGGTTAGTAACCGCTTAAAATTCTCTGTGAGCTTCTTGGATTATCCATTGCATAACAGTATATTTTGCATCTGTGTTCCGACGAAGACACTAGCTTTGACGTTTGACTCGGACAGAATATGTAAAATGTTTTAAAGATACTTGAAAGCTGCCGAATCCTTCAAAATTGTTTCACAAGGCTAACGTTGATGTGCAGTGGTGTCATGAGCACCTGTTGGGGGTACGGGAGCACAAGACAGTGTGGCATCGAAGCAGAGAAGAAAGACAGGTCCGGATAAGTAAGACGAGGTCCATTCTTGCGAGTCAGACGTTTGGGTGATGTAGCAGATGCTTGAGTGTTCAGTGGGTTCTGACATTATTCTTGGGATAACGAACTTCATGGCTGTCTTTTCCTTTTTGTATTTATTTCACCCGTGACTAATGAAAGGATATTCTCGCAGCATTACATATATAATAAACAAATCAACAACATTAAAAAGGGCAACACATTTTAAAATTAAAAACTTTTACAATTTTAATATGTTTAAAACCAATGTAAAATGTAAGAACCCACGACCCGCAGGAGGCATTTGGCAGTGTTATCACATACCCACAATGGATAAGCGCAATATTCGAATCCATCGGACAGAGATCGGATGGCTGTGATCGCTAAAGGCGAGCGTTATAGACCATTCAACCACACTGGGCCCCACTATTTTATAGACAATATAGTTATGTTCAATTGATAATAATAATAATAAAAATAATAATAATAATAATAATAATAATAATAATAATAATAATAATAATAATAATAATAATAATCACAATTAGTATTGTTATGTCTATCATCATCATTATTATTATTATTAATATTATTATTATTAATTATTATTATTGTTTTTATTATTGTTGTTGATGCTGTTGTTGTTTGGTATTTAGCTAGTGACCAGTAATAATAATAGTACATATCTTCTATTTTAGGGTTACTCCAATCAAAGGATGTATATTGCATCCCAAGGTAATCATCTTATCTATTTCATAGTGTTTTTATTGTCTTTAATCCAAACAATATACAATTAATTAGTCACATGCTCTTATTTTCATCTGTGTTATAGAACCAATGGTAGCATCATACATTATTTTATTATCTTATGTTATACTCATTTGCAAGCTACAATCTATTCGTGTGGATCACCTTCCAAGAAGATCGATTTCTCACGGTAAATTTAATAGGAATGATCGTGCAACATAAATCAACAGTGCAATGTTGACAAAAAAAATTTATACTACTACAGGTTCTAAAATGTTTATGCCGGCCATTAATTTGTGCGTTTGTGCTTGCACACAAAATTAATATCATTTCATCGATATGAATTTAATTAAATGAAATTGATTGGAAAAATGATACGAATACATGAAGTTAAAGATTTTATTAAAGATTTCCCGATTGATGAAAATATTCACGCATAAGAGCCACAACAATTATATATATATATATATATATATATATATATATATATATATATATATATATATATATATATATATATATATATATATATATATATGTGGACAATATTCTAATAGTTTACAAACCAACTGTAAAAAGACTTATGATCTATGTAGATAGTTTGTCCATGACACCTAAAGTAAGGACAATATTATTTAATGATACTGAATGAAGGAAAAATTGCATTGATCAAATAAAACAAAGCCATTTTGCTCTACGCTTCTGGTCGTGTGTTGTGAAAGAATAAAAACGAAGATTAATGTAAACATCACATGCAACGCGGTATAATATGACGGACATAAAACAATCAGTATAAACGGAAAAAGGGAGGAATATAAATTGGCTCTGGACTATCTCAACGATGGAGTTTGTATTGACATCATATCCATGACATATAACGCATGGAACACGTGATACGTGTCACGTGTTAGAATGTCAGATGATAACAGGGGAAAATATTAAACTGATGAATAACTAAATCGAACGTTGTACGATACAATATTCTTACATTACATTAATACAGGGACAACATCTGTCTTGTTATATGTTTAGAATGTTGAGATTATAGATAAATTACTTTTGAAATTATTTTTTTGCATTAACATCATATAATATCACGCAAATTCACTCCATGTTGTAATCAGACAATTTTTTTAGGTACAACCAAACAGAACCTTAATGACTTCTGGCGAATGTTGTGGCAATATGATGTGGAGAAGATAGTCATGCTAACAGGATTGTTCGAAGGTGGAAAAGTACGTGTTATGACATATTACTGACGCATACAATTATAATATTGTGTGAAGTTTGAAATGGATAACTAGACTTTTAATGTGAACGAAAATACTATTTCAATAACAATATTAATTTGCAAATAATGTATCATAATTCATTTATTCTGTCTTTAATTTAATACGTATTTTAGTTTTTACACGAACGTTATAAAGCTATGATTCTTGAGTAGGACAATTTAAAATTAGACATAGAGATGTCAAAACCTAATTCCCTAAATTGTTGACAAAGAGTTTATTAGGTTATTGTCCCCATTATAACGAAGTGATCAAATAAACAATATATATATCGTGCATAGTCTTTCTGAACATTTTTAATTTATGCCAAATATAAACGAAACAACTTTTTCATGGATAGGTTTACTATTTTTCAGCATAAATGTGAATTGTATTGGCCGGAGGAAGAAGGACTAACGAGTACATTTGGCAGCGTGTCAGTGACACTATTGGATATGGATTTGTTTGCTGACTACGTGATCCGTACACTAGAGATGACTGTGGTAATTATATATATATATATATATATATATATATATATATATATATATATATATATAGATAGATAGATAGATAGATAGATAGATAGATAGATAGATAGATAGATAGATATATAGATAGATAGATAGATAGATAGATAGATAGATAGATAGATAGATAGATAGAAGGATACATAGATAGTCGATCTTATCAGTGATATGTTTAAAATATAAATGTAAATGAAGGAAATACATAATTTTCCTATTAAATCGGTTGTAACCGCGTGTTTTACACACAAATTAGTAAATATTGATAAAATCTGAAACTTTCTTTTTTCGTAAGGTAATAAAAATTAGCGAATAATATAATTAAAATCGGTCTAACTCTGACATTGTGAATTTGTATATTCATCGTTTGAAATGCACACTGTTGTGTTGTTAAATCTAATTAAATAATTTAAATCACCCTTAATATCATATATTCATGATATTTCAGAGTAATAAATCAAAACGCCTGACCCAATTTCATTATACATCTTGGCCGGATAAGGGGGTACCGAGAGCCACGTCATCAGTTGTTTTATTCTGGAACCGGGTGAATAGAGTGCCAACTAATAAACCCATTGTCGTTCATTGCAGGTATTGTTTATTGCATATCATTTTGCCAAAAGGAAGTGCATAATTTACAAAGAACAATGTTTGTCACTCGTATTGTTGATCATTTATATACAGATGCGATGGAAAATTTGCTTACATTTTGTATACACGTTTGATTCCAGAACATTACAAATAACGCACATTTACACTGTCATCACAACGTTTGATGTTTTAAGAGACCTTTTAATGTTTTCTGTCTTTACATCGATGTCGTCAGTAAATGCTTTTTGTTATTATGAGCGTGCATTCTGGGTTTGTTATTTACATTCATAATATTAATGATGTATGTCCTAATATAGTTTTTGTGCATTAACTCTTGCTGTATTTGATGGCTAGACGAACTATTATTCTGACAAAATCAGAAACGAACTGTGGATCCTTCAGGATTTGGAAATTATATTAATGTGATCATTTCTTGAATTTTTCATTTTTCCATATTGTCTATGTATCAATATAGTGCCGGTATCGGGCGAACTGGAACATACATTGCACTGGACATTCTAGTAAGCCAAGGAAGGGTGGAGGGAAATGTAAATGTGTCCGCATGCGTCTCTAACATACGGCGTGAAAGAGTGAATATGGTGCAAACAAAGGTAACATGTTCACCACAACGTTTATTGCAACGACCTATATTTATTTTCTGAAGAAAAACCTATAATATACGTTTGTGCTGATACGTAAAGTTCATTGCGAAAAATGCAAAATAATGTGATTGCATCATAAATATTTGTTAAACTGCAACAAAACATCAATTGTATCGGCAACGATCAAGTTATTTTTTTTATAAGATGTTAACATAATATAATCTAAAGTTTTGTTTCAATCTAAATATTGTTATTTTTGAATAATGCTAATACAAACAAGAATAAATGATAATTCCTTATCGAGCTAAATAAATCTGTAATGGAATAGTCATGTTATTATGATTAAATTATACGGTCGTATTTAATACAGGAACAATATATTTTCCTTCACGAAACACTGGTAGAAGCTCTGATGTTATCCGGAACAGCGACTACATCGGACAAGTTTCCAAAAGTCTTCCAGGAGCTGCTGGAAGTTGATGGTGAAAGTGGTAAACTTAAATTACAGCTTGAGTATGAGGTAACGTTATGTTTATTCCATTCATTATGCATCAGTATCTGAATATTCGCACTTCAAATGCTATGTTCGTGATCACATGTATCTGACATACACAATGGCATTATAGACATAACAATTTCTTTCTTTCAAGATTAACCATATTAACACTAGCAAACATCTGCTATAAGCCTCATTTATATCACAAGTTCATATGATTAAATAATATAAATTAATATAAGTGACTGCAGAGTTTAAAATTACTCAAATACATATTATCTGGTTTGTAGTTTGTTCAACTGTCCATGTACCATCAACTTCCTACCAATTTTCAGAGATTACATCATGAAGATGTAAACCACGAAACAGTGTATGCATCCATCTCAACCGAGAATGTTTTAGACGAAGCGGGCTCAAAACAAGATGAGTTTGCTGATGCAAAAAAACCTGAAAACAAAGCTAAGAATAGATATGACAACATATTGCCAGGTAGATATGTACAAATATCAGCATTAAAAAGTTTAATTTTGTAATGTACTATTTTCTCTCGTTTGGATAAATTATATTCAGTTGGTCAGGTCTTGGATTGGTTACATTGCTACATTTATACTTACATTATCTTACATGGTAAGAAGCCGACAATGTATAGGGATATTGTAATATATAGTGAGATTAAATGGTCATGTAAATTTCAAACTGAAAACAGCTCACCTGAGCAAAAACTGTTTAAAAAGGTGAGGAATTCCTAAATTAATGGAGTTTCTCAAAACACAACGCTGTAGTTACTTTGCGTGAGAATCTAAAGGAGATATGGCTATTTTAAATCGTTATTACTGTTACATGTAGCAAGAGAACCAATCATTGCTCTAATCCATGCTGTACAGAAGACTTTTAGCTTATTCACATAAGGGAGAATATGTTATACTGTCATATTCAGGGATTAAGTCTGACATAGTTATTTTGCATTAATTCTAATCTCATGGCTTCGATCCACATAAGGTTTGGAAATACTTGTTTTCTTTTTATCGATGACTTAAAAACAACGCTCAAACCGCACAATTGGAAATCATAATTTACATTTTCCGTAATGTTTCAGTGGAAGATAAAAGGTCGAATATCAAAACCACGAAACAAAGTAGAGTTAATTTAAAATATATTGCATAACAAACGTGAAACCATTTCAATTCAAAGCAATATCATAATACAGTTTGATAGAGATAACGATTATAGGCTCTTTTTAGATTAGACAAGGCGGAGAAAGAACTACAAGTTATCAATGACATTGCTAAAGTTGCGGAAGTCGTCCACTGCTTCAAATAATTGTTACTTGTTCAGATATTTCCCACGTAATTATTCTGCCGGTAGCACGTCGTGCAGCTCTGGTTAGAAAATACATCGTTAAAGATGTATATAAATTAACTATGGTTCAATGTTCGATCGGTAACCTTACTTTAAATATTGTGTAAACGCCAGGAAATTAGTCTACATGAAATCTATGCTGTAATTAATAGTCAGGAGTCTAGTTCATAAACTAAATTTTCTTCTCATTTATGGAAATGACAGTTATGTAGTAGTATCACATGCTATATTTAATTCAGAGGTACAATAATACACTTTCGTCAATTTAATTTATTTCAACATTTCCTTGATTCTACTATTTAATTTCCTTGATGATATATCTGAAAGCAGCAGAGGGGGCGAACAGACCAACTTTTGGAGGCGTCAATTTGGCAAACTGAGGCTTCCTCGAAATCGTAAAATAAAGCGTCGACGAGACTAACCAACGCTTCCTCGAAGACGCCAACGTCGTTGGCACTCGCCCCCCTCTGCTGCTATGGGGTAACAATTTTTTTCCAATTGTTAGTAATTTATGATGAAAATCTTTTTAAGATTTCACAAACAGACTAATTTGTAACGTCTCGTCTTGTAAATCAATCAAATTATTGGACTGGTCAGTGAGTCTGAAATTAATTCTTGTTAATGAATCATGATGACCTATCATATAGACTGGATTTACCGGCTACTCAATTATTAGATATCATGGAGGAGCTGTTGGTGCAAATGAATATAAAATATATCCCTGCTGTGCTTGATTTGATTGCTCGAGATTTATTTGATAGCTTTCTTCGATAACATCACATACTAAATTCAGCGCTATCACCGTGGATATATTTACGTTGAACAGAGCAATATGCCTACCACCGCCTTCTGGGTCATTATTATGTTTGAGGATTTTTATTTCCGGTGATGTTTTTTTTCCATACATCAGGAATTATTTTAAAACCAACATCGATGGTGTCATTGTTGAGCTTTTTTAGTTCTGGTACATTATATCCGGGTAGTTTGAATGTGGAAATATCTTCATCGCGGATATTATATTTTGTTGCAATGTCGGTTCTCGTTTTAGGATAATCTTCCATTAATATCACCTGAATAATTTGTAAATCATCATCTATGATTTTGTTACATGTTTCTACAACGCTGATAAATTCATCTCGGGTGAGAGAGCCTGATTAAAGAGATGTTAACAACAATGAAAAATCATTATTCATCGCTGTGAAATTTTTAGTGATTTTATCGTAGTTGGGTATATGATATCCTATTAATCGTGTACCATGTTCTGGTTCTTTGTATAGAAGATCAAAAAAATCCAGAGGGATGCGGTAATCTTTATAATTCTTTATTGGATTATCGGGTTTTATCACGTCGGTGACATAATCAGTTTTTTTGGTTCGGGTATATTAATGGGTTCCTGTCGAGGTGGTATCTCAGGCCATCCTAGTACGGTTCTAATAGAACTCTGATAAATATCTACGACGTATCCCTCTGTGCTTATTTCAATCGCGGATCATAATGTTGGTTGATGAACTTTAATAGCTGTTTTTGATTATTTTCCAGTATTCGATTTTATTCTACGCGCTAATTCAGCATTGATTTGTTCAATTTGGTATGACCCTGTTGGTATTGAAACAACGTTCCAGTCTGGAGTCCCGTCTGGTTTATTCTTGCTCGCAAACACCAAAGAATTATTTTATTGTTGACCACCAAATGATTTTGATCTGATATTTGGCCAACTGTGATACACTCGTAGTTTTGCTAACGCAATCTCCTTCACGGGAATCGGAATAGGGAAATTCAAACTGAATTCAGGATTCGTTGATGTTATTGAGATCACGCTTGTTTTCACCGGGTTGGTATTTTCTGCTATTCGTTGAAGTAGTTCTTGCGATGTTGCCATTGTTATTATACTCATGTTGTCGCTCTAATTTTGACATCGCAGAATCATAGACACGTACCATCGCTGAGAACTCACTATCGGATATTAATGTGTCATCGAGTGATGACGATATCAACGAGGACAATTGCGAATACGCTGTTGACACAACATGAAATTTGATTACGTAATCTTGCAGTTTACGCTGGCTGCATGATGATATTTTTTTGTTGTTATTATTGAAATAATTCCAGCGATTGTTGTCACCACGGATATACAAATGTATCATTGATATTAGAATCTATAGTATCTGTAGACACCGATAACCAACTTAACAACGATTTTCCTCTTTGGTCCATAAATGATAGTAATCGCTCCTCCGTGGTAATTGATGGAGTCAACACTGGTATCCACAGTGATAGTTTTGATAATTTAACTTTGCCGGTAGCAACACCAGCACCTCGCCAAATTGCATCATTATCAGTACCCTTTTGCACGGGTACTACCGTATGCTTTGCTCCATAGATGACTTTTCGGACATTTCTGCAGAATCCAAATATATGATGCAGTGAAATCGCGCATGAAATTCGTCGACTCTCTCCTTGTAGCATTGCTTTGCGTGTTGCAAATCCTTGATTGTATTCTGCATTAACATGTTGTATAATATCAAACGCAGCTCCTGGTCTAGCTCTGTGTTCAGGAGAGTTAGCTGGTGGGGCTTCTGCAGTAGCGCCGCTGTCCGTATTTTAATATGTTGGATGTGATCAGCGTGATCAGTAATGTCCTTAGCGAACATCATAGATGGACCTGCCGATCTTGTATAATCGTCAGAATATTTTGCTAACCCTACTATTGTTGTAGCAACATCAACATCATTCTCAATTGTTTCAATTTATTTTCCATCAATGAGATATCTACCGCTACTAAATAACGCCATGATACCATTGTTGACAAAACCCACTCTGACATTTGGGTCATCTGCGTATGATGTATTAAGTGCAACATCTGTTACAAGTTCTCCTTCTACTTCAATAAACGCTTCACACGGTAGAAAGTATTTGCTGGTATCATGAACTTGAAGTTCGATTCTTGATCGAAGATCTGATTGTATTGCGTGATAGGCATAAAATTGATAATCACGTACGGAATTATCCTTGAGCACTGGGGCTTCCATATCAAACGCTGGATCAGGTGATCGTTTGAACATTTTATTATATTTATCAGCGTCTAAATCATCGACGACGACTTTGTCGTGGTTGTGGTTTTTTTAAGCCACTTCCCGCTATCATATTTGCGGTTATGTTATCTTGGAAATTAGTCACCAGCGACGCTAATTTCTGATCCACTGCGTTATTTATTATTCTACTAACTTTCGCGGGCATTTCCGCTGTAGATGGTAACGGTAACGACGGAGTCGTCAAAGGTGGTTTCTTTCGCCGTCGAACTAGCGCTGTTAGTTTATCCGTCGCGGCTGAAAACGCTTTCCCAGCAAGATCTCCAACAGCGCTAATACCCTTATCACGAATAACATCAATGGCTTTCATTGATAATTGTTTTAGTAGCGGCGCTACTTTTGGAGCTATTCTTGCAAATAACCCTGCAATTGTATCACCGAAACCATCACCTTAATGCAAGCTATAAACTGGAAACCGTGAGTTTACTACATAGACGCTGGTTGGTTTATCATGGTTGTAGTGTATGATCATTCTTATTATAAAAACACTGGTGTTTTCTAATTATTATTATCAGCGTCTAAATCATCGACGACGACTTTGTCGTGGTTGTGGTTTTTTTAAGCCACTTCCCGCTATCATATTTGCGGTTATGTTATCTTGGAAATTAGTCACCAGCGACGCTAATTTCTGATCCACTGCGTTATTTATTATTCTACTAACTTTCGCGGGCATTTCCGCTGTAGATGGTAACGGTAACGACGGAGTCGTCAAAGGTGGTTTCTTTCGCCGTCGAACTAGCGCTGTTAATTTATCCGTCGCGGCTGAAAACGCTTTCCCAGCAAGATCTCCAACAGCGCTAATACCCTTATCACGAATAACATCAATGGTTTTCATTGATAATTGTTTTAGTAGCGGCGCTACTTTTGGAGCTATTCTTGCAAATAACCCTGCAATTGTATCACCGAAACCATCACCATAATGCAAGCTATAAACTGGAAACCGTGAGTTTACTACATAGACGCTGGTTGGTTTATCATGGTTGTAGTGTATGATCATTCTTATTATAAAAACACTGGTGTTTTCTAATTACTAGTAATTCAAATGAAATATTTATCTAATGTGATGACTTCGTCATCAGATGAAAAATCCGTAGGATTTTCAGTCGCTGTGATAACCATCCGTAGGATTTTCCACTAACTCGTCAATGAAATCTCGGTATGTTTTGATATCCATGATACCGCCTTGAAATAACCGCCTGCATATATCAGCTGCTTCATTAATTATTTCCGGTGAGTTATTTCTAGCTCATTTTCCTCCGACGAGAACTTCTAATCATGTTATATCGCTGAGAATATTTCCAGGGCATTGAATAAGACCACTACCTGAAATCCCTCTTGGACTACTGGAATATCCATGTCCTGATTGTTCTTTTTCGCCATTGATACCAGTTGCACCTTGTGTTATATCAAGAAGTTTTGATTGTTGTGGTAAATGAAGAAATCCAGGATCTTCTTCTGTTTTTGTTTCAATCTTTTCTATTGCTTTCATATAAGCCTGATATATATTATTTTCATCCTTATCTCTTATCTGTTCTGTTTTTGTAAACACACGAAATAATCCATCTTTCATTGTTTTCTTTTCTACGGTTTTATAATAGTCGCCGAGATATTGTTGTTTGTAATTAAAACTATCAACGACGAATTTAGCCATTTCTTCTATACTGGAAAATCTTTCATCTTTTAATGCATCGAGTTTATCCGGAATAAATTTATCTTTGAATGAAACTCTTTCTTTTTTACCCTTTTCTTTTTCTTGAGGTTCAGGTGGTGCGATAAGTGGTGGTCTACTAGCAAGTTCTTCTTCAAGATCTTCAAGAAGTTCTCGTTCTTGTTGTTCTTGTTGTTCTCGTTCTCGTTGTTTTTGTTGTATTGTTGCGGTTATTATATCACCAGGAAGTGTTTTTAAAGATATTTTTGTTTGTATAGTTCGCTCTGCTATTTTTTCAAGCACAGGAAGAAGAGGCTCTTCTTTTCTTGTTCCCGTCTCAGGGACATCTCCGTATATAGCTCGCTCAGTGGCTGATATCACCCCCTTCGTTGCCATAGTAATCGGTCTAAACAATTCTTCACTTCCTACAGAAAAAATCGGTCTGAAGACTCTGTCGAGTTTGAAGTTTTCCACGTACGGAATCACGCACGGGAATATATTTTCTAATCGCAGCCAATCTTTCTCTCGCTAATTTAGTCGTTAATGCTTCGTTGGTCATTATTGAAACAGTAAAGCAATTTTTAATTTGAATTTGAAAATCAAAATGTTTCCAGAGATTTCAATCTAAATGTACTGACGAAGTCACTATAATAAGAAAACCTCTAATTGATTCATTTAGGAATAATCGACCATTTGACCCGACTGACACCAACAGTCATTTTTGGTCGTTTTTGTCGGGTTTTTTTGGTCATTTTTGGTCATATTTGTGAATTTTTTGTTAAAAAACAGCAAAAATGATTTTTAATAAGAAAACCTCTAAATTGGTTCATTTAGAGAGAATCGACCATTTGACCCGACTAAGACCACCTAAAATCAGTCAAAAAATGACTAAAATCAGTCAAAAAATGACTAAAATCAGTCAAAAAATGACCAAAATCAGTCAAAAAATGACCCAAAAAAAGTATTTCAGGAATTAAAAAATGAAAAAATATTTTACTATGAAAACTTCACTACTTCCTACAACAAACGCGTCGTTGATAAATCGTTTATTGTACTAGCGGAGAAGTGGCACAACTGTGGAAATAATATCATTGAAAATTTCATTGAAAAGTTGATTTTCTCTAAGTGAAATCCGGGGTTTTTTACACAACGGTTTTTTTAGTCGTTGTTGGTCAGTTTTTGGCCATTTTTGACTATTTTGGCCATTTTTGTCTATTTTTAGTTGTTGCTCGATGAAAATTTTATTGAAAAGTTGATCTTCTCTAAAAGAAATGCGGGGGTTTATGCCCTCAAAAAACGACCAAAATCAGTCAAAATCAGACAAAAATGGCCAACATCAGTGAACAATTGACTAAAATCAATCACAAAACTACAAAAAATGTTTTTTACTAAAATATTTCAGAATTAACAAATAAAAATAAACATTTTACTACGAAATATTACAACTTCGTAGTAGTAAAATATTCATTGATAAATGCCAGTATAGCATTTCACCGCTATTGTTGACTAAATCCACCTTGTTGGTTGAACGCACATACCCGTCCGGTATTGCAATATAATACCGTCCAACGAGTATTTATACCTGTTCAATCAGTGAAGTATTTAGTAAGAATTTTACACACACAGTTAGTTTATACAACAGAGATTCTGTTGGATTAGTGCTCTGATATTTATTTTTTTCGAATTGACCTCACGTTTAACCTCATACTCTCGGCCCAGTTCTCTCCTTATTCGCTCTACGATGGTAAATAAAGGGACAAATACACTGACGTCATTACAGAATACAAGAGAGTCACGGATATAATTCTGAATTCTTTTTATTAACGCGTACATCTTCGGCAGCGTGTATTTGTTATTCAAAACACCAAATTCGATGTCCTGAAAGTCTGAAATAATTTGATCACAATTTAAACCATCTGACAATTGTATTTTTTGAGATTTAAATTTTGAAATTTCAGTTATGAATTCATTGGTATTTTCAGGATTCATATTATATAATTATATATATTTCTAATTCATTTTTCAAAAATAAACTGTGTCCGTGATAAGGTGTTTGTCATCTTAGCACGTCCAGATATATTATTATACAATTATATATACAATTATTTTATACAATTATATCCAATTATATGTGAACCCTGTCCGTGATAAGGTGGTTGTCATCTTAGCACGTTCAGAGATATTATACAATGATATGTGAACCCTGTCCGTGATAAGGTGTTTGTCATCTTAGCATGTTCAGAGATATTATTATACAATGATATGTGAACCCTGTCCGTGATAAGGTGTTTGTCATCTTAGCACGTTCAGAGAATATACGATGAACCCCATTTAGGCGCCTCAGGTGTGATTTCATCGGAGACTCCCAGAGGTTGCATAATTAAGTACAGCACATACATGAAAACCCCATTTGGAAACCCCTATCGCGTCAAATAACGTGAAAGAGACCCAGAGGTTACATATACGACAAAACATCCTTGGAACTCCTTGGCTGCCTTCACATCCAAGTAAGCCCAAGGGGGCCCGAAACATAAATCTTCGGCGGGAGGCCTAACGTGACAAATGCCATATTAGACCGCCCAGAAGATATGCTTGGGGATATATCACTACATGTATTTAATTAACTTAATTAAGGATGATATATGATACTTAGTTAAGGATGATGGGATAGCACTAGACGATACAATCATGAAACGACGGGGCGGATTTTCTACGGCAATCCGACCAATCAAAAGCAACACATGAAATCATCCCGGTTGCATGATTGACAAAAGACAGCCACGCCCGTGTCAATGGCTTGGGTTAGTTTTGATCGGTCCGATTGGCTTTTGAAAGCCCCAAGCTTAATACCTTTCGTATGGTATATAAGGTGACTAATACAGCAGCGTCAATCCACAGCGTGTGTTATTTTATTTCCTTGAATACTTGTCAATGGTGTTTCACAGTATTTAAATGAGAGCCAATATTTGAATAAAACACTAAAAGGAGAATATATTTGTAAATACTATATACTTCATTAGTTTTCTTACAAAATAGATAATAAATATATCCGATGAATCACAATCTTGGAGATAAGTGACACACAAGGGAGATAACTCTTTCACAACCCTTAAATATAACTAAACGAGTTATCCCCCTTGGTGTTATATAGATGGTAATAAATGGATTTTATACGTAAATAAATTGAATTTTTTGTCCATTTCTTTTGAAAATCGCCGTCTTGGTTATATTCTCTACAACGGTTTGTATTGAGGCACTACAAATATCATAATATATACCGGCTTCATACATAGATTGGAATATAATTTCTTCGTTAGTTGCTGTATTAAAGGATTTTATAGATCTAATTGATTTATAAGTACCAGTTAATCCTCGTTTTAAATTCTCACTCTGTGTAACAGCTTCTAGATTATCCAGTTTGTTATTATGTGGATTGGAATCAATGTGATCGATAACAAGACCATCCTTGATCAATCCATTAAACACTTCGAAGACGAATCTGTGACAGTAATATTTCTTCTTTCCAACACTAAACATCAAATACCCCACACCATTATTCCACCCAACTGGCTTCTTCAGTATACGATGTCTGATAATACCATCACGGGATGCTTCATAATTAAGAAGCACACGGTGAGGTCTGAAGTCTTGGCTCATTGTATAATAATACTATTTGTCTAATTTATTATTTGCTTTAATTATAAGTCTCTGCATATAATCTTGAGGGGTCTTATGATTTTGCCATCGTTAGGGTCAATGAGGGTATTTTTTATTCGTTTGTGGTAATAGCGTTTTAGTTCCCTGTATTGTTTGCCGCCACAACTGAGAAATAAATGCGATTTCCCCCTTACCCCACCCTACATCGGAGGCACGGGAGGGGGCCAATGGAACCGTTGCGACGCTCTGTAAATGATACCCACAGAATTCGTTTCTGCATGATTTGTTACACGGGGTTGTTGATCCAATCATAAGCCATTTGCAGTGATTCATTATATATAAATTTCTTATTTAAATACTTGTTTTAATTATATGACTGAGGAATTCGAGAGATTATCAGCAATTAAGCCCTACAAAAATATTAAATTCAATCTCGATAGAACCCTCAAAGATGTGCCAAAACGGGCAATAAATGATAACAGCTTGATAACAAAAAATTCGTGACTGCTGTTGAATTCAAGCATGATGGAGCATCTCATAGCTGGTCAACATTTCGAATTGATGGTGTTGTTGATGCCACCATGAACGACGAAACTGCAGCTACGATAATATCACAGCTTGACAGTAAAAAAAGTATTTTTTAGAGTGAAATTCATTATCCGTGTAGAATCAGGCGGTTGGATTATAAGAGACAAATTTGAACCAATTCTCAAAGACAAGAAAACAGTCATTGGTAGCCGTGATTCTAAGCCGGGTCTGTTAACTGGAATTGACAAACCATACTATGAACGAGCATACCCTGAAAAAGCAGTTGTTTATGGGATATATCCGTTAAATGAAAAACCTGATATTGGAAAACTAAAACCAATGAAATACTCGTCGCCGGCGACCTCGTCGCTGAATTGTGTAACTGAACGAATAATAGAACACTTCACAAATGCGCTGCGTGGAAATAAATTGACTGATCTAAGACGCAAAAAAATAAATGAATGGGGGCTAACAGTGAAACAGCGTGGGGCAACAAATCAAAATGTGGCAGAGTTAGAACGAATACTAAAATTCCCATTATCGGTAGCGACGATAACCGGAGAAATATTATACGAACCGAAATATAAATCGAGAGGAGCTCCAATCAAAATTATTGATCATAACGAACACGCATGGACAACTGCAGTAACAATATTCCCACGGGATAGAACCATAAAATATATACCCGAGGAATTTTCCGCTCCAGAATTCTCTGAGAAAAAATTATTTGATTTTATTCACCAGTTGAGTAAAAACGATCCTGTGTCAGTGTGGTTACTTCACAGCGCTGAAAACCCCGAGGGTGGATTTGATCAGTTTGTAAGACCCAATGGAGAATTATACCGCACTGAAGCCCTCCAACACGCAATGAAAAAACTAGCTAGTAGTTTCTCGAAGAGTTTCGACGACGAACAATTATTAACAAACTGTTTTACAATTCCGTCGGTTGCAGCTCATTTTGCGAGAAAGAGAAACATTTGGAAACCAACACGAGCTGAGTTTCTATCAGATGTCAGATCAAGCTGCATCGAATACAACCACGGCGGATTATGGAATACAGAATACGACCGTGAAAGTATTATTTCAGTTGATATGGTTGCATGTTATCCGGCGAGTTTTCTCGGGTACGGAGAATGCGCTGAATACTTCAAGCGATTTGGACATCCCACCCATGAGATGGCCCGCGTTGCTATTAATGGACCACTACCTGATTTTGATTTAACTGGATTTGCTCGTGTAGTATCATTTGAATTGGCTACAGGACTACATCCGTGTTGTTATATTTGGATTGGTATACACATCTCTGAAAAACACTGGATGCCAATAGTGCTATTACGATATATGATTGATTGTGGCATGCTGATATCGTTGATTGTCAGTAAAGCAATTATATCATATACAGCTCAGACTGAAGTTTGGTTACCACAACCCGAGAGTCTAGATAGTATAATCAGCGAACAACGAAAACAGTTTCCCGATCTTGACGAAGAATATATCGTGAAATGGTCCAAACAGTTATTTGAAATGAGAAAACAAGACGCAAAAGATCTCGGTAGAAGAAAAATTGGTAAATTTACTCAGGGTGGAAAATACGACAATAACCGATATTCTTCACGGTTGATTATAGACAGCGTTGAATACGATTTTATAATCGCGGGTATAACGAGTAAAGGTATATATATATAGATATATAGATATATATATCGATCGTAAAGACGCTTTCTTGTCCGATGGAACCAAATTTGGAATAATTGTTACTTACAGCGATGGACACAGTCTTCAGTATTCACACTTGAGGGCATCTATGTTAGCTTATGCTTCTATCAATTTATTTTCGATGATAAACAGATTTCCTGACACCGCAGTTAGAGTAGCAACTGATTCATTTTACATAGACATGAAACACAGCAACGCAGTAGCTGAATTTACAAATTCCGACGAGTGTTGGGGATGTTGGAGAATTAAGCGGGAAATACCGCATGATTATTCCAAATCAGCAGATGTTACGATTGAAGATAATTAATTGAAAAATAATCAGATATCAGAACTCTAACTCACCACCGTGTTCTGTTCCAATATGTAGATATAAAACAGTTTATTCAAACGGCTGTGGCGGGTCAGGAAAAACAACTCGTGAGATTGAATTATTTCGTGGGAAATCAAACATGATTGTGCTAACACCGACACACAGGCTTGCCAGAGAGATAAAACAACGAGGGGTTAATGCTTGCACTTATCACAGTTTCTTTGGATGGAAAGGCGATGAATGGACGCCTGATCGAATGGGTGAGAAATGTATTCCTGAAGTCGTTATTTGGGATGAGATATGCACGGTGTCAGTAGATGTACTACAAAAGTTTATCGAGTGGTTATTACACGCGAACACATAAGTCGTCATGTGCGGCGATCATGGCCAACCACCGCCATTTGTCGGTGTATCACCCCACACATGGCTGAAGAATTTTGTAGACTATTATGAAGAAATTAACACCGATCATAGAGCACTTGATGAACAATTACGCGAGTTCAAAAAACTAATTAGATTACAACCGGATAGAATCCAATGTGAAATAGCACGTGAACTAATTTCGGAATCACCATTAAAAAATTTCTGGGAAGCATGGAGACCAAACGATTTGATAGTGGCAAGTAGAAAGATAGTCAGAGATACACTTCACATAAAGTTATTTGAAACGCATAAAGAAAAATTTGCAACACCTCCAGTACCGCTGTGTTATAGACCCAAGGATACACGAAAGCAGAATAACGAAGTTGATATTCCAGGACAGCGTGAAAAGCAGAATTTAGTGTTAAATGATATTGTGTTGGTTGATATCAGCGTCGTCGAAGATGCATTACGCGCTGATAAATCCCCATGGACGCTAGGTTACGCAGCGACGATACATTCTTCACAGGGATTGACTATATCAGATACAATTGTTTGGATAGTGGATAATCACATCGAGTGGACAAATTTAGTTTATCTCGCAGTATCGCAGAGTCAGGAGATGATAATGACACTACAATCAGTGTTGACAGCGTCAAGGACATAATCAGAAAAAAACTATCTGGTTATAAACAGCAGGATTAAAAAAATAATAGAGAATTTGATATTGATGCCGAATTAGTAATTACACTAAAACAACAGCAGAATAATCACTGCGCGAGTTGCAATTGTATAATGAGTTGGCGTTGGTCTGATAGGGATTCTCGACAATTTACCATAGACAGAATAAATAGCAGCGTAGGTCATACAAGCGATAATGTGATGCTGACTTGTCTTGAGTGCAACAGACGCAGAGGTGCTAGTTAAGACCACGCGGTGGTAATTGAGTATCCTCGGGTATCACTTGTAATTGTTGTCGAGTAAATCCTCGCTGAGGAGCAGTTGAATCCAGTCTATAGATTGCTGGTCTACCCGTATATCGTGTTATGCTGGATATTTTATGCACGGTGACACTCCAAATAGGATCAGTAGCCCTTTTTGTGCCACCTTCGAGTTCTCCTGGTTCATATAAATACCTAACAGTGACATTACCGAGTATTGGTTGTTTTGAAAAATCTTTTTGTGGTTGTACGGGTATATACTTCTTTTTAATCGCGTTGTTAGGTTTCATGTTGATTGTTCGAGTAACCTCATTATTCAGCGCGGTAATTACACCCGGTAATCTCTTGACCCATTCACGAGATCGTTTATGTTGAATAAATTCCTTCGCGTACTGATATCCAAATAACCGCTCAGCAAGTGTGCGATTAAATCGTTCAACAATTGCCTGATCGCGATGTAGTGCAGTATGTCCTCGTCGTATGGTGACATTATGATGTTTCATTGTTGATAACACCGCACCCTGAAATTCCTTGCCAGGATCAACTTGTAATAGATTCGCCCAATGCAGAGGACCCCTTCGACAAATCCTTTCAAACGCAGAAGCCACTTCAGTTGTTAATTTTGTTTTTAACGGCTCTGCTTGTTTGTATCGACTCGCAACATCAACTACAGTTAGCGCGTATTTGTAAATACCATCATACGGCAGAAATAATATATCAGCCTGATGAACTTCATTAGGTGAGCTGACATCAAAATGCGAGTATAGTTAATTTGTTTAGGCGGCGGTAGATAAATTTGCCATTTCGCCTGTTTGGACAACCAATCTGCTGCAGTGGTATTTTTAACCTTGCGGCGCTAGCAAGTTTACCAATTGCTGCTTTACCCCTCCAGTATCCTCTTGGAGAACAATAAATCGATTCCATGTTGTTATTAATTACCAGTACCCATCATTAATGTGCCTTTCATAGCCGATTTTACTAACCATGAAGCCAACTTTTCTTTGAAGGATTTATCAGGAATAACATTTAACGCATGAATTAATTTTACATCCGCGAGATGCCTGTGTTACAAATTGCTGCTTTTATAAGCAACATCATGAGCATGACACGCCGTGTCAATAGCGTTTATCGGATACTAACCGGTTCGGGGCTGATTTTGATCATCGAGTCTGATATCAAATCGTGTTCCTGGGCCACAGTAGCTATATCCTGGAAGGTGTTTTTCTCCTGGATACTTTGCCCACGATGTTCCATGGAGTTTAGCTAGCTTGGCTGCAATATTACCTCCTCGTTTTTTTAAAAATTATCCGCAGATTTCATAGAAACAAATCTAAATTTGTTTGTAGTGCATTGTACGCATTTACCGGAAAGTGCTGATCGGTTATTTTTAGTTGTAATCGTCGTCATGTCATCTGTGCCAGTACGCGGCTTACATTTCACACAATATAGATCCATAATATAGTTATAATAACATGAATGTAATTGATTTTTCAGCTACCCGGCGACGGGAACCTATTAAAGAACATGCCATGTTGCCGAATTCAATTAGAATGATTATAATCGGACGATCTGGAAGCGGCAAGACACAGCTGCTACTTAATTTAATAACAAGATTGATGAAATGGGACAAGTTGTATTTGATAGCTCCTAGTGTAGACGATCAGCGATGTTACAATGTGTTAAAAGATTTTAACGACAAAGCGGTAAAATAATCCAGCGAGGGTATTATTGAGTTTATAACAGAGCATTGATGATATCGATGGAGATATTAACAATTTAGTCGTATACGACGATGTGATGTTAGACAATCAAAAAAGCCCTGCCATGATATTTTCCCGAGGCAGGCATAAAAACACCGACATGATATATATCACTCAACGGTACACTCAAATTCCGAAGGTTATCAGAGATAACTGCAATTTATTGAGTGTGTTAAACGGAGTTGATACTCATACGCTACAAAATATTTGGCAAACTTGGTGCTGCGGTGATATGGATCATAATCAAGTTAGAAATTTCTTTAGTCACGCTCAGTCAATCCCACATGGATTTGTGACGATAAATTTAACAGATACTCGAACACGATATCGTGTCGGACTTTATAAAATATTTGGTTAAAATCGATTACTGAATCCCATAAAAAAATTGTTAACCCATAGCAGCAGAGGGGGCGAGTGCCAACGACGTTGGCGTCTTCGAGGAAGCGTTGGTTAGCCTCGTCGACGCTTTTTTTACGATTTCGAGGAAGCCTCAGTTTGCCAAATTGACGCCTCCAAAAGTTGGTCTGTTCGCCCCCTCTGCTGCTCTGAACGAAAATCAAACATAACACTTTATTTTACGTGGAAATATACTTTTAGACTAATGAATATAAAGAACAATTCATATTTTCTGTTTCAGCTGACCGACACAGAGTTTTTCTTAATTCGTCATTTCCGGGCAGGAATGATTATATCAACGCTGTTGTGTTGCCAGTTAGTATATTCCTTCAAAGTAAAAATAAAAACTTATGTATTAAACATGATAAGATGAGATATTGAACAGTGTTAGTTGTTGCAATAGATATGACACCAGTGGCGATACAACTGTTTTCGCCACCTTGAAAATATCAATCGTATAGCTAAATTTGTTTTCCCATTTTGGAAATATATCCACTATTATGTACGTTATTCATAACTATATTTCTATATTAAGACCTATTGCATATATTTTCTTATACGTTGTCTTCTTCTTGTTCGTCTTTATGTCTCAATCTGCCTCAGATGGAAGCACTGACAAGGTTCCATAAAAATTCTAAAAACAAACCTGATATACCAAATAGGCTTTTGGTATTAATGTGTATAAAATAGTTTTTCACAATAACCATGCAAGGCTGTGCGTGACTGAACTGTCATGTTCTGTTTCTATTTTGCACACAGTGCCACATGTACAATACAAATGGAACACAATAAGGAGTAAAAACAGCCTCACATATATTATAGTCTTTTGTTTTCAACTTTATGCATTCCGAGTTCTGTCCAGATTATTATAACGAAATCGTGTCTTTCGTGCAAGAAGTAACCAAACACACATATCAGTGACATGACCGATATTCAATCGATAAAACTAGTTTTCTACTTGCTAATTTAAACATAATGGACTCTTGAATAGATTTCCGAATGATGAATCACCATCATATACATTGTGTTATGAATTGTGACTACTTGATCAGTGTCTATTATCATCCATTCAATATTTCAGAGTCATCGAAGAAGACAAGGCTTCATTTTGACTCAGATGCCTCTTACAGGCACGGTAATTGACTTCTGGAGGATGATAAATGATCTAGAAGTCAGAACAATTGTCATGCTCAACACAGAAACCTCCAAAGCTCATGATGTAAGTTAAAAGTTTCATGTATAGACTTTTGGTAAGGTAGACAAACGAAACATAGTTTTCTTTGGTAACCTACGGTAAACTCAGATGACCAATGACCAATATAAAACAAGGGGTTACTCGTGAGTTGCAAATGAAATGTGATAAATACAGCGTAAATAATTTGATATAACAATACGGCACCGTTATCTATAAGACATCCACTGAAATCATTTTCACATTCAGCGCTAAGTAATACAAATGCATAATGCATCAGGAGCTGATGACTCATTTTAAATATGTTTCGTTAATAATCACGTTGTAAACCACTAAATATTTTCATAGTATGTATCATTCAATTTAGACTTAATGTTTGAGAAACGTTTCATGTGTCATATGTGTCTTAGGATAGTAACTGCCCATGACTAATATACAGTCATGATAATAGTTTTAACACAATGACGCGACCAGAAAATAGTAGTAAAGGCCGTGCAGACTAAATGGACATTATTTCAAACATGCAGTTTTAGTCTTTGAATTCAACAGCATAGCCTTGGTAATGTATTGATGACTATAAATAATGGTCAAATAAAATAAAACCGCTAATTATGATTATGTTCACTAATTAACACGGTATAAAAATGAATGCCTTATGTGTTTTCTATATGTTTAAGGTACATTTGATATTGACAAAAATCATCGAGAGTACCAGGTCCGTGTTAAGTCAAGTGGGCATTGATCAAACATTTAAGAACGACCCCGACATTCTGCCAAAGGGCACATACAAACATACTTATATGTGTATATTTAACTTATATGTGTATATTTACTCAATTGCTGTAAACTACCCAATAAACGTGTGCAAGAATAAATTATGATGGCCATATTTCAAGTGACAATTGACTTTACGTTTGTATGTGTTTGCTTATCTTGTAGCAAGTGGAGAGTAAAAACCCGGTCCTGAATACATAGATAATATAACAATCTTACTTAAATATATATATATATATATATATATATATATATATATATATATATATATATATATATATATATATATATAAATATATATATATATATATATATATATTTATATATATATATATATATATATATATATATATATATATATATATATATATATATATATATATATATATATATAAACTAATAGCATTGCAACTCAAGCAATGGATAGGTATTTTAATAGACATTAGCAATCTAGTATATGTTTATACACAATCTCACTTCAACTACAAACAAATCGTGTCAAACCAAAACTGAGAAGAATGATTTATATTGAATATTTTATCAAGTGCAGTTGTCGACCAGAAAAATATTAGTGTCCTGGGAAGGAAAATTGGTTCCATTGTATTAAACGTAATCTTTAAAAACCCATAGACATCAGCTTGAACATTAAAACTCTGTATTGAACGCAAGATAAATTACCAACATCCCAAGTAGCAGATGGACATTTTGGTTTGAATAGTGTGACCGTCCGAATATTATCATGACAAGATAGAGAATGAAGAGAAATAATCCTATACGTACGGTATTGCATCCCTCTTCGAGTGAAGTAGAGATATCAAATGTACACCGTTAGATTTAGTCAGCATCTCAGATCATATATATGCATAACCGTTGGCAATTAGGCTGCCCGAGTGGTGCGTGTTCAGTTATAAAAACATTGTTGTAACTGATGGGGCTGCAAACGGACCATACCAATAGAAGGTCACTTTGATAGACGTTTCTGTCAAAGTAACTATTTCACGTTTCAATCAGACACATTTCTAGGATAATCTTGTATGGGTATAGGTTACAAAATATCAAATTACTGTCAAATATCAAGCTGAGGTCTGTTTGGGGGACACGATCTTTAAGACAGGGACGTGTATGCATATATACGTTCATCTTGGAAGAATATATCTTAACCATATCAAGAGTCAGGCCAAGTGAAAAAATGTCATAATGCAATATTCATGCATACATCTCATAATGTGGAGTGTCTAACACACTGTTGCTTTTCTAGTCATTCAACCTGGCATTGGAATATAGACTGAGATGCACATCATGACCACACCAACGACAGTATTATTAGGACCTAAGTTAACCTCCACTGTTCGTCATGATCACTTGGTATTCATTAAAGGCTTTATGGACAAATATATTACAGTTGTGTCTGAATATAAATGTGTGTGCGAGGTTTGCCGTCTTTTTACGCTTCGTCCCCTGATACATTTTATGAGCAGACGCCGTTCTTAGCTCTCTAGAGTTATATCCTCTTTTTTCTTTGACACCAACGAAGATATATGTAATTTACTATGACAGATTAGTATATTTATATCAACAGTCCATGAAAGTAATAATTTACACAAATGGTTGGGGGATATAGTATTGTGCCTGAGAGTGACTTTAACCTTTTAAACTTTGATTATGGATACTACAAAGAGGCATTGCCACTCGATGAAATATCGAAATTGGTAGAACAGGATGCAAACTACCTGTTTTTGATGGAAGAAAAACAATATATATATTTATTATATACTTCAGTGTGAAATATAGAAAATTACAGGCAAAATATTTTTCATATTTTGTCATTCCTATATTTTCACATGTGAAAAATATATCCTTGTATTTTCACATGTGAACATATAAGATTTTTCCCATGATGCAATTTAGCTCTTGGACTACTTTTTTTTATAACAAGAGTTATTCCCCTTGCTTATTGCACAACTTGTCTTCTGCTGATCAGAAATATGGCACAAGTTGATGATTTGGTGCTTAATGAATTAGAAATGGATATAGAAGTAGATGAAATGCTTGCAGGTGCTGACTTTAATATAATAGAATCCACAGAAGATGCGCCTGTGAATCAAAACTCAAGGTTTAGGAAACTGACAGAGGCAGAAGTGCAACATTTTTTGGATGAGCAGGAAAACAAGAACACAAGAATCAAAACAGCAAATGATGTTAAACTGCTCGCAACATATCTCAATTCAGTTGGGGAAATGAGGAACATGGAATTGATCCCACCTTCCAAGCTGAATGACCATATTGGGAACTTCTTTCTGGCAATCCAAAGGAAAAGTGGAACTGAATTTGAGCCAACAACTCTCAGAAGCTTTCTTTCCTCATTTGATAGGCATCTGAGAAAGAAAAATTATGGATTTTCCCTCATAAACGATATTCAGTTCAGCAAATGTAGAGAAATGCTTAAATTGAAAATGAAGCAATTGAAAGGGATGGGAAAAGGAAATCTCCCAAATGCAGCAGAACCTATTATTGATGCAGAAATTGATGCTTTGTATCAATATAAACAACTAGGACCTGATAATCCTAAATATCTTCAGAACTCATTGTGGCTTATATGTATCACATATTTTGGAATGAGAACCGGCATCGAAACACATGAATTAAGATGGGGTGATATTAATGTCAGACAAGAGGAGTCGGGTAAAGAATATCTCATTTATACACAAAAGCAACAGATGAAAACTCTATCTGGAACAAATCCCAGAAATGTAAGAAAGGTGAAACCCAGGGCATATTATATTCCAGATAATTTGGACCGTTGTCCAGTGGCAATAAGCTTTTTAAATCCATGCGACCCAAAGAGCTGCTCGAGTCGAACAGTCCATTTCTCCTGACAGTGAACATATTGGCTCCTTGTCCTGGCCAGGCATGGTACAAAAATCTACCAATGGGCATCAACAAAATATATTCAATAATGAAAGAAATGAAAAGCTATCTTAAACCTACCGGGAAGAAGCTTGTGCCGTACAGGTATAATTTTGTGTAACCCAAAAAGTCCGCAAACATCTAAAAATGCATATTTTTCTTGCAAAAGTGACTCATTAAATACAATCAGTTCAAATGATTCTTTTGGTTTCTTCTTCTTCAGGGATTACTGTATTGCAAGACATCCCAATTTTGTACACAGTGTAACAATAAATTTAAACAAAAACATTAATAATGAATTAAAGATTACTACTTCATTATCATATTTCATCATTTTTAATGTAATTTCTACTCGTTAAACTATTGAGGGTGGTCGATGGAGAACAAAGCATTGAAACCGTGATCAGGATTTGAACCTGAATCTTCAGATTGTAAAATCTGATGTTTTTCCAATTAAACTATCCCAGTGAACTTTCCAGCGTTTATTCTCCATGTGTCCCTTCTTTTTTTCGGGTCATACTAAACACCGCAAAGTCAGACAAAGGCAGACAAAGGCAGGTTAGGGCAGACAAAGTCAGACAAAGGCAGACAAAGGCAGGTAAAGACTGTTTAATTTTGTTTTATTTGTACATATTCGTATATATTATACTAGATTAACTTTGTTTCGAGATAAAAATATTTAAAAAGCTTGATTTAATGTTTTTTGTATGTTTAATTGGTACCTACGTACATTTAATAGAACAAAGTCAGACAAAGGCAGGCAAAGTCTTTTTAATTTTGTTTTATCTGTACATATTTGTTTATATTATACTATATTAATTTTGTTTTGAGATTTAAATATTTAAAAAGCGTGATTTAATGTTGTTTGTAAGTAAAATTGGTGCCTACGTACATTTAATTGAACAAAGGCAGATAGAGTATGACGAAGTCATATAACACAGATATCGTATGACAAAAACTATTTCAATGTGACAAAACCAGATTTATTAATTTTATATAAATAATTCTCTTATTGAGAGACACGTAATACAATTATGAAAGTGATATTAAATATTCTATTAGCATTCATAATCATAAATTTATGATGTACTTTCATCGAAAAAGATCGACCATGACAAGTCTGATAATTCAAAAAGAATACATCATTTCATATGTTATTATCATAATTTCTTTCAGCATAATCATTACAGTGTATTAAGCGGCAATAAAAATCTTTTCTGTTGCTAATAATGTTTGCGGTATCCGATGAGAAGAAGAGATTTCGCTACAAACGGTAACACATTACTCTGCCGTTGTCGGCAAAATCAAACGCGGTTACTGGCTAATTTACTATACAAATTTCTTCATACAGTATAGTTTAAACAGCAGTTATTTTTTCAGCGTTTAATTATATGCTGGCGTCGGCAATCTCAATCATAGATACTGCTATTGAAATGTCGCGCTTTCCACGGTTTCTGACTATATCAAAGGTGAGTATTGTTTGCATCAATTAGCGGACTGATTAAAACATCTGGCATTTTAAGTTTGTGGATTATTATAAAATAGCCAATAATACAATTCTTCATCAAAAGCATTTTGTCATGATTCAGTTACGGTATTAAGCTTCAACTCATTAATACCAAGAGCAGGATACAATAAGTTGTTAGGAGTTATATTTAAAATATTGTGTTTTATTGTTTAAACATTGATGTTGTAGTGTTATAGTGTTTCAACTGTTTAAAGTGTTAAACATTCTCTACATATAATATTCTTTATTGGATAACGTATTGTATATTTGTCAGAATGTCGTCTGCCCGTGCTCGTAAGCGTGCTAAACTCCATCAGTACACGTGCGCTGTTTGCAAAAAGAATTGTTCCAATGATTCGGTCCATTGTGATTATTGCAAAAGTTGGGTACATGCATTGTGTGATGGCATCGCAGTTAGTGAATTGAATGTACTTTCCGGGAATTATAAATTTATGTGCCGAGTTTGCATTAAGAACAATGATGGTGAAGAATATAGCTACATGAACGCTCTCTTCCGGCTGAACGAGGTAAGTGATAATCATTTAGTTCGTAATATATCTGATTTAAATGATACTCGAGGTTGTAGAACTCTATGCATCGTTGTTAGAGTAGTTATTTATACGTATGGTAATACTTGTACTTTGTGAACCCAATAACAATTGTCATTATTCATATACAATAATATTTTGTTCGTCGTAATATTCATCATACGACTGCTTCATCTGAGTCAAATCATTTCTCGATAGTTTTCTGTCTTAATTTTGTATGCTAAATATCAAACAAACGTCAAATTCAATTTTTTTTAAATTGACCAGAACTAAAACTTATAACTGATATATTATTTACCTGTTTTCGCAAAATATTTTTCACTTTACAGTAATTGTGAAAAGCAAAAAGAGATTTTCGCTCCAAAAATGCAAAAATAAATAAGACCGACAATAATAAAATAATATAGCAACCCCGTTATTTGTCATTTTTATATTTAAAATTAAACACTACCGTTTGTATCACAAAAAAATATTATTTTTCATAAAAGTTATATATATATATATATATATATATATATATATATTTTGTTTATGATTGTAGGCTGCTTCATTGAGTATTCATCATCTCCGTGTTATTGCTCGTCGAGAAAAATGTCTTTTACCGCCTCTAAAAAATAGCCATGTGAAGGACACTTTAAGTCTTCGTTTAGATTTCACTGCTCTAGGATTCTTGGAATGTAATTCACGCAACGAAACCGATACTTTGCAACCGTTTATGACCACGGGTGATGGGAACTGTTTGTTTAATGCATTGTCTATTGGACTTTGTGGCAATGAAACGTTAAGTGCAGAAATTAGAGCACGCACGTGCATTGAAATGTCTGTGAATTGTGACTATTATACCACGCAACCATACGCCAAGGATTTTTCATTATGCTCGAGATCGTATGATGAAGCAACTGCAAACTGTGCAAAACTTGGTGAGTACTCTAGTGCATGGACTATTCAATCCGCAGCCGATGTTTTGCGGTGCACAATAAACGCTGTGTATCCATTTGTGAATGGCGAAGCGGACTTCCAAGCTAAATTGCTGACAAGAACACACGAGCCACGGCATAATGAAAATTCGTCTGAAGCGCTATGTGTAATGTGGTCGAGACTAGGTTGCAGTGCCAGGATATGGCTTCCAAATCATTTTGTACCACTGATGTCGTCACTCAAACCAGAGAAGGTCAGTACGCCAGCCAAATCGATCAATGACGCAAGCATGACGTGCGATGAATCGCGCATAAATAATCATTCAGGATTTCACGATGAAAAAATGTTGTCAATCTTTCTCCCACCAAGGTCAGTAGCAACATCAGTGATTTAAGTGATGATACTTATGCTGATTGTGATCACACATCTTCTAGAGACACACATATTGCAGGAACATATTCGTTACCAGCCGGTCGACCGCTAAGTTCAGAGCAAATAATGGACATTATTGTAAGTGAAATTCCGGCTATGAACAAAATTCCTTTAGGTGTTAAAGACAATGTGTATATCGTGCTTGACAATTCAGAAAACACAGTTAGAAAATCTGCAAAACAACCAAAGTACTATTGGGACGATTGCGGTGCATGGGATTATAGAAAAGGCCGTTGTGTAAAAAGAAAATTTATGATGAAAGGTGACGGACTGAAGAAAAAAAAAACTCGTGCATGTTATAGTTAAGGACGATGTAATATACACTGAGACTCACGAAAAAGGTTCAAAAGCTTTGAAACAGGTCGAATATACTGGACAGTATGCTACATCGGAAGAACCACACGGAAATGCAAAAAATATGCACGGAAACATACGAACGAACAAATCCACAAACTCTTCAAATGATTCAGAAAGAGGTTAAGCATAAAAAACCGTGAAGTGTATGGAAAACTGACGGACTCGGCAAATAATGAATCATTAAATTATCCACGCGATATCCGACAGTGTCAAAATGCTAAGGCTCGCGTGAAGGCTGAAAAAAGAGGTGGCGTAGGTTCGAAGAACGTTGCCGACGAACTCTTGAATGTTATACGTATGTTAAGCGACAAACATCCGTATGTAGCTGAGATAATTCATTCTAGAGACAATCCCTTACCATCAGTAATATGCTTCACTAATGAACAAATACTGGACTTGAAGTCGTTTTTATCTTCGAAAGAAGGTGTTGTGGGCATCGATAGAACATTTTCACTAGGAAAGTGTTTTGTCACAACCACGGTGTACAAATCAAATAAGGTACTGCGCAAGGGAACTGGAGACGCGCCAATACTTCTGGGACCACTCATGCTTCATTGGGATGGTCGCCAGCAGAATTACTTCAGATTTTTTTCGCATTTGAGAGGGGTGCTTGGCATAGAAATCAAAAACATTGAAATGATCCTGGGAACTGACGACGAACGTGCAATGATCAACGCCATAGACATGGCATTTCCGGGTTGCACAAGAAAACTATGTTCAAAACACCTAAAAGATAATATACTTCGACAAATGACTGACAAGATACCAAAGAGTGTAATTGATCGAAAGGAAATCGTTGACATGATTTTCGGAGCAAACGGTGTTGCAACAGTAAACGACTCTGCGACCTTTGAGGAGCGAAACATCAAACTTAAAAACAATCTTGAAGAACAACGTCATAGTGACTTCCTTCAGTATTACGTTCGGCATGTTGAGAACAAATTGGCGAACCACATTATTTCTAGTGAAGAAGATCAACTCTGGACAAACAACAACACAGAAAGCATGAACCACAGATTAAAAGTGAAACTTAACTGGGAGCCCAGAAAAACCGACGAACTGGTTGAAAAAATATTCGAATTAGTTAAAGTGGAGATGGTGGATCTAAGAAGGTCATTATACGGGACGGGTAACTTTTACCTGAATACGCGATTTTCGAAATTTAAGATTACCAAACTTTCATAGACAGCGAAGACAGAAGAGGAGAAACAACAACTCTTCAGCAAATTCCTAAGTGCAAGCACTGCAAGTGTTTCAGGACTGACATCTTCGGATGGGAAATATACTGTCCATAAGGACCCGAAGGTAGCCAAAAAGCCAAATCAAAGGACACGATGCAGGTCTACAAAGACACGAAGTGAGTGAACAGTAACATAATGCGAGGTGTGGTAATCGTAAATTTCGGAAAGTGCGTGTTCAAACAAAAGTTACATCATGAATATGTGATTATTAATGTTAATATAATAATATAATGTATACGATTATGTGCAAATAAAACAAAATTAAGCAGACTTTGCCTGCCTTTGTCCGACTTTGTTCTATGAAATGTACGTATTTGCCAATTTTAATTCCAAACAATATTAAAGCACGCTTTTTAAATATTTAAATATCAAAACAAAGTTAATATAGTATAATATATATGAATATGTATAACTAAAACAAAATTAAACAGACTTTGTTTGCCTTTTTCTGACTTTGCCTGCCATTGTGTGACTTTGTATGCCTTTATCGGACTTTGTTCTATTAAATATACGTAGGTACCAATTTGACTTACAAACAACATTAAATCACGCTTTTTAAATATTTAAATCTCAAAATTAAACAGACTTTGCCTGCCTTTGTCTGACTTTGTCTGCCTTTGTCTGACTTTGCGGTGTTTAGTAGGACCGCTTTTTTCAGTGCCATGAAGCATTTATTACAAAAACTTAATGACCATGACATCCCAGCAACGCATATTATGCAAATAAGTGGCCATAAAAATGTTCAGAGTGTAAACAGTTACTCCAAGCTCAATGAAGTTCAACAAAAGTCAATCTCGAACATATTATCAAAGAAAGAGCGACTGCTGTTACCTACAGGTGCCTCGAAAACCCAAACCCATACAACTACGTCTTCTACACTTTTACCTTCATCTTCTTCTCCAGACCAGAATTAATCTCTTGACCACACAGGAAATGAAGGAAGATTCAAACATCATGATTTAAGCAGCTTAGTTACAGGAAATACAATCAACGCTAACACATTGACAATAAACATCCATCATCACCATGCAACTTCACATTTGGACGGCGTGCAGGGTGGGCAGTCGCCAATACATGCCAAAGGGAGAAGAATACTCCCCTTAGAAGACACTGATTCACAATAAAGCCTCCGCAAAGCTAACATTCTCAAACTTTTTAAGATCCACATGTTCAATATTGTTCCATTTGTTTGATTTTTACATTTGTTAAAGGAGTTCAATGTGTCGAATCGAGCTAAAGCCTTCTGATGAAATCGCGATTCAGTGTACATATTCTTCCGCGAATGATGTGTAAATACAAGACCGACCGTTGACACTCACACATTGAAAATGTTCTGCTGGTTTGTGTTTTTTTATATAATAAGTGGTATTAAAGTATTTATTTCATTGAGAAACAAAATAATAAATTAAATGTGACAAATGAAAATGAATCATTTTTCCTTTCTTGAGAACTCTTTGCAGTCGCTCCCAAGACTATACTTCTAGTGGTTAATGTTTTTTTTTTATTTTTTTTAATGGGCGCTACTAAGAAGTGACTCTTTGGGTTCTAAAACAAACAAAAAGAAGTATATATTAAAAAGAAAATTTTCTTTTCCTACGTTAATACCGGATATATTTCATCGTGTGGTACAAAAACGACATATTTTAACTCGTGGCTTCGCCACTCGTTAAAATATCACGTTTTTTGTACCACAGGATGAAATATATCCGGTATTAACGTAGGAAAAGAAAATATCCTCTCTTTATATATATATACATATATATATATATATATATATATATATATATATATATATATATATATATATATATATATATATATATATATATATATATATATATATATATCTGATTTGTACGACGTTATAACGCATATATATATATATATATATATATATATATATATATATATATATATCTGATTTGTACGACGTTATAACGCAGCTTTAATGGCAGAAACAGGAATTTGTCAAAAACACAAATTTACAGAACAAATCAACAATTCCCGTATTCAAGCAAGAAAGCCTAACCCTCCTTCTATTTCAACTGTTTTCTACTGTAATTCAAGATGTATATCCAAATAGACCGTATTACATGTATATGTTTCGTCCCCTTTTTGTACTTACAATATCTACTGGTGTTTAATAACAAATGGACAGCTAACTTCACAGACCATTCCTTTAGGTATTGTTTGTTATTTAGTTTCCATTATTTAGTATGTGACGGTACCAAAACACCACGTGCATTTTAAAGCGAGTTCGGACACCCGTTTATGCTTTAATATCCAAAAGATCACACCCCTCAGTACATGCTAAAGTGACGACTACGGACCATTGGTCAACTAGTCTTATTGTTTCATTATAGTAGAAAAAAGCATAAATATTAAAACCTTGTCATTTTCCATAGTAAATTTGAACGTCGCAGATTCCGTTATATCGATTCGTATATATGCATATGCTATATTTTAAATGCTTGTTCTGTTTTGACTTTGATAAGGTTAACATATTGTTGCAAATATATTTTACGATATACCCCACTAGGAGAGTTCGATTAACATGTAATGTGTATGATTCGTTGACTTTATAACATCTGCTGCATGGACAACAACTTTAATACCACCTAGACTGATTTACAGATGCTTATTGATAATGGAATATAGTAGGTTCATTATATATGAGGATCATCGTTTTACTTTTCCTCTTTGCAAAGGCTACAGATAAAGACCACACAGAATACATACGTCTTTTACGCTGAGCAAAGTTTGTTGTACCTTTCTATCTTTCTCTCTCACATAAACACACAGATTTCAAGGTCATCATTTTAGAGTTGAAAAAAAAAGATTATTGTTGCTGTAACAATACAAGTTAGACTTAATTTCTTGACTATATCACTGCATACAGTTTTGCAATGAATAATACCCATAACTAATACATGTTCAAACCATCTTAATTATTTTGCCAACATTACAAAACATAACAGCCACATATGCTCCAACTTCCGACTTATCGGGTCCTTGGTCAGTTGAAATTGTAATGCTGTTAAATGCTCGTCTTGTGTTCATATCGTCCTTTTAATCCTTACAATTGTATTTCACATTAGTATCTTTATTTTTCGAGACATGGATTACTATTAAGATTCAACTCTATCTTTCAGATTGGCGTTTACTGGCCTAAAAGAGATGATGCACGGTATGGACCGTTCTCTGTTCGCCTTTCAAAACAAGAGGAAGGAAGGAATTACATTCAGCGGACACTATCTTTCTCCGTTACTGGGGTAAACACATCACTAAGCACAACAACACATATACAGATGCTTAAAGAAGGACGGACGATCAGACGGATAAACAGAGCATTAGTTTATCACGACTCAAGCAAGTAATAATTTCCAAAATGGTGCGAGATAACCCAAAACCTTCTTCAGTGCAAGTGATGGCTTGCAGTTACAAACGATACAATCAACACGCAGGTTCTGATATATTCTTGCTTTATCCATGTTTAACGTTCAGGTGAATTTACAATCAGAATAAAAGGAATGGAAGAAGAAATTAAGAACTGAAGAAAACGGTATCCACATAGGTAATATTATGTTTCTATTTTACTGACTTCAGCCCAGTAGTGTTTTATTACTCAGAATAAACCAAGTTCTTTTAAATTAACACGATCGACGCCTATTCAGTTAAAGGGACCTGTGTGGCCATAAATCAACACCATCTACAACATTCCCCGAATAAGATATACACAGGTAACGTTATTGACTGAGATGTAAAACAAACATTTCAAGACAATGGTTTTGTTTTGTTTTGGAGATTTACAACACAGTTGCAAAAGTTGAAAATTTAAGGCCGAGGCAATTGGAGTAGTATGTTTGCCCAGGAACAAACTATGGTAACTGATCCAAGGTGGTTTGATGGAAGAATAAGAACCTGCTCCTTCTTAGTCATGAGTCTGGTACTTTAACCCTTGAGTAACTGCAACATCATCAAGGGAATGGTGAAACAGGATAATATACAAGTGTTATATTACTACTAGTAAAATAATAATAATAATACACTAAGGAATTAGAGAATATTTATATTATTATAAAACTGATTATATCTGATTAGCTGAATACTGGCTGATGTTCTAATAAGATTGAATATAGAATGTTTGACGTTTGTATTTAAGCCAATCTCCCCAATGAGTAGTCATTATGCGTTTGTTCCGTATCGATCCATCACAAGTACGATGCGATTTTTAACATCTCGATACACAAGATATTTCCTGATAGTTGTTGGTATACGGTAAACAAATACTAAATATTCCTCAGTTATGCCGTTTAGACTTTCTTGTTTAAGTTAGTAAACTGAGTGTCGTTAATATAATGGAATTATAGTCATGCATAGTCTGCAGACGAAACGTCTTTGATATCAGTTTCAATTCGTATAACAGAAAATGTCACAAGAATATACAATATCTCGCAAATAATGTAACTTCTACTGCACTAACTATTAGATTATCAAAGATATTTAACATTGACATTACAATTTTATTCTCAGGTAGAAAAAGAACGGTTCGTAACACAGTTTCAATGTACAAATTGGCCTGAGCATGTTGAGGCACCAGAAAGCACTGCTGCATTCCTCGATTTCCTTGACATCATAGGATCATGGCAGAACGAAGACAAACCAATCATTGTGCATTGTCTGTAAGTTTTGCATTGTTTGCATCAAAGGAACATTCCTTATTTTATCATGTTCAAATGGCACATACAATTGTTTTGGCAACCATTTGTATATACGAAATGATCATTCAGTCCTTCATTCAGACTACCAATCTTGCTATATATCATTTAGGTGCAGACGTCTGTCGGTCTGCCTATAGCTGTTCCATCTTCAATTTCCTAAATGCTCAATCTAACTTCTAACCGTCCAACTACCAAGAAGCATGCCAATTGATAAACAGGAAGTTTTGAAATAATACGCTTGAAATGTAATAATACGGAAGATATATAGTTGGGTTGTTAGCAGATTGGTTGACGAAATATTCTCTTTTAAACAATGGTGTAGATGGAAACACACAGTGTCTGCATTTACCAATAAAGACAATCCTGTCTTGTGGTATTAAGAATATGGACATGTATGTTTCATAAGGTGAGGTATGCATGATGGTTATGCGTTTTGAAGGCATATAAACACATCGTAATTAGTAATACCGTAATTAGGCAGCGATTGTAAAGTGCCTCAACCAAGACACAAACCTATAGCCGATTTTGACCTACGCTGCTTGTAATAAAATGAAACCCATTATATTTCAGCCACCTATGTCCTGAGCCACATTGGCTCCTTGCTTCACAAAATAAGGACTGTTTAAGGCATCACGAAACATGTTGCTCCCATATGTTTTAAATTTAGATTGAAGAGCATTAAAAAGGATGGGTGAATAATGAGCTTTGAAAACGTCCTAGCAAAACAGGAGATAATTTTATGCAATATATAAACGGGGATATTATATTACGAAGATGTTCATAGTGCCAACACTTAGTCGAACCTCCCCTCACCCCAATCACCATACACACACAAACATTCCACGCACTCAAAAAAGTTCAATTTAACTGAAATTTGTTATGCACTATCTAAAATTCATTACATGTGTACTTTGCTGTCTAGAAATGGTGCAGAGAGAAGTGGATTGTATTGTGTGATATCCACTGTGATAGAAAGGCTTAAACTGGAAAAAGACGTAGCAATTACGCAGACCATCAAACGGATGCGAGCATTTCGTCATCAGATCATACCAAACTACGTAAGTGTACCTGACATAATTTCCATTGTCTTTTGTTGTGAATCATCACTGGTACACTTCACAAAAAATATATTATCCATGTCATTTTGTTTAATATAGCCCTTGCTCTAAATACGGTTGGTTCAAATAAGCAGAGAATAATTATTGTGCAGTATTCTTAAAAGCAATGTATAGTTTTGTGACCTTTGATACGTCTCTGGAGATTGCATATTAGCTATTACAAGGTGAAGGTAAGCTTAAAATTAAATTGTTATACTGAAGCCTACAGGTTTGGGTACACTTAATATCAGATGGTACAGTCAGATGGGTTATGTTGCAACGTGGAAATATTGTTCTTTCAATTAAGTAGGAAGTATTGAGACCTGGATCGAATAGTAAAATACTGTGATGTTAAGCAGTAAGAGTGAATGAAAGGGCTAGGGTTGATAAATTAGTTCATCTTTATCATTATGGGTCTTTTAATATCAGTTTGCAAATGTGTTTAATGTTGTATTGAGATGTAATTTGAGAGGAAACATTTGCATACAATATCCATTGTAACTACAAAGTGATTATTGACTTGACACATACATATTATTTTGTGGGTATTACTAATTTATTTATATGCATTCTGGACAATGTCATTGTGATACATCAAGACTGCTGGCACATCCGCACATTCGATGACCTTGAATTCATTCGTAACAGTCGTCTCTTTTTAATTTATATAGATTAGTTTGAATTTATTTTATAATACTGTAAGCTCTTTGTGAATTGTCTTTGTATCACATACATTTGTAAAATATCGTTATAATTTTTTTAAATATTGGGATTGTCTTTTTTAATGGATTTTCTGTTTTGGATTTTAGATCCTCATGTAGTTTGCGCATGAAATTTTAAAGATCAATTTGCTTCGACGTTTATTTTTCTCGTAAGTGTTAGTTTCAAATAACAAAATATATTACTGGAAAAATAAATTAAAAGGTTATTAAGATAACCAACGTGGTCTCATGCTTTGAATGATGGAACAATAATGAATAAAATTAAAATCTGACATAATACATTATAAAGATAAATATATATGGAGAATATCCTTGAAAAACATACCTTGATTATATTCAAGATCTGCTATAAATAATATTTATTATTATTATAATTATAATTATTGTTGTTATTTGCTTAGGAGCAGTTCCGGTTTTGCCATGAATGCATCATAGAATATATGAAGACGTTCGAAACATACACAAGCTGTTAGTATAATGTGAAATATTGTTGCTGCTCTATCTCTGGAATGCAGTCTAAATACATTCTAGCGACAACACCTATTATATTAACCTCGATTTAACCAGAATATGTTTTCAATTTATTTTCTACATCTGTTGATAGTTTAATACATTTAACTCAATTACTTTCCTATCAATTGAAAACGAGCATCTCATTTGGAAATGCTCACTTTAATAAAAAAAAAACTTAAGCAATGATAGATGTTACTAGTGTTATAGGTGCAGCGGCGTTAATGCAATCTATTATATCAAACACTTTATAAAAAGCTTGTTGCCTTTATATTTAGTCAAAATGGAATTTGTTTTGTTATTCACAATTTATAATAATGTACTTCAATTAAAATATTATTTTGAATCCGCATAATCAGTCACCTCAATATACATATTTTCTTGTACGATATATTTGAATATACTCATAATTACTATTTTTGGTTCATAATGTAAATAAGTAGTGTGTGATTTCTTTCTAATTTTCTTTTATTAGGCTTTGACTTAGTGGAAAAAATGAATAATTTAATGAGTTAAATTTTTGTGCCAACAGATGGTATAAACGTTTTCATATTACACTGCGAACATGAGATCAAAAGAGTGAAAAATATCCTAGTATCTAAAATGCGCATATATGAACTATCAAATACTTGTATATTTGTATTGGGTGTATACGTGTCGTTAAATATATAAAGAAACCTATCAAGGTATGAATATGTATTATCTGACTCAGTTTTATTATCTAGTAATACTGAGTCCATTATTATTCACATTCCGAAAGTTTAAATAGTTACATTTTGATACAATGAAGATGTAAAATTATATCATTGACTTGCACGTCTGTACTAAGACATGAACATGTACTACGACGTTAACATTATTGTCGGAGTGATATGTGTCACAGATGTACTTCGTTGTGTTGGATTTAATGAAAATACGAAGACCAGGTTCTGGCGAATGTCAAAGCATGCAAATATACCCCGTACAGCAGACTTTAGATATCGTCAAATATGCATCTTAACCAGAGCCTTTTTCGAGGAAGTAATAGTATAGAAATGAGGAAGAATGCATACGAATAAATGCAGATATATAGGTATATCGTGTTCGACGCCAACGCATCGATTCAAAATCAGTAGTCACCTATACGTGGTGAAATTATATGAGTTGTATTATTAATGTGAATTTGTTTTACACCTATACTAATCCTGATCATATTTTCTAATATTGCCTCGAGAAAAATTAAATCTAAGCAGTTAGTAGTCTCCGAGTAGAGTATATACATGAATTTATTAAAAGAGGACTTTTGCACCTATCTAAAGTATTGCGGTTCTTTTCAAATCTTTGTGCATTTCTAGTTAGATGTTTCCCATTTCTCATAATACAGATTTGAACCAGGCATAAAACGGAATGCACTCAACTATATAACTACTTGATCAATAAATCGATACTGTGATATATGTGGTTAAAAAGTCCATATACCAATACATTCAGAATCATAATAACTGAATTGTAACTTTGTCTAAAATGATCTAGAGAGTAAGACTATATTATATGTGTATATATGACCATTTTTTTATATCTCAATGTTGATAAATATATGCTATCTATTAATCAACACGTGAAACGTGAGACTACTGTTTTAATATTGTAATAAATTTGGAGTATGTGCATTTGACAGCATCCCGTTTTTAATTTGTGTGAGTATTTGGTCTTTGGTGCCATGGAAACATTACTAGCCCGAAATAGTTAGCCAGTTAGTAGGAGCAAACATCACAGAGCCGAGTGTTAGTGAATTTGAACCATGCTGGGGTCGCTAGTAGTGAATTTGGGTACAAGCCGAATAACTGTCCCTTTCAGTAACATAGTCCATATTAAAATTCCGCGGTGTATAAAAGTGATGTGATTGAAATGGCAGTATTTATGGGGGAAATATAATGGAATCAATAAGTTGGAACTTGGTAGGTACCGTTTATGTGTCCATAGTGGAAAATGGGCGTATGTATATGAGCGTGATACGCCGGAAATTCTGTGGATTGACTGGCCTAGGGTCGCGCAGTTAAATAATTCCCAGTTAGTAAGGGAATACTGGTGTAATTTCTATGGCATGACGGGCTTGCGGTACGGAAAACGGATGATAATGAAGAAAAACCATGCAAAGGTGCAGTAAATGGACGTTTGGGCAAGTTGTCTCATCTGGGTCGCCAATTAATTAGAGCAAAGGTTATTAGTTATAGCCGACACGTCTCTCTTTCCAAATTACAACTCAAGTTGTATGGAAGTCTTTGGAAATTTGGGGAAAACATATGACTTCCAGCGTGACTCGCGCCAGGGTTTTGACACCGCTCGGTCAAGTGAATACCCCTGTGCGTGTAACAATATGTTGTTCACTATGGTCATCGTGTCTTGATCATGGCTGATATTTGAAGAGTATTCATATGTGTGAATTGAAATATAACTATTGTTGTATTAAATTGTAAAAGGGCTTTTAATTCTTTGTGATACTTCATGATAAGTTTTAAAAATCATTTAAATGATGATATACTAGAATCACATGTTCATAAACTGTTCTCTCAGTGATGTCGGCGACAAAGAAGGGAGATCACTGCAATTGTGCTCATATTACAATTTCAACTAACGTAGAAAAATGCAGTGCACAGTCGTAATGTAATACTTCACAATATAATTCAAATTTGTCAGTATGAAGCATTATACATTAGCCAGTATTGTGTCTTAACTAGCATCTAGCCCGCGTTTTAAAATATACGCACATATTTGAAATACGAAAGGGGCCCGAACTCTGTCAGCTGCCTGGGGCCCAGAATTTCCTAGGTGCGGGCCTGCTTGTATAGTATTGATATGGCTCACGTATGAGCTAATGCATTGTTCATTTTTCTCATCGTTTTCCTAAGCACGTTGCGGTGAATAGGGTTTACTCGTTTTACACATTTGTTTAGCTACGTATCTTTGTCCACTAATACCATTCTTTACAAGCAATATTGCTTCTAACATAATATACATTTGATATTTATATTTTAGCTATTATGCGAAATTTGTGTTTGTTATATTTAGAAAGAAAACCCACATGTATACATAATACTGATCGCAGATATGAATACTACAACTTATATAACTGCTACAATGAAAATGTTTAATTTATAGACGATTGCATATGTTTCTTTGATATCTAGTTTACCATGTGCAAGTTTGCCTACCTGTATTTGTCATATAGAGCTTATTTGTCATACATTTAAGGTATATCCAAGCAGATATTTGTATGAATATATCTTATTCTTAAAAATATATCTCATGTTTGTATGACTTTTTGCAAAACACATGATATGTAGTGTATAAAAACTGTTATATTTGCTTCATAGATAATTCAGTATTCTCTATGGCTTGCATTCAATAAATATTATATTTAATTTGTTATGTGTTTACCTATTACTTTCTGTGAAATCGATAACTGATTCTACTTACAATAAACGTAACCATGTATCCTCGCTAAATTTGCCAAAAAAATGTTTAGGTGCAATGGATTATCAACTATCATATTCCCCATCACTTGTATGTTATAGAATGTCTTTCTGTGAGTGTGTGTGTGTGCGTGTGTGTGTGTGTGTGTGTGTGTGTGTGTGTGTGTGTGTGTGAGATAGAGAGAGAGAGAGAGAGAGAGAGAGAGAGAGAGATTGTGGGTTTGTACGTGTGCTTATCGATGAAACTCTTCTGGTCAATACCCTTATTTTATTTTATTTCCTTTGTCTGTATCCTCTGTTGACTAATAGTGATTGATAAAATTAACTTCTTGATAACATTATACAGATTTATCCTTCTTCTAATTGTTCTGAAAAAATACATGTGCTACGATTATGGCTACACTTAAGCCCTCTTGTTGATTTAATTTCAACTATGAGAGCAGTGCAAGTTCACAATAAATGTAAACATGTTTACAATGCGTACTTTACGTAGACATGTGCTTCAGCTTAGTTTACTGCATATAATATATATATATATATATATATATATATATATATATATATATATATATATATATATATATATATATATATATATATATCGATGAAAATGATTTGCGCGTCTCTGTCTTTGCACACTAGTTATTGCAGAAATCCTGAACATATAGTGCAAACAATTAGTGAATTCGTTATATTTGTAGATTGCATTACATGCATCGGACTAAATGAAGCATTATCTCATTCCCGTCGTCTCTGGGGAATTCTACATGAAACTGGTAGACTATATCGGTCTATGGAATTTTATATTTTCAGCTGAGTCCATGGATCTATCCACTAGAAATTTACAAAAAGATTGGTCACTGTGATCTCAAGGGACTTACACATTTCTTTTATTTTGGTATCGCGTGGTATATAAATTTAGCATTACAGTTTGAACACATGGGGTTTGTGGACATTTAACATTCCGGTTTGGACGGCATGATGTAAATATGAGGTTAGCAGTATGGATGTCAAGATGCAGTTGTAATTATTTAACATAATGATTACATGACGTCGATTATGAAAATATAAGGTCAACATTTACTTCACTGTGGTTCACTAACGAACAATATAAATTAACATCCCGTTTGAGTCACAACATAAATTTAACATAAAGACAGAAAAATGGATAGACTGAAATCATGATCACAATAAGAGCCTATGACTTCCTCGTAAATACAATAATCCTTTCTTCCTGAACCTTTCTAAAGGTATTCGTATCGTACCGTCTTGCCGGTAGCATTGTCGTTGTACAATTTTATAACCCAAATACAAAAGTTATATTTTAAAATCTAAAATACAGTCACTCGATTTAGATTCGAGACAGATACATATTGCTATATTCAAAACGAAATCAAAAGCTTTAAATTAGACACCATGATAGCGTACCGTACAAAGATTGTGAGGGTGTTTCGTTTACCTGAACGGTACACTTTTCTATCACATTGTTGTTTAAACCAAACGATAGTAGGCACAGACAATGTTTTCACTATAATGATTGAAATATTTCAATATATATATATATATATATATATATATATATATATATATATATATATATGAATGAATGAAATACTAATAGGACTAACTGATAAAGTAAATATACAAATCTATTTATTTAGCAGTACTTTCAAACGATTGAGAAAAACATGAGTATAGTCAACATCTGATTTATTTTTGTTTAGGTACTAGATATTACTAAAGCTACGGTTTCTCCAATAGAAGAATGCATTGTAACAGAGAATTAGTCATATTTACAATCTAGCATCCCACACATAGAAAGTTAACATTTAAGGATATAATGTAAGGCGAAAGGACGACCAACACTCTGTAAATTATACTGACACCAAAATGTACTATTCAACACTGACTCTTAAAAAGATATGTCAAAGAGTATGATATGATACTATGACAAACAACCCTACTTGCAATCAATAATACACATTTACAATTGAACATGCATCATGCAAACTAACGAATAAGAATAAGACGTACTGTTGATATTATTATAAACTGTCTTTTCTATAAACAAACCCCCGCATTACGTAACCAACCTGTACGAGTTAATGATGATCTCCTGACACTTACAAACAAAACACATCCATACAAACAAAATATCAGGTTATGTGATGGTAACAAAAACGGTTAATTGCAAATAAGCAATACGGGTCTATTCAAACGTGTTTTAATAACAAAAAAAATCCAAAACAAAATGCATTATTAAAGTACAGTAATCTTTGATGAAATATAAACATAACAAAATATGCGTTGATATATACATACACACACACACACATATATGTATATATATATATATATATATATATATATATATATATATATATATATATATATATATATATATATATATATATATATATATGTATATATATAGTATACGAATTAACCTATGAAAGTCCTAGTAATCAAAGTTTCTAATAGAGTCAAATTCGTATCCTGTTGGAAAATCCAACATGGAAGAAAATGACGTAGTTCAAATCTTATTGGAAAATCCACGATGGAAGACGATGTTGAATGCTATAAGTCTTCTTTGGCTTCATTTATAGTTATTTGCAGTATCACAAGATTTAACAGTTGTGTAAATTCCAATAATACTTTTATATTCAGTCAAGTTCATAATTAGGTATGAGCACATCAAATATTTCCAGAGATACGAATTAAACCTTTATAATCCATGTGAACTGAAGAATTGTTAATATGGATTGCAAAACGTCGTTACAAAATGGAAAATGTCACAAAGTCATTTATAAAAGCCCATAACTTAATATATTTCACTAAAACAAAGATTTTTATATAATAGTTTAATACGCACTTACGAACCAAAATCCCAAAATGTGAAATCACGAAAAGAAAGTTGGAGTTACGTAATTGTTTTATATCATATACTACTAACAGGAATCTGACGAGAATCAATCATTTTGCTTCAAGGTTTGGTGTTTGCTTCTTCACTAGTCACATCGTGACCTTGACATCAACTAATGAATTAAAAGTAATGAAGACACTTGTTTACCTGGTTTTCAATAATCTTGAATGAAGGTCAGGATATATGTCAACATTACTTGTTTAACATAGAAAAATAAAGTTTCATTACAATAGCAAGTGATGGGAAAAAACAATTTAAACGGAGAAATCATATTAAATTAAAACAAATATACCGGTATATCAAATATATATATATATATATATATATATATATATATCTATATATATATATATATATATATTATATATATATATATATATATATATATATATATATAAATATATAGGAACAATTATAAAAAGATATTTTAATGGCTCAGTCTAAGCTCAATATCCAATGAATTACAACTATGATGTGGACATATTAACCTATACAATAATCATGATCAATATATACCATAATTCATTTCTTTGCTGACTTCATTTGTATATTGTGTTTTCTTTTGTTTTCTTAGGCATGGTTCATGCTAGTATATTCTGATATTATCAACCAATACAATTAATGCATAACACACATGTGGTAGTTTACTGGTCTGGGTTAAGTTTTACATTATATACCATGAATGTATCGATATGTATGGCAAATTATATGAATCGTATTTTATCACAAATCATGATATTGTGCCCATAGTGTTTGTGTGACATAGTACTGATGCGCAGCAAGATGTTTTAAAGTTTATGTTAAAATTGTAATTTTGCAGTTCTGTTACCAACTAACTATCATCAGTTATAATTAAATGATTATCGGTTCTTTTATCATCATAAATCCCAAATATATCGTTATTACCTAAGTGTTCATGGTTTCTTAGTATTGGTTAAGGGCTAATGGTAAAACGAATTTACATAAAGCGTGAATGAATGTGACATAGCAAAAAGTATCGTATAGTACATATGAGGTTACCGTTATATATTTGTAACTTAGAAAACATGTCATTTTAATGTTCAGGATCAATGCATTGTACGCAAAATATATTTATATGAACAAAAGTAGGCTATTTAATATTGTACTTTACGCGCAATAGATCACGGCATTGGGATGTTATTTAACTATTGCATTTTAATTGTATTGTTGGATGAGGACTAATCAAGATCAAAGATCATTACATTCTTCATATACAACCTAATTATGCGTACAATGCACAAGGCAAATATCACGATGCATGATAATGGGGGCTACAAATTATTATTATTCCTGTCAATCCGGTACATTGAATTATATTCATATTACAAGCATACGTCTAACCCGATGGCTATGAAACTTTCAAGAGTGAAGGTACAATTGTGGTCTGTATTGAAAATAACAAAGATAGTATAAAAAAATATAAAACATTCCTGAAATGACTTACATGCTTTTCAGCATTATAATTCTTTTCAATTGAACTTTCACCACATGTATTAATTCACCAAATGCTTGTCATTAGCTACTTAATCTAAATAAACCTTATATGTACGAAAAAATAGGATGTATATTCAATATTGCATATGTGCTAAATCTTCTAGTTGTGTCATGGATTGCTAGTGTGTGAGATGTCGTCTAACGCAAAAGAAGAGTGTGCGTCAAATTAAGAAACAAAACAATCATTGGCAAACAGGATATGCAGATAAAATAGCTTTTGCTCAATTTGTATTCAAAATACACTTCTCCATGCAAATAAATCGAATACTCATGTGTGTTTGCTTCTTCGCTAAATACATACTCAATATTCCATTCCACTTCTTGAAAGAATGTGGATCAAAAGGTGTGAAAATGTTTTTATATTTTGTTATGTCCTTTATGGTCTAATACTTGGTGAGGTAGACTTATTGGTAGTTTGTTGTTGATGTTGTTGTTGTAGGATGTAGCGCCATAGATCAGCATAATATAGACAATACATGTCGTTTTTATTAATGGTGGAAGAACAACCCTTGAAAACCACGGAATGAACCCACAACCCACGAGAAGACATTGGAATGCTTTCTCACATACCAACATTGACCGAACCCGAGCACACTCAGGCAGAGGTGAGACGGAAACAGTGAGCACACTTTACCACGCGGCCACTCGGGTGCGCTGGTAGGTGTGTTGGTGATTTTATAATGGAAAACCTTTCAAACGATGACATCTTAAATGTAACAATGGTTTTAAAACTTTCGTGTAAACAGACAATATTGCAGTGACACTGTTAGGAAAGTTGACTAAGATCACTGATGACTGAATGTTTTATGTGAATGCTGATGTTCAGCGGTTGTGGGAGGCTAAATCGAGCTTTTTGGGCATTTGTAAGGTCTCATCTTCAAATCCGAAAAGGTGACAATGATCTATATGGAATGTTATACACGTTACAATAAGGCTCATTACGCTCACAACTACTTTTTCCGCAGACGCATCGGGAGTGCTATTAAGCAATGGTCCAAGCCGGTGGGTGAATCGATCTTTTTGGGCGTTTCTATCACCTTTTTTCCAAAATCGATGCCTTTGAAATGTTGAGATATTGTATTGAAAACACCGATTGCGAAAGTCTTGCGCTACGGCATTACAATGACACCCATTAACTTGTAGGAGTGTCCTCAGTGATAGCAGAGTGAGTTATAAATAATTGATGTATCATTAATGTGTAATTAAATCGTTGCTTTAATAATAATAATAATAATAATAATAATAATAATAATAATAATAATAATGACAGTAATGAGTGATTCTGCTCGGTCTATGGAATCACTACAGCAAAAATAGCTCGACAACAACTAGAGCCAATTTCAAAATATATCCCAGTCCGTGAACTGCTGATTTTGCTGATGTTACAGAGCATTTATGTAAAGCAAATATCGAATCGAATAAAACGAAATATCACACTAACAGAGGCAACACAAACGCTCTTGAGACATTACCTACTCATATTGCCGGTCATCTTAAACCTGCACGACTGGCACTCCAGAAGCACGAAATTTAGCCACCACCAGCAGCATTATGTCCGCGTGATTTAACTAAAATAATTGATGAATCTACTAAGGAACGTATTACCGCTATCACGGCCAAAAAGAAAATATTTGGATGGTGTCGTAGAGTTAAATATGTAAATCCCGAATATATTTATAGTATAAAAGCTGCAGATCGGGTTAATGATGTGTATCGCGTTGGTCTTAATGATCATCAAGTCGTATCTAAGGAAGATAAGAATAGTCTCTTAAATATGTAACAAAGCAGTAGAAGGGTATTTTGCATAAGTAACAAAGGAATGGAGAAAAAGACGTGAATAAATGAAGCTTCAGCTTTAAAAACGGCGGATTAAAGGAGAAACTCAGGAATTGATACTAAATCTGATAAAAGGACATGTTGTGTCGAATGTGACCAATGGGCCCGCTCTGGAACAACAAACATTTTTGCTTCATGAATACTGACGAAAACATTTGGGAGAGTCTAATCCGTGATTTTCTTGTACATCGTTGTAAATAAAACAACGTGGTAATTTAAAATCTAAATGGCAGAAGATTCAGTATAAAGTTTGTCCCAATATGTTGAAAGACTATAATATATGATTGGTGGAGGACGAGACAGCAATATTTGATCTATGATCTTGAATAAAGCAGAGTTAATGAACAAGCACATCTATCTGGCACTTATCGGTGAAAGTATTGATGATATCAATAGTGACTGACGACGATGTCACAATTAGATTGGTAATAGGAAAAAACATAATTGTATCACAATGCCCATCGTGAACCCGTCATGGTCAGGGTGATAAATTCACTATTACCAAGATAAATTGTTTCTTACTGAGTTTTAATTGCCGATATTATTCAAGGTCTATTGAGAATGATGGCCCAAAAAGCAATTCCGATTGCAAAACAATTAGGAACGAGAGCCATCGAAGTAGTTCATCGTAAAGCTATTGGCGCCGTTTGCATGGTTAAACGATTAATACAACGAAAACTGCAGCCACATAAGTGATGTCAGCAAGTGTAAATAAAATAATACATTATGGTGCAAACGAATGACAACAATAATTAGCTGATATGCTGTCTTCCACTGAATTTCGTCTGACAAAACTACAAGATGCTGAGAGAGATAAAATATGACCGCAAATATGATATCAGTAAATTGGCTTACACGACGTCGTTGTAAAGAACAGTAAATATAATAAAACATTCAAGCATATATCTGAATCCGTATTTGCGATGGACGAGACCATCTACAAAGATGAATCAGTGCGTAATTATCAATATTATTCTTATGATCTGTGTGTACCTGACGCACGTAGACAAATACAACACAATCTGGTCTTGCCTGTCAATCCATTAATTGAGATCGAAGGCGATAACACAGGATGTGAGGCATGGTTTCAAGCTTTGCGATAATCTGGAACGTTTTACTAAGCACAAGTCGCATGTACAACTTTGATTTACTAGTTGCTGGCGGGCGATTATGAAACAAAACTTTAGAGGAATTTTATATTCGATAAATTACCAGAACAACAAAATTGCGTTGAAACTGATATCATTAATCTCGATGATAGTTCCTGTCCAGGTACACCCTAAGTTGTATAAAGTTAGTGCCACAGGTAGTCTTGTTTAGTTTGATATATACGTATTAGCGCCACCAAAGGAATTTTAAAGTACATATGTAGATGTTCTAGTAACAATACGATCAACATTACAAACGCAGCCTTTAACAGATCCAATTTTATGCGGTCCAGAAGCACATGCTGTACTTAGCGCTGTATCAAGATCATATGCATTGACGCCGTACATACATATGCCGCTATGTAGATTCAAGCGTATACCTGGTTCATTGACGCTTATTGATCACTGCACGTAAGTTTCGTCGCGGTTGGCAAGGACGGCGTAGCTGTTTTTCAGAACCAAAATGGAAGGTTAAGGACGAGCAATATCATATGGATCAGTATTATGAAGCAAGTTTCAGGTTTGATCGATCATACCATAGTAATATTTACGTATGGTGTCAAGACTCAGGAGTCTATGAATCACAGCTATCAGATATGAGATCAATAAACGTGTGGCTAATACCGCCGATACGATGTCTGGTGACCTCGACATAAACTAATATATAACTGATCTTCTGACGAATACGTCGCAACAAAAGAAAAACATCGACGACAATGACACCTCAATTAATAATGAATTAACCTCCCCGCGATCTTAGTATGATTCTCATCTAACCATATGTTTACATCTTCGACGTAATGTTCAGAAACTTGATAAAAGAACCGCGTGCATTGGATAGTTTGAAGCGGGTGTAATTTATACGACTGACATCATCAACGCTGTATATGCGGTGGAGTCCGGATACCAACATGGCCAAAATAAAATAAACAAATCAAACATACCACTATGTACGACACATGTTTGCGTCATTCAGCGAATGCATTTTGTCGAACCGTGTCAGTCTTTCTAAGTAAAAATTTCGAAGATTCGGAATACACAAAATTAAGTTCGGTGATTCGCTAGTTGTGCCTTGAATGTGTAACGCGAAAGCCTTATTAATTACTTAGTATAAAGCATGTATATGGCAGACACAGTTAAAAAAAAATAATCTACGAGCATATGACAAATCATACAAATATAGCAGATGCATGCGTCGTTATCGACAATGATGTGTTTGCGGTGTCCGCATTAGTGACTTCAACAACAACTTTATCAGGTAAATTATCCGCTTCATATATGATAGAATTCACAGTTGGAATTGGCGTTGCTATATTCATCGTCGTTGCTTGCATTCGTAAAAACACTATCAACATCTGCGAGTAGTGAAGTACATTAGCACACAGAAATACAGTCTACGGCACCTCTTCCACATGATTATCACGATACATGAAAAATGAGCCAACGTAAGCGTCACCATTCAAAATCAACGTCTGACTCCGCTGTTGACATACATCAAAGCTGTGTTAGGATGGTCTCTGGTCAGACTCCCACAGCCACAACGATAACCACAACAGTCTGATATTTTATCGTACAAGCACACATCTGTAAACCTTCCAGAGCATCGGTGACGTTTTGAACGTCGATTTGATGTCAAAATGATGGCAGAACCAGAAATATAGATGAGGAATATTCGGTAAATATCTGCATGAGAAAACACAGCAAATATAATAGCGGAAGGATATAAAAATACACAGCCCGATCTGAGAGCCGTATTTAAGCAACGTATACTTGTATGTCTGAATGATAATCTTAAACTAAACATCTTTCCGACATTACATCTGGAGTCTGTGAGATATCATGCAGAATCATACGGAAAATATATAATATAAAAGGCATTCGTATGAAACGTGAGTTAGGCTGAAGCTGTGCAAACAATCAAAGGTTATTTCTTGAAAACTATAAAATCAACGATGCCCAGCTGTTGACTCTCAAACTACATTGGTTGACAACATGTAGCGGGGTCTCAATAACATAATGAAAAACATTTAAAAATGGTCAATGCCGCATGGGGGGAGAAAAAACAGCCACAAAATATTCCCAAACGAAACAGCGTTCCAAGAGTTAGAGGTCGTTATATATAACAGGGTGTAGTTAATATTATGTATACTAGTTCTGTAAATCTTGTTTGTGACAACGTACATACTAGATATAAGGATGAGCGGGAGCAGTTCAATTGATCTCACGAAGCACATCACGAATATGTTCTTTATAGCGTTTCATAACAATTCCCGCGATAACCATTTGATTGTGACATTGCCTTCTAACCTCTTTAATTACGTTGACAAAATCCGTCATTGTCACGCATATAATTTCGTCGGTCCATACAAGACGGAGATTTACTGTTTCTTTGTAGAAAAGAGTTGACTGTTACTTTGTACGTCGGGAATATAATCTGAGCTATACAAAGACGATAGCACTCCGAATCGACCCAAAATATGTTCGTTTTTTTTTATTGCTCCGTACCTTGGGCTTTCTTGTAAAAGGACTGATCTAAGTGGATGCTTGGACCAAATGACGACACAACACAATGTGATGAAAGATGGACATTTATGGAATCGATAAATATATATATATATATATATATATATATATATATATATATATATATATATATATATATATATATATATATAAACATAAATCTCATTCAATTACTCTATGTAAACATTCACACAATAGGAATACAAAAACAAATTGTTCATATACAAATGTATGTTGGTAAAACTCAAATAATCTCAAATAATTTCGTATAATTTAAGTGAGATTCAGATAACATAATTTAATTTCTTATAATGAAAGTGAGATGCAAATAACATCATAGAATGAAAATAAGATTCACATACTCTTCTGTAATCAAAACAAGATTCAAATAACCTAGTGTAATCATATACACCCAAATTGTACTCCACTGAAACAATAGTCAGTTGTAACAAACATGTGCCTCGGTCGCATCAGATTCATTCGCAAATATCGTTCAGTTGATGACGCTAAAATACTTGTGTGTGTATTAGTAATTTCACGACTGGACTATTGTAACTCAATTCTGTCTGGTTGGTCTCAATATCTACTCCAGAAATTTCTAAAAGTTCACGACACAACTGTTCACATCATCCTTAAAATACCACGATCGTAGCATACCTTTCCGCTGCTCTTTACCCTACACTGGCTTTCCATTTGATCTAGAATCAAACATAACATTTCTTCTCTGTGCTTAGTTTTAGTGACGGACTCTAGTCGAACATACCTATCTGGCCTCACACATGTGCACACACCAGCAAGATACTTACACTCCTCTTCTGACAAACGTATAATTATTTCCACTAAAAAAACGATGACAAATGAAGAAAACTATTTTGCATAACATGGCCCAGCACCGTGAAACGAATAACCTATTGAAATTAGACACAAAGACAGAAAGCTCCCTTTCAATAGTGCTTTTAAAACGCGTCTTTTCTCGACAACAAGAACAAATTTAAATACCTAATATTGTTTCCTTCCTAAAATATTTTAATTTGTTCGTTCTCCCATATCATGGTGTTTCTCTTTTGTTTCTTGTTTTTGTATTAATTTAATTATATATGTTGTAAAGCGCTGAGCGCTTATAGAGATTAGGCGCTATATAACGGCCTCATTATTATTATTTTTACTGCCGTATGATTAAAAAATGTTTGGTCAAACTTGCATTTGTGTCCACGCACAAACAACACAGATATCTATAAATATTGGGTTGGCCAGCAGTTGTGTCAGCTGTTCACACACTTAATTTGATCCACCATGCCCACAAGTTTACTATTAGTGGTCATGTCTTTGTATGGTCGTGATTGTTAAAGCATCTTCAATATCCATATAGACGCATAGACGACCGCCTGTTAAACCCACATACATACGTGCAGACATCTACAAACAGCTAATGATAGCTACATACAATTACAGACAGATGAAGGCAGCTACAAAACCGCTACAAACAACTGCATACAGCTTGAGACGCAGCCAGCTTCAGACAGCTAAAGACAGCTACAACGAAACCAAAACTGGTCATAATATCAAGTATGAAACGAAGATCAATAACATCTTGTAAGTTCACGTTTCAAGTCTACTTAGTGATAAAGACATCATTTCACGATATACTTTAAAAGCTTAATATGCTTCACATATCAACAAAAAAACTTACATTAACCCATATGGCTGGTGAACAAAAACGGAGTACGTTCAATCACTGACAAGATCCAAAGACCATGTATCCAAAGTATTGTGTCAGTTACACATAATACGTTCTTAAAATACACAGGCGAGTGAGTATTAGGCAGTGTGAAATACACATGTATACCGTGATTTTAGTGTATCTCGCATGAAGCGTTCTACGACCAGTTACACGCTAGTGTAGTTGTTTAAACTACAAAAGCAATAATTCACATTAGATAACCTTGTATGCATATACGACGAGAAATGGTTGTATTATTTTAAGGTGTAACCGAGTTATTTCTGCCCTATTCTGTGACAAGTCAACAAATCTTTTTGTAAACTGTGGTCATTGGGGAATAGTGTCCGTAGACTCACGAATAAATGAGAGAATATTATATTCTAAAACTCATCAATTAGGACTAATTTTGCATGTGTCCAAGGAACCAATAACAAGGTTTTTAGATTGGCTATATACACAATAAATATCTATTACTATATGCGATCAATGACAACCTCTTCCATTTGCAGGAGAATCGCCACACAAATAGCTAACATTATATGTCGATTATTACAAGAAAATGTTAGAAGACCACAATGCCGTGGACAAATTGATAAAAGCGCTAAAATAATGATGATACTTAAATCCATCATGATTCAATGATGATGTCTGGAACTTATGGCATTCTAATGCTATGATAGATGTATCTAGGGAAATAGTTTGTGATTCACTTCTATCTCAAGTATATTAGAGTCATAATGACACATTTGCCAAATTACCAGTTCCTCTATCTTATCGTCTAGCGAATATTCGTCTTCCAAATATTCTCGCTGATATCCCAATATAAATTTGCTTTTATTTGTATTGTTTATATTCCCATTGATTTTGTCCTTGTTGCCTTGATACACCCATCATATTGACAAATACACTAAATTTGATCATTCGACACAATCTTGCTATGTGTATTTGAAACTGTTGGCCTCTGAGATGATTTAATTATTGCCTTTCCTGTATCATATTGGGCTATAATAAATCGATTTCATTATTGTAAGTATAGCAAAATTAATTGCTCGACTACACTGATAGTTTAAGGCTCATAATCGATCTTATCAATCAGTTGGCTAGTGACTCCGTTTTATCTTTTATAGGCTGACTCGTGTGAATCAGATTGACATCAGCAATATGTTAATGTTGAAGATGTTTATTTTTTATAAGCGACCTCATGAGAATGTCATGCTTGATCAATCTCATTCACTGTAACTTTGCCGGCTATTGGTCGGTTTTCCTCGTCAAGTCATGTTCCAGGACCAAACTAATTATATCCCGGAAGATCCTTTTTAGAAGGATACGTATCCCATTGAGCACATGGTAATTGTCAACGTCATTGTTCCGTCTGGGTCTGGCAAAATTCAGTTTCTACGTACGTTGATAATGAGATGGCCCAATGGGACAAACTTTATTTAACAGTCGATAATTGTGATGGGGTGTTCAGAATCTTGTGGTTTACGACGATGTCATTCTTGACGGAGAAATTCAGCAAGGTTATTTTCACGAGGCAGGAATAAAACACGATGTCATTTACGGTACCCAGAACTATGCGCAAATACTCTAAGTATTCAGATATAACTGCATTGTATTATTTATATTTAATAACGTCGTTGCATATACGCAGCGGAATAGCATCAGACTTTGTGCCATGCTGACATAAAACCAAACATGGATTCATTAAAATTAATGTACATGATCCAAGACCACGATATCGCATTCGTATTGACACATTATTTGGTTGCGGAAGCCGTCAGGAAGTAAATGATAAGTCAGTTATTTTATACACCATGCTCCCCTGTAGACACCCCTATTAAGGGAATCGGTCTTCATTATGCCGCCGTGAAATGCCCACATAAGCGTTTATAATACATACGATCTCAACATTTTTAAAGTCTCGATTTTAGAAACCGGTCTTCAAAAACGCCCTTAAAAGGACGGTTCACTTTACACCATGGTCACTAACGGCTTTGCACAATCCGACGGTTTTGCTGTAATGGGCCTTATTTTAACTCTTGTATATTTTCTTTGTGGAGTCATTGTAGCCTATTTGGTAGAAGGTTCTGTTTTAGAAAAGACCATGAAAAACCTCCTATATAGGTCCATTCAGCTCCAACCCACACCAGCTGCTTGTTTACATCAGCCACAAAATAATAGTGAAAGTAAACGTGAGCTATTAATTATTTGATTATATTCTGGATTGTAACAAACAGCTAACGGTTGAGAAGATAACACGAGATTAGGTTTATTTACCGATCGGAATATGTTCGATTATATGCGAATCAATCAGTTTCAATCGTATGGTTTTGTAATTTGTTTGCTCAATTTAACAAGCTTATTGATAAATGGACAGATTCAGCACAAATTTGACATATACTGCTGAGTTATTGTCCGTGATTGTCTAAGTACACTCAGATGATGTGATGCAAACAATTGCCATTTTAACCTTGGGAAGCAAGTACGTTGAAAAATTAAAGATGTGTTGCTAACTTCTAGATGCAGATTCAGATACAGACTGAGTTTGATTCCTAAAACTTTCATATCAATAACAGTTAAAAAATGTACAATCCCACAAATAATGTATGAAATATAAAATATCAACACACCCTGACAGACTGTATGTCGCATAAATCATTTATTTATGTATTTAGTTGTATTGATTTAGTTGGTTTGGTTATAAGTTTGTATCCTAGTATAGAAAACCTTATATTTTTTAAAATCGTAAGCATATTTGAGATTAACAAACGTATGGCTTTGGACTAATTCAGATTCGGTCATCTGAGTTCCTGCTTCTTTTACGTCATGAATTTATGTTTTGTGCTTAACCTGTGCATTCAAAGATACATATCCTGAGGAGATACGTACCTCGTATTACCGTATGACCGGTACATAACATCGAGCCAAATTCCGAGCGTTTCAGGTTCATATCCGGTTTGAACATATTTATTATTTAACTACTATCCTTTTTTAGCTCAAAACATCGACATGTATTTCGTGTAACTGCGGAAGATTAGCCTTTCGGCTAATTGCGTGATCATAGTTTATCTCCCTGTATTAGCTACTACATTGAACTGAAAGGATGTACCATCATTGGATATGTACTTTGTTTACACATTTCCTATGCAATGTATCTGTGAATGTTAAGATATCTGTATTTTAACAATAGTGCATAACGTATACGTGTATGAAATATTATTAAAGACTAGACAACACTAAAAGAAAAACAATTTATTAGTTTGTTATTACTACATATTAAGCCCAATTAGAAAATAAACATACATGATGACTGTGAGACTGTAGTGTTTTGTCATCAAACAATCCGAGTACAAAACAAATATGATTTGGCCTTGATCTTAAACTTATACTTTAGCTTATATTGGTTATGTTACTAATCCATACATAACATTAATTCACGATTGGTAAGATGACTGCTAGGATGGTAAGAGAGAGAGAGAGAGAGAGAGAGTGAGAGAGAGAGAGAGAGAGAGAGAGATCAGATGAAAGTTCTTACCATATTGGCAAATTGCAACACCTGATTTACTCTATTCTAATACCTGTAGTAGATCCATCATGCCGACATGTGCAAGGTCATTTTGCATACCATGCATCACAGGGTGATATATATATATATATATATATAGCTTGAATTTGCTTATGCTAAAGTAGAGGTAAATATAGTATTATTATATAACAAAATCTTAAAAATGTACAGTTTAGAAGTATAATGTTGTACATTCAAATAATATAAAACGTTATACCTGTTCGTGTTAAATAACTTTGATTAGTGGTCGATTTCGACGCAAACATGTACATATATGAACAATATAGCAGAATATAAATATCTCAAACCACGGTTTTAATATTTGTTTTATTAATTACGATGCACATCAATCACCCATCTTTCGTCCCATGTTTGCATGTTAAGAAGTCTCTCAATTATATGAAAGATCATGCAAACTAACATTAATATGTAAATGGTCAAAGTTTACAATGACGAGTTCTGGTTTTTAGTGACATCAGTAGAAGACAGCAATACACACACTACGCTTAGATGTCAGGAGTGATCCAACCATATGCTAGCCACGACTCGCAATAAAGCCCCACACGTGAAGCAAGTGTCTTTCTGGAGAGAAATATGAGTCCTCGGCATTTCGTGCCTTACAAGTATTTCAAACGTGTCTTTATTTCTGCATGAAAAAGTAGGTGTCAATTTCAGTAATGATTGTTTTAAAGTCAAGTATATACAAAAAATGCAATTCCATAAATGCAACAACATTGTCCTTTCTTAGTTATAATTACGACGAGCTCTTAAAACATTTATTTTACTCAAATTTTACTTTTGATTAACAATATATTATTGCCAGTTAGACTAATTTTTTTTCCGTCTTGTCTCCACTCATTTCTAGTTGGGCTTCAATTCTTCCTTATAACTAGTACCATGAGTCAGCAAACGTATCCACGTCCTTGATCCATGACTGGATTCTACCCGGACCAAGCGATCTGTGCAAGTGCCAATATGTACTGCTAAGTATGCGAGATACTCTTGGAAATCTAGAGTTATTTGGTGGATTGACAAGCTGATACACTATACAGCACATCTTGTGCTGGTGGTAACACATTTAATTATGATTGTCCTAAATATCACGGTTCTCACTGTACAATTTGGTATATAGCCTAACTTTATGGTATAATTTTTAAATCACCAACAATAGGCACTTTCAATATTTTGTTCAATCCATCCATCCATCCATCCATCGAAAAAGGCAAAGTGGAAAATGGTAGTAACTGAAACATAGACATAGATTACTAATGAATATAACTTTATCTAAACAAACGTTTTTTGTTATATTCAAATAAGACTAATTGCTATAAATTGTGCATTTGTATTGCCACTTTTCGAACGATCATGATCCGTAGTATCATCTGATTCTAACTCCATAAGGTTGACTTGTGCCGTCCGTAATTGTTCTTTTCAACTGAATTATGTAAATTCTCTCAATAATGAAACTTAAATTTGATACTCGAGTTTGACATGAGTAAATATCGTCTGGAATATCCACTCTCGTATCATATATGAGACTGGATATCTGTTGGGAGAAAATGCAATAAAGCTCTAGAACGTCATTCCTTAAATGTTGAAGCCTGTGCCAGGAAGTCTCTTGCCCAACATTACTCTCATTTAAATCGTACCGATTATGTTGCAATATGTTATTCGGTTTGATTCAGTCAATAATACACTATTTAACATGCTGTAAACCTGTCTGCATTTTAATATGATATACACCATTCTTTATTCACAAATGTTTAATATACTGTTCACCAGTCTGCATTGCAATCTTTTAACATACTGAGGGTCTTATTCATGCTCATCGTCGGACACAATTTAACACCTCAATAAATAAACATTGTTTGCGAAGTACGTATTCTTAACTACCAGTCTAGTTGCATATTAATATGGACAGTTGCATAGTGAAAAAGTCAGGTCCCATTTCCAATTTAGATACGTAATTTTATTCTTGTATGTTTTAATATTCCTCTTCCAAATCTTGCAGTTTGCATTTAGCTAGAAATTGAGCTATATATCTTTAACAGAACCAATGCTTTGAAAGACATGATTCACGTAATTAAAATTCCTCTGGTGAATACATTTTGCATGCTCATGACACATTTGTTTTGCATATTTTATTCAAGAAATCTAATTTGATTTGATCCACATAACCATCCAATGACTCAAAAAAAGGTTGCTTGTTGTTGTCTCTTTAGTTGATCACTTTGAATTATTCATGCAGCTTGTCTTTATCAGAACCTTATGTCATATATGTATGACAGAGCCAAGTTTGACTAAACGTGGCATCTATATATCATGTCAGACAAAACTATGTTTGCCAGACTTTAAATTTGCTAACTGGATTTATACATACTTTTTCTATGCATATCACTACAAGGTATTAACACGCTAATCCTTCATTTTCATCATCATTTGTAACATTATAATGGTCTCAGGAGACAGTAACCACATCATGTATTGTTGATGAACCGATAGGAATACGATTGTGTCCTAGCACGAACACATTTTCTTGCATGATTATTTTATTTGATAATATGACAATATTAATTTTATCGGAATTTCATCCAAGTCTCCAAATTCATGGAGATTTAGAAGCAGATTACCAATGCCATTTGAATAATTCTGGATAGTACGGTCATGTCCTCAGTAGAAAACATGGGCTGCTTTGATTACCAACCTGTATTCCAGATTTAGGTGAATATAATAAGGCCATTTATTATTACTAAGATTAACCATGTTGCAATAGTTCTTCTTGCATGTACCTCTTGGCGTAAAGTATTGTTTATCTGTGCGTATCGGTGCTCTAACCACACTTAAAATATGTGTTTGTTTTTAAAACGCATCTTACTAATTATGCCGACCACGTCCATCCGTTCACGAGTGTTATCACTCCTTAGTGAAAAATCTCACCTGACCTATGATTTTACAAACCTCCAACGATCTTGCCAAAAAAAGCGTTACTGATATCAGTCCAATAATAGTCAAAATTGAGCCAATTGTCGATTTAATAATCCAAGATCTCGGTTTACTAATCTGAGATCTCGATTTATTAATTAGTAAACCGAAAGCTCGGATTAGTAAATCAAGATCTCGCATTAGTAAATCGATATCTTGGATTACGAAATCGAGATCTCGGATTACAAATTATGTGAAGTTTGTCCTTTCAAGGACTTCTTACTTTGAAACATGTTATAAGGCAAATTAATGTTTAATTAACGCTCAACGTCCATCACATAGGATATAATGTGAACTTAAACCATTTTCTTGGCATATCGCTCGTAAATATTGCGGTGTGATACCTCACAATAAACATTTTGAAAGAGACACACATATTGTCACGAAAGACATTTAGGCTGTAGTATTAATTATATTTGCATATCATTTAGAAATACACCACATGCAAGGTTATTGTAATTGATTTTAAGTGTGCCTATTTATTCTTAATTACCCTTACTAGATTAGCTGGTGACTGGGTAAAGCCGTCCTTAATATAAATGCCAGGCAATTACATAGATGATAAAACGACTTTCTTTTGTATAGCATAATGAAGGTCTAGAAATGTTCCAAATCAAGCAGTTGTAGATCTGCCAAACTCCATTGTAATCTATGTCTGTCTGTCTGTCTGTCTGTCTATCTATCTATCTATCTGTCTATCTATCTATCTATCTATCTATCTATCTGTCTGTCTGTCGGATTGTCGATCTATCTATCTATCTATCTATCTATCTATCTATCTATCTGTCTGCCTGTCTGACTGTCGATCTATCTATCTATCTATCTATCTATCTATCTATCTATCTACACACATGTATATATGCTGGAATTAACAGTACTTGTTTTGCTAAGTGACTGAAAATACGATTTTTTATTGTATTCGTGACTTGTAGCAACGTTGAAATCGCGCATACCATAATCTCATTTCAAATCTTCCCGATATTAGTGTATGTTGTTGATTTGTTTCGTTAAGACCCGACGCAAGGGACCATTCGCTGTTCATTGAAATCGGTTATAATTGATTGAATTACATTGGACTGGATAACAGCTTAATAATCTCCAAACCTAAGTTTCCATGCAGTTATGAAGCGCAAAGTATAATACATACTAAGCCTTGATTTTGTATAATCTTTGTTGTCAGAAACGTTTACACTGTAGATAAAATATGACTCCTACAATGTGGAATCTGCTGCAACTCGAAACTAACCTGTCGAAATGGGCTTGGGATTGTAAAGCTAGCACTATCGATTTGAAGTAATGCTTACTTATATTATCCTTTTTTCTATGCATTCTGATTGAATGATATAGATTAGTTCATTAATTTCGAAATTACTGCCATTCAAAATACATCCAACAGATTGTAATTTATTTAGTTCATGAATTGATTACACATACTCTTTATTGAAGGAGTCTTATGAATGTTTACATTTATTTAGCAACAATGTTCATCGCTGCAACCATTTACTTCAATGAAAAAGAAAATAAGCAGATACTGGTTTGAAGAAACGCACGGGCCTCCGGTATGGTATTGTGTTATGTTATGTTATGATATTGAATTGTAACGTTTGTACTAGAATAAACTAGAGAGAAAAAAAAAACGTAAGTGTCTCTTGGTTTTGATTTGATAGAATAAGAACCTACACTTACACATTCATTCACTCACACGTACATCATGGGTTTTTAAAAAAAATATAATAAAAAGGACTTTTGAGTTTTCATTGAATTAGGCAATTGACATAGTATTTCTTTTCGAAATAATTGGAGTGGCCCTGAAAAGGACCGTTGGTGTTTTAATTGTTTAAATTAAAACAAACTCAGAAACGGGACGAAATCCTCTTGAGCTGTCTTAAGCCTTTGCCACGGCCAAGGCCTACTTCGGGACTGGTGGTTCCTGTCAATGATTTGGTAGAAATCACTAACGGTGGTATGGCAGACGTAGTCACAGAGAGATTGGGTTGTTTAGCTCGAGAAGGTCTTTTTCTCTTCGGTCGTGATAAAGAAGTCTGATACATTTGTTTCAGACTCCTTAACTCAGCTAAATTATCTAAAAGTACCGTCGTGGCCGTTTGATTTTCACTATTTTCTTTCTGTCCTTGGTCTTCTTTCTTCTCTGTTGCTGCTAATGTTTCTTCCTGATGTTTTCTTCTTGCTTCTTCTTCCTGTTGTTGAATAAGAAAAGCTTGTTCTTCTACTTTCTGTTGTTGTAAAAATCGCTCCAGTTCTTCTTTTTGTCTTTGCTTAAAATCATTGACGTGTCCATAAGAAGAAGCAGAAGGCAACGAAGGTTCCGGAATAAATTCTTGCGATGTTAAAAAATCCACAATATCCCAGTTAAAATCAACTTCTTCTGGATGTAGATTTGTCATGACTTTAGTAGTCACTGCTTTCCCATGACTTGCTGTCTCTACTCCTGTCTCACCCCAATTCATCGTCTTCTTAGTGTTCGCCATGATTGACAACTCTGTCGAATCGATTGACTGCGCACAGGCACTAGTACCTCTATATAGAAAAGGTGACGTCACAGACTGCTCTCTTCCGATTGGATGGCTGTGACTGACTTTTGTAACGCGTGTTTGGATTGGTCGATACGCTCAATCCGTTTCGATCCGCTCTTCCCCTATAAATAACCGCAGTACACGGCATTCGCTTCACCTGTTTCTCATCACAAGATGTGGACTAACGTTGAATCATCTACCCTTGTGTCTACCATGCTGTTTAGGACTGACATACCCATGTATGTCAGATCATCATGGAGTGTCATTCATATGACGGAGACAGCCTTTTGGAAGAGAAGGGTATACGTAGAAAGACAAGGTTGCTTAAAGAGAGTTCTCTCCTATGGACCCACAGTGAGGAGAAGTTTAAGGAAGAGAAGAAGATCTGTGAGATGTCCTCTATGTTAACAAAATACTGTTAACATTACACATAACGGCCCTTTTCAGGGCCACTCATAGGTCTCGAAAAGATAGTAGCTTTCATTGCCACCCTTTATTTCCCTTGTCCCTATATAGACCCACCCTGTTCCATTTCCCTTGACGCTAGACAGACCCAAATAGTTCCCATGTTCAATTCCCCTTGACGCTAGATAGACCCACCATGTTCAATTCCCCATGACGCTAGATAGGCCCAAATAATTCCCATGTTAAATTCCCCTTGACGCTAGATAGACCCACCATGTTAAATTCCCCTTGACGCTAGATGTGCCCAAGCCCTTTTTGACTGGATTTTCCCTTGACGCTAGAGTGCCCCCTATTACTACTGATATCAGTGTTGTCGAAGACGCATTGCGTACTGATAAATCGCCATGGACGCTAGGTTACGTAACGACGATACATTCCTCGCAGGGATTAACCATTACGAATACAACTGTTTGGATAGTTGATAATCGCATCGAGTGGTCGAATTTAGTCTATCTTGCAGTGTCTTGAGTACGGCAAATAAATCAACTTCGAAGAATTGTTTTCGATGATGACACCACAATGGATGATATTGATGTTAGCATCATTAATAAAAAAACTCTCCGGATATAAAGAACAAGACCAAAAAAAAACAACGAGAATTTGACATTGATGCTGAATTAATAATCACTTTGAAGCAACAACAGAATAATCACTGCGCGAGTTGCAATTGTATAATGCGTTGCCAGTATTCGGATAAAGATCATCGCCAATTTACCTTAGACAGAAAAAAATAACAGTCTCGGTCATGTCAGAAACAATGTGATGTTGACTTGTCTTGAGTGTAATAGACGCCGGGGTGCCAGCACCCTGGGTGCTAGTTAAGACCGCGCGGCGGCAATTGAGTATCGTCAGGAATCACTAGTAATTGTTCGCGTGTAAAACCCCGCTGAGGGGCGGTTGAATCCAATCTATAGATTGTTGGTCTACCAGTTTATCGTGTTATAGTAGATATTTTATGCGTAGTGACACTCCAAATAGGATCAGTAGGCCTTCTTTTACCACCTTCAAGCTCTCCTGGTTCATATAAATATCTCACGGTGACATTGCCGAGAATTGGCTGAGAAACGTTATCTTTTCGTGGTTGTGATATATACTTCCTTTTTATTGCGTTGTTAGGTTTCATATTGATTGCTCTGGTAATCTCGTTATTTAGCCCTGCAACTACTCCTGG